>JAMZAV010001728.1:0-137614 GCA_024449915.1 Sweltsa coloradensis
TTATTCATAAAATTAAGGTTCTGTGAAAAATAATTACAATCGTAAGCATGTAGGTGTTATCTAAGTCGAAAAATTTTATAAAATCGATAAAAATCGTAAATTGCGATTTTCATGAGAAATAATTCTTCGATTGTACTCAAAAACGTGGCAGTTCTAAGTTCAGAGATTTCGAAGGTCTCCATAAAATTTCATCGCATCGGATATCGGTTTAGCCGATCGTGCTAACAAACAGACAAAAAAAAAAAAAAGAAAAAAAAAAAAGGATTTTTTTTCCAGTGTAGTAGAATGGAATCTTCGCTACGCTCATCCAATTAATAAACCCCATGTAGGATCCACCCATATTATTAATATGTATGACGTATATCCGTGGTACGGTATGTGTTTTAATTTGGTTCTGTGGACATTTGAGGCAATTTAACTCAGTACCAGTATGCCTAAAAATAATTCGACTCTAGCATGTATGGCATTGAAGATTGTACTTACTGTAGTTTGGATTCGGGCGGTAATCGTAATAGAAAAATAAAACAGGGTTGTAAGCTTGTAATAACTTTTTTATTAATTGTCAATTATATTCAGTGCAGTAAAACTGCAAAACATGGAAAAGGGGACTTAGTTTATGGTATGGTGGACAATGAGAAGGATCGGAGTCAAAAGCCTCAGAAGCTTTTATAGATTGTAGATGAAATAAGATGAAGAGAAAAAAATGGAAATTTAAACTAAATTACATGTTATTTTTGTATATTCAGATTTAAAATATGTAAGATATTTATTTTTGGAACAATAATAGACACCTAAAGAGAATAGGGATCAAGAAGGATGCCACATGCCCAGTGATCAAGATGCGGCACACACACATCCTTGACTGCGTGGCCTTAAGATTGATTCAGTTACAGATGGAATCCATTGGATAGACAGTGAGCTACTTATTGGTGTGCTTGGGAGAAAGTTCAAATCGAGAACAGTTCTTTGTTAACTTGCCATCACACTTCATCTGTTCTTTTATTAAGTATCTTTAGAGGGGTAATGAGGATTCCTTTAAGTGTGCCCCGCTAGAAAAATCGTAATGTAGTGTCACCTATAGCTGCTTGCAATAAATAATGACTTCAAAGAAATATACACGATAAAACTATCGACAAAGCATTATTATTTATTAATTCTGAAGTTAACAGAATTGTTGCAGCACAAGTACATAGGCGAGTCAAGATCTGTATCATTTCATGTAAAATGAGCATACATAAGATGTTAGAAAAATTAGAATGCTTCAATTTTGGTCAATTTTGATTTAGCACCAGCTTATTAGCAGCTTACCGGTACCTACATCACAAATTTTGCCTTGTTACATTTAAAAAATAGTAGAGAAGAAGTTACCAAACAGTATTTATTTATTTAACCTCTATCCTATCATAATCTGGAGCTCAGTGGAACTCTATTTTCATTGACAAATTTAATCCCTGTACATATTTTAAGTAACTTACCTTACTTGAAACCTGGGTTCAACCACATTCAAGATAAAAGACCAAACGCTGCATAGATATGGTTCTGTCAACACCAATGGAAAAATGTGTTGGCATGTGGTAGACGTATAGTGGTATAAATCATGATTCATGAATGATCAACCCCTTGTTAAGTCTGCCACTGAAAATCAGTTACGTGACTGAGTGGGTCGACTTTAAATACGATTTAAAAAATATATTATCATAATTATTTTGAATCAAGTTACATGGTGAACAGGGAATTATTATAATTAAAAATAGATTTTATACTTGCTAAAAAGATTATGTATATATTTATTCATAAATAAATACAAATAAAATAATTATATTATTAAACGTCATATCATATAAAGGTTATAAATCACTTACCAAATCAACGATGTTGATCAATTTTCATCTCTAACGCATTCAAAATACTGCATACATACATATAGCACACACAGTCCATGGTACCTCACCACTCACCAGTGAATAAACTCGTGAAATGGAGTACACGTACTGTACAATTCTCATAAAAACTGCACAAGATTCAGCAGTACAAGTTGCTTATGAGTAATGATTCATTAGTATAATCAATGAACAAGCAAAATTCAACTTTTGTGCATAGGTTCTTACACAGTTACAGTATACTAAATAGAAATATTTTACAATTATTACTAGTACATTAAAAGGTAGAAATTAAATGTTGAACTCTGGTGTTTTTACAGAAAATAACACATTTCACTTTTTTACACAAGATTGATAATTAAATTACTAGTTATAACCTATAATACAAAATATTACACATAATTAGCCAACATGGCTTTTAGGATTTGGTCAACACATAGAACATAGTATGCAATTCTTTGGTTTAGCACCTTAAAGTTTTTTCAAAGTGAATTTTTTACCAATCAAAATATACTGGTAAAATGAATATTAAGTATTAAGAATTTAAATGTATCCAATTAATTGAATGCTTGCTGATAGAAAATTAATAGCAAGATCAAATTTAAAAACATCAATTAACTCCAAACAGAGAAGTTTTGATAAAAACCCCCCACCCAACCAATTTCTTCTACTTACTGAAGTAGCATTATTCAGAACAAGTTGACAAAGTGGCTACATTTACATAGTATTATTATTAATCTATTACAGGTTACATAGAAAAGTATTGATATTATTTGTAGTCATTGTAAATGATTAAATTAATTAAATGTGATTTGGCAAAGCAAGTAATGATTACTTCAAATTACAATTCACACTTTTCTCTTCTAAGAGGACAACCTTATTCAGACTTGCTATTTCCACATTTTTCGACATTATATAATATGAATTACAATATTTAAATGCTTTTTGCACTGTGCAAGGCATGCTTTGCAAAGTTTCTTTCAGTTATCATGGGCACCATAAACCACTTTAAACAACAACTGTATATTTGGCGTTCAATATAATGTGGCAACACAAACATTTGCAGTAATTGTAACTTCGACCATATTGCATGTTTGAACTAAGTAAAATATCCCAATGTTCAAGCTATTGCTTCTGTGATTATTAAGTACCTACTTAAGTTATATTCAATTATTTATCATCATCAAATTTCAAGGATTAAATTGTGAATTATTATCGTTTTACTTTTACGTTTAACTACTAGAATGGAGAATAGCCTAGTCCAGGGTATCCATGAAAATGAGATGTTTTGTAAGAAATATTGTAAAGTATAGCCCCACCAGTGATTTGCATGATATAAGTAGCTTAGCTTGTTAAAAAAATCATGAATAAAATGTTGTAAGTTATAATATAGCTATGTATTGTTATGTACGTAGAAGGAAAGTTAAGTACAACATAATTAGTAATTACAAGTCATTGTTTTGTAATGATATTGGTTTGAATTTGATGCTGTACACTATATTTTATAGATTGTTTAGCACAATACACAATAAACATTTTAACTTAGTTAAATAACCTATATATTATATTATATTTTTATAACTGGACATTATTAGTTATTACCTACATCACTTACAAGGGAAATGCATTTAGCAATATACTGTACAGAAATATGTTTGTAAATTGTGACTTTGGGAAAATTACAAGTTCCATAATATACTACATTATTCTAATACTAATACAATATTATACATGAAAAGCTTTTTTAATTTTTATACAAAAAAAGAAGAAATAAAAATCCCCATTAAATATCAATCAATATCAGCACGTACCAAATAAAATTATCTTGGGATGATAACTGATAAGCGTCCTCTTAAAAAAATTAACACTTCAAGTCCCTATATACGTGTACTTTGAGAACTTTGTACTTAACAAAATTATAAACATTTCATTACTACTACTAATATTATTTTTACACTTAATACTTATGAGTTTCTACAACTCCATATGAGGTAATGGTCCAATGCCACAGGCTGTTTGTCTGTGATAGTGATGTGGGAACATGCATCTCATTCAGAACCTGTAAACTTTGAAGGCTATAATTGGTTTGATTAAAGAATCAAATATTATACATATTTATATATACCTATATTAATTACTAATATAAAAATGAGCAAGCTAACATCATTGTTCAGGCATACTTTATATGCATTATAGTATAAGACTGACAAACAGCTTATGACATTGTGCCCAATAGTAATAAATACATTAAAGAAATATTTATATCACAAGGGTAACATTGACAGTATTTTGAGTACTTTATCATCTGAATTACTTTAGTTCTGACTTCTGAGTCTGTTATAGTTGGGTGCAGGACTTTGGACAAGTCTACAGTTAGTTGCAACAAAATAGGTATTTTAGTTAAATGCTAATTCTTGTTCGTTTAGTAATGTCATGTCCTACAAAAACAACTCCCTGACTATGTATATCACGACGTTCAAAAGGGTTTGATCAAAACATTTGGTAGGAATCGGTTTAAAACATCCACCCATATATCAAATATCAATTCAAACTCAAAGCAATTTGATAGAAGTGGAACTGGTTTAAAAGTGGATCCAACATGGCTGTACTTCAGGCCAGCCATAACCTCTTTGTCATTATAATTAATATTATCTCCCACTAGCTTTGACATCGTAAGGTTGAGAATTCAAAGGTAGTGAGCAAAAACGGTAGGCCTATACTTCTTATGCTTGAAAATCAAACAACAGATCGCGAGAGATGGCAAGATGGCGTGGGTGTGGCGTACGGACCGCTTTGAAGTGTATATCAGTCTATAATTGGGTGGATTGAATCCTACAACACGCTTTCGGAACAAATTTGAATCCAAACCTTCTTGAGGAAAAATTGATGTGTACCGGGTATATCACGCTTTTCAAACCGATTCCTTTCCAAACAACTTTGATCAAACTGCTTTGAACGTCTTGATATATGTAGTCAATCACTGTTAAATGCTGTGGGGAACTAACCAGGCACAATTACCAAGCTTGAGTATGCATCTCCATCTCCCCTCCCTCCTGGGAATACTGGGCATGCTATGAGTTGTTTAGCCCTATAAGTTAACATTTTAAAATTATGAGATGATACAAGGCTAATGTTTCTATAACATTTATCATCATTGAAACACAACAAAACCTAATGCAATTAAAATTGTCATTTTAACCAATGACTCTCAAATTTCTACAGTACACCAAAATAAATGCAAGAACAGCCCATGCCACTAGACATTTTAGATACCAAATAATAAAAAACAAATTGTATAATCAATTAATCACTAATCAGGTATCCATATACTATGAGTCTTGTTTGTTTCTTTATAGTATTAGTATCCATCTAGTAAATCATTTTAGTTTTACAGATATAGGATTTGTCAAGCATATTACAGCAATAAAATTCCTCTTTTGCAATTTTTCATCCATCAATGCAATGATGTTGCCTGATTGGCAAGCTATTTAAAGTTAAACCAACATTTTCATTTAATGTTCTTATTCTGTATTTTGTTGCAACCGTGTAGCCACATGGCACCGAAAGGTATCTATCTACAATTTAGCTCACAAAAAACAAACAACAGCCACAGTCTTACTTTACTTACTACACTAAAAGCACCAAATTAAAGCCTGACAATGACAAAGGCAGAAAACAATTTCTTACAAACTTGAGAAGACTACATTGTATAAATGGTATAGTATTCCAAATACAGAGTCACCTATGTCAATAGCTTTTTTTAGTTTAAAACAGTACATTTTTATCGAGTTGTTATATGGATGTTGTGTTGTCATTTTCCCTCAGCCACCACAGACTTCATTCTTGAACTATAAATACAACAATAATAATTATAATATTTCTTTAAAATAATAATAATGACTAAGCATTCTTTTAATGGTCATGGGTTTAGGGGACTTGGATTTGGATTTGGTCTCTAGCTTTAAAAATAAAAGAGAAGCTAATATCTTTACCTTTAACATGACACAGTGTCGATTACTGGAGCGGGTTTGTGTAGAATCGAGACCGGTCGACTAGTTGTAGCATTCTTCTTCTTGCAGTTGGCATCTCTGCGCCTCACTTGGACCGGCGACCGAGTCAGCACTTCGGTGTATTCTCGGATTAGGTTGGCTATCTGGAACGCTTGTGAAGTGGTGAGGATCACTTTGCTCTGTTTCTTCTCCGAGCCGGTGATTATCATCAGACAGTTCAATGCCGGTGAATAAGAAAGTATACTGTCGTACTCGTAGGTGCACAGAGCGTTCCTGGATCGGTGTTCGAGCAAATGTAGACCATTCTGATCAACAGCTAGCCATAAAACCCGAGGCCAATTGGAAGTAAATGACTGCTATTTAAGAGAAACATAAAGAAATATTAGTGTGGGTCTATATGAGCAAATACTAACTTACTAATTAGTCAATATACCAGGTACTGGTCACAATTTTTTGGGGAAACTGATTATAAACCACTTTTTGAGATTTTCAGTCAAAATCTCTTCCAAGAGATGGATAAGTTAATAGCACAAAATGCCAGTCTTCAACCCAGAGTTGTTAACGATAGAAATTGGTAATTATTTTCTGTAGTGGTTGCCTATAGCCTTATTTCACACTTTGTGCAACTTTATTATGTGATTCATGTTGTGGATGTTGCAGAAGATGAAAATGAGAAAATGATATGAAAGTCTGGTGAAAGTCATATTAATTTCTAGAATGTATATTAAACAGTTTTTTCTTAGTGCTCTTTCACACTTGTGCTTCTTTGAAAGCACTTCCTAGTTTAGAGCTCTTCACTCTGCGCTACCACAGAAGTGAATGCGGCATGTGTACACGCAAAACCTAGCATTTTTAGCATTAATTAGTAAAAAATTAGATGATCAAATACATCTAACTAGGAAAACGCTTAAGTCCCGCCGCGTTGTTGGATGAGTAGTGGCGAAGGGTCCTATGAGACAATGAGACAATGTCTACCCTGTACAGAAATTACTTGTATGCCTGAGTAAAGAATGTCATAATTTATTTTCTAATAAGTCGGTCTTCTTGTCCCTCAGAAGTTTGAATTGACGCGATTACTGAGTGGAACAGCTCGCAACACCACTGTCGCGCCATCTACCGTTGCAATTTGAAACTGGTGGTAGGGGCACTTATGATTTGACTGACATTCGGGAGACACAGGCAGAGACATTTCAAGCCTGCGCATGCTCAGAGCCCTATTTCCGTCGTTTTTCCAAGAATCTGAAGTGGAAGTTGGAGTCATGTCTCGGTGGTTCAAGACGCTTGAGGGTTGGTCGGAGGGTGTTGGGGTGGGGTTGGGTTGGGTTGGTTTCCCTCCCTCCCTCTTGCCCTCGTAAAAGGTTGAACACGTGCTATTCTATTCATGCCATGTGCTCGCAATTTTTAAGTGAAGTGATCGACAAATCATCAAGTTGACCGGTCGTTTGATAAGGGATATTATGATATGTTATGTCTAGAGATGTGCAAAAATGGTGACAACGAAATTCGCGAATTTTTTTAAAGTGGCAATAATCCCCTCAAATTCAGTTTGCACATGAATCTCATGAATTGTGATTGAATGGTACCAATTTCCAATTCGCGAATTTTTGCGAAATTTTAGTTGATACCGCAAACTAGTGGCGAAATTAGCAATTATGTCCTTAAATGCGAATTAGGTCACGAAATTTTAAAGAAATCAAAAAATTCAAAGTTTTGGTGGAGGTGCCGGGTCGAAGTCGAAATTAAATTAATACTCTCTGGTACATATGGTGGAGGTGCCGGGTCATACAACGTGATTGTGAGATCGTAATAATCGTTTGAACGAGAGTAAGCTCAAAGTAGGCCCTACTTCATATTCATATCAAAAGACATTACATAAAAAAATGCATAATTTCGTAAATTTGGTGGAGAAGCCGGGTAGACGAAATAAATTCTGGTAAAAACTGTCTGAAACTTTGAAAATTACTGAAGGCTGAAATTGAGCTTAAAAATAAAACTGATTCTGAATTTCACTCTCATGAGCTTGTTTTTCTTTTAAATCATTAAAATCAATCAAATTATCCTGAAACTTTGATTTTTTTAAAGTTGTGCATAAGAAAATTGTGTTTTTTGGTAAATCGCGACAAATCGCGAATTTTTATTTTTAAGGCGCGAATTTTCAAACTTTTAAAAACCATTTTTGCACATCTCTAGTTATGTCCATGGCATAAATAATTTGATACTTTTATTTACTGTGAGTGTCAAATGTAATGTGTTACCAAAATGTACACCATTGATATTTTACTAAGAAATCGCGCTGCGGAAATAGCGACTTTAAAACCACATTACCCCGCCCGTCTTTCCACTCGGACTGAATGAGTTAGGCAAAGACATATAATGCATTGTCCCTCTACTGCCCCCCCCCCCCCGAACGTTTTTGATTATATTACAAAATATTAAAAACAATATTATCAAAGATTAAAATTTATGTTATCATATTTGCTCTAGTATTATTTTTGTCTACCCTAACTTCAAGACCACGCTTCGCCACTGTGGATGAGCGTAATTGGTGCATTGAGCTGCCAATTGTGTTATGCGGATTTTAAGTTGTTCTGTGAAAAAATCATTCCTAAGTTAAAGATTTTTTTTAAATTAAATTAAATTTAAAAAAAATAACTTAAAGTTAATTTCTTTAATAAATCGTAGTTTTTAAAAAGGAAAAAATCGTAATATTGAAATTTTCATAAGAAATAATTATTCGATTGCGCACAAATTTTACACGAATATATTAATTTATAAAATTAAGGTTCTGTGAAAAAATCATTACAATAGGATAATAAAGCTTGTAGGTGTTATAAGCCGAAGAAATTTTAAAAATAAAAAAGTCGTAAAATTGTGATTTTCGTAAAAAATAGTTTTTTGATAACGCTAAAATACTGCATGAATATATAAATTCATAAAATTAAGGTTCTGTGAAAAAATCATTACGATCGGACAAAGCATGTAGGTGTTGTAAGTCGAAGAAATTTTAAAAAAATTAAAAAAAATCGTAAAATTGCGATTTTCATGATAAATAATTTTTCGATTGTGCTCAAAAACGTGGCAGTTCTAAGTTCAGAGATTTTGAAGACCTCCATAAAATTTTATCGCAATCGGAGTATCAGTTTAGCCGGAATCGTGCTAACAAACAGACAAAAATAATAAAAAAAAGAAAAAAAAAGAAAAAAAAAACATTCTGGATTTTTTTCTCCAGTGTAGTGAAATGGAATCTCCGCTTCGCTCGCTACGCTCATCCAAAAACTATCAAAACATAGTAAAATAATCTTGAAAATAAATTTCTAATTCATTAGAATTTATAGTTAAAAACAAAATTTACGTGACCCTACTATCTGCAAAGGGGTTTGAATGCAATACTTTACTTACCATAACATCGAAGATGGTAGCTCTGTGCAATGGCCAGCTTTGAATTAGATTGAGGAAGGCTTGCTTGGCTTCAGCCGGCGTCATACCGCGCAAGGCTTGGTGATGTAAGGCAACCCCCTCGTGAGGAATGTTTGGAATGAACCGCGGGGGCAAACAATGGCTTGCGATTGGTCGGTAATCCTCTAGTACGTCAGTACAGTCACCAAGTTCCAACTGAGCTTGCAGGGCCGTCAGCATTACCTAGAGACAAACATACGAATAATTCAATACAGTTTTAAGTGAGGAAGAGAGTGTCGTGAACCAGTTTGTTGTCAAAAGGAATCCTGCATGGCTGTCAACTTTATAATACTTCCAATATTTTTTTTAAGTCTACAAGTAATACATGTAGATAAATAAAGATTGACTCCTACTCTTCCCAAGAAACGGTTGTATGATAAATAATAATGTGATTGCTGCTGAGCAGTGTTGGGGAAGGAACTTTTAAAAAGAACGCGTTCTTGGAACGGTTCTTTTTTGTGAACTTTTCAGTGAACTTACTCTTTTTTTAAATGAATGAACTTGAACTTTTAAAAGTTCTTTTTGAGAACAAACTTTTCAGTTTTAGAAAGTTCATTTGAAAGTTCTATCCGTACGTTGAGCAGCCGTTGACTCGCCGCCGTCGACGCTTAAAAACAATAACAAATCGTTGTTTCATCGTAGGCCTACGTTGACGCACTTTCAGCTGTTTATGACAAGGTCATGTACGATTCACGAAGTTAAAACGATGCACGCCAACGAATTCGGAAAAAAATCTTGGAAGCCTAAAATGCCAAGTATCTGCCATAATTTTACAAGCTGGTCGACGAGAATGTAGTACAAATCATCAACACGATCAAAGACAGCTCAACACTTTCGTAAGACTCAAACTCGCGAGTAGTGTGGTACTCGAACACCCCTTATGTTTTTCCTCGTGTTTTTCTTCATTTTACGCCAGCCTTTAATAAAATAGAGTTTTTTTTTTACAAAAGAACTTTTAAAAGAACTTAGTTCATATTTTTGACAAACTTGAACTTTTCAAACTTTTAGGTTTAAAAAGAACTTGAACTTTTTAAAAGTTCATTATTTGAGCTGTGAACTGAACTTTTAAAAAGTTCATTTTAAAAAAGAACTGACCCAACACTGCTGCTGAGAAACATCAATGGTTGCATTAGAGAATGAGATGTATTTGTTACAATTTAACAAGTAGCTATAAATAAAATATTAAGTTGTAACAGTGTGTAGAGTAGACAGTACAATAGTACGGTAATTACAATGCTTCCAGTTCAGCCATTTTTTTTTGTAAAGTATAAACAATGATCAATCAATATTAATTACTTTGTATTTTAATATCAATTAAATAATTTCAATTAGGCCCTAAATAAGAAAAGTTAAGACTGCAAAATACAATATTTCTTATATAGGTATCCATTAATGTATGTAAATTATAAATTGTGTGAGTAAGCCTATCCTATTGTCATTTTGACTTAATTCATCAAGCATCAATAAAGCAAGATCATCAATTTAAAAAAAAAATACAAATACAAATGTACAAACTACAAATACAAAATCTTGATTATCATTCCATGGAGGAGATGCCACTTTACATTTTTTCCCTAGGCTTATAAATTTAAAATTATTATTATTTTTGATGAACTATGAATGAGTATGACATGATAGGAATGTAGGACAGAATCCCAAAACAAGCATTTAAGTTGAAGAATGAGAGCATACGAGTAGGAAGACCTCGAGACAGGACCTGGTGGCAAGACCAGGGGCTATCAGATGTGGAGAAGAGGAGTGGACAGTTGTTGGAGAGATAGAGAGACGGTGGGAGGTGGAGAGAGAGAGCTGATGTCACAACAAGAGAATTGTGAGAAAGAAGTAGAGCTTGACAGGCGGTGGTGATTCTGTAGTGCAGAATCTGATGAGCAGATTATTAGTGGAAGAACCCCTTTACCGCAGACTAAACGATGTTGGTGAAGTAGATTGATAAACAACCCTCCCCAACCTTCTTCCCACAATATCAATATTATTCCATATGAAACGAAGTTCATCCCTAAAGTTTACTAATTGACTACAGACAGGATAAAGACCAAGACTGTACAATTCAGAAAATTACAAACCATGCAGGATTCCCAGAGTATAGTTGCATATATCACCTTACCAATGCAATCAGTGGTCAAGTTAACTAGCCATGTTAATAACAACATGAGGAACCACATCTAGTCAGCTAGACAAGCATAACACTAAAACATTTTGGTATCGGGAGTAAGCGAATGCCATAGGGAAGCCTACGATAAGATGTCAGATTGGCTTCTCAGTTACCCATACCTAACTTTTAAACATTTTTGTGTAACTTTTTTCTGGAGCATGGTGCATTTTAACATTGTATGACATAACCATTAGTTTGCTCGAAAGTAAACTAACTATTTAACTTTGCATGAGGTAACAAATAGTTTGCTCGAAGAAGAACAATGCTATTACATTTGAGTGGTCCGACTTTTAGAATCCGTGTACCGCACTGGTAGCTTGCACCAGCCATGTAACAAAAACAGGATTTCTATGATGAATAATATAAAGCTGTCATATTTTACTGCCAAATCTGACACTTTTCTAGACTATTACTACAACATTTCTCAGGGCTTTTACACCTAGTACCTGCTGCTACAACTAGGCAATGCACACACATATCAATGAGTTTCGACTTACACTTACCGCTTCCTTTTCTGAAACAGGAAACCTGTCTGCCCTTAGCCCATGAAGGACTTGGTGATACAACAACTCTTTTTCCACGGGGTCAGTCAAGTCCATGTACTGGTCAAGGAATAAATGTTTCTTAAAGAGGAACAGGTGATGCTGTCGCCGCGTGGGTTTCCCTGCGATGACGCTCGTGTTCCCGTTCATCGGCTGATTGACGGGAACGGCGGTACCACCGTTGGCTATGCGGTAGCGTTCCCACTTGGACATGACGTCGGCAACCTTCTCGTCCGGTACAAGACTTCTTTCAGAGCTCCCCAGAACCTCGTAGATAGCATAACCTGAAGGTAAGTACACAGAATCGTTATTCCAGTTTTGTTAAGTACCTACTATATCACTTGGGTTATTTGTTACTACTTTTAAGTTAATAATGCAAAGAAAATATCTAAATTAAATGCCAATCAAAAGAGATCACGAGTTGAGTAAATCTATGTAATTTAACATCTTATTTGAACTGTTGTTAGTTGAAGGCTGAAGCGTAACTTAAATTATAATAATTCATGGACCATATGACACATTTTGTCTTTTTGAGAATCTTTGGAGTGGGTTGGTGAAAATGAGCAATCCGAGTTTACTCTGCATGCACACTACTATTCTCACTTCTCAGTCATCAGGGAGGTTATTTTGTTCCAAACTATATTTAGTTATTCTCAGGGATGCATTAAGACAAAGGAACCCCTACTGGATATAAACAATAACAGCACAACTAGTAGTTAGGGGTCTTCCCTTTATACTCAATTCTTTGTTGATAGAATGACCAGTTGTGTACCCCACCCACATGTAACTAAGACACTTGGCAATAAGAAAGAAGCTACCCCATCTAATTGCAGCTGGGACCTAAAATAAATATAATCATGGAAGGTTTAGACACCTACAATTCTGGTAGGCTAACATTACACATGTGTGAGTTTATTTATTACCTATTGATTGATACTAGTTACCCAACACTATTACAGTATGAGATGTATAATCAACATTCAACGTACCCATGGCTGTTTCTCTGAGTCCTATCTTTGTTTTGACTATCTCCATGACATCTCTTGCTGTGGCAGATGGATGGAACTCTACAGCATGATACTGTCCGTCCATGAAGTGGAAGCGTGCGTAGATCGGACGGCGATTGATGGTGCACATGATCTCTTCGCGCGACGGGGGCCATTGACGCCGGCGAGTGCCTTGTGGACATGCCGCAATACACATGTAGGAATCAATTAATTTATACACATCCAATTGATGCCACTCAGAAATTTCATAAACAAGATGTAACCTAATGTATTCGAAGGGACCAGTATATATGTTTTCTGTAAATTGATAATGAGCTTTAAAGATCAAATAATTTTATTTTAATTTTTCTATTTTATTTTATTTGTAGCTGTTGAATTACACATTTGTATGTTGTGACAAGTTCAAGCATATATGGGAAATCCATCATCAGTAAGCGATCAAAATTATTGACCCCTTTAAATCGATTTTGATAGGTAGGCCTATACTAGGCACTATACTAAAATTAGTAAAAATCAAATTAGGCAAGATATATTAGATTGTAAGTCGTGGCATGTATAAAATAAACTAACATTGTAACTTGTAAGCATGACCATATTTTCAGGCTTACATTAACCAATGGCATTCTCTTGCGATATTTGAATTTGAAGAGTTTTTTCACTAGCGGATACCGGACATCATGTTAGAATTGTGAAGAATACAATATTCCGTTATTTTGGCTTTATTATTATTATTATATTATTAAACTCATCATGATCATAACCAATAACACTAATACAGAAACTTTCAAATGGATATTTTGTCTTCATAGAGTAACCATTTATAGAAGCGGGGCTGTCCATGGTACTGTTGTTTGTGGATTTTGTTTTTCTAGTAACGGTACTGTGCATATTTTTGTAAGTTTTTAATAATACTTGTTTTTCTGAGGATAGCCACAGTTTGGGCTGAAACGTTAAAAGCAATTAAAGCAGATTCAGCGGCATATGTCCGACAATAAATTGTTTAATTATTTACCTGCGGAAAGCCTTAATTGAATTATTATTATTATTATTATTATTATTATTATTATTATTATTATTATTATTATTATTTTTATTATTATTATTAAAGTAAATATCATATTATGCAATTTGATTTGAGTTCTTAATTATGAAACATGAACATTTGTGTTCAAAATGTCAGTTTATGAAAAATGATGTAAGTAAAGCGGCTGTCAAACTATCAACAAAGTTGCCCAACTCCCATTGCCCAACTTTATTGCTATCCCTGACACACGAGCAACAAAATAAAGAAGGCCGAGTCTTCTGCCACGCTACACGTTTAACATGGGAGCGGGTTTGGAACGGGAACTGTAGGGGGACCAAAATAAGTTTCCGATTTTCTGTTAACAAAAACAACAACCAAAAACTTACTTAACTTATAACCTATTACCCTAACTTAATTTATCCTGAATGTACCTAAATTTAACGTAAAACAGTTGAAACCTGCTTGTTAAATGGGGTAGGTAGCATTGCAGCAAAGCCCCCTTCTAGATGCCACATACCGTGGCTTAGGACACTCCGAATAAAGAAACAGTGGTGATCTCTACTGTTGTGATTGGTTATCAACGATCACATGATACTTTGAAGAGATCTGATTGGAAGTTGGTAACTTTCATTGCCAAGTTGTACAGAATGTTGAACATTTTTGGGGTATTGCCGGGTGTTGCGCAACTTGACTTGACCGTCTGGCGAGCAGTCGGCAATATGCATGATATCAAATGCACACCAACTCACAACAACATTGTTGGACAACTATGTTAATCGTTTGGCAGCCGCTTAAGTAATGAATGACGATAGAAAAACCACAACCCTTTTTTAGATTGGAATGAAATGTTAACATTCCTTAAAACGTTATTTATCAGTAGACAACCAGACAGGTAGTGAAACCAGTCATAACAGACAATATTTAAAATAAAATAAATCTAACACATAGGCCTGCTATACATAATAATGTTTCACTACTCACCTTCTCAGCAAACCTGGCATATTTCCCTTCCTCTGTGACGTAATCTGAGGCGCACCTCTTCAGATGGGACATAAGGTACTTGCGCACGGGTTTGTTTGGCGGCAAGATGACCGAGCACGCCAAGGACAGAAGAGCCCAGTGACGGAGGTTGACTCGCGAGTTTGGATCCGGGTGATCGGTGGTCTGCTTCACGAGCTGCATGTACAGCTCACAGAGTAGCGTTTCTTTCCTCATGCATCTCTCCATGACAGACTGGATGAGGTTTACGTGCTCGTCTTCCACACTTTGTACCGCGTCGCCTGCAATCACACAGCAGTTAATACAACTCCGCTCATCAACATGTTGTCAAGATCTTATTAGGAGGACACCTTCAAAACAAATTACCGGGTACATAATGTTCATAGAGCATTGGGTAGCTTGCATATTCATGGTGTGATGAAAACTGGCAAATTTGATTGGTAAACCGTAAAAGTACATTTGAATAGATTATCAGAATTTGTTAATTGCCTTACATTGTTGTAATATATATATATATACTTTTTATGTGCTAAATCACAGTTAGTATGTAATTATTTTTGTGTGCATTATGTACTTAATTTTATTTATTGTCCTCCTTTATTTATGAACTTTAAAAACTGAATAGGATAGAAGTTAAATACTGATAAATAATTATAGAACACAAAAATACTTGATCAAAAAGTTTTGCGTTTTTGTGTTTTGTATACATTATTTCATGTTACTTTTACCTATCAAATTTGGCAGCTTCCATCACACAACGGAGATAAGGTGTTGGATCCTATCCCAACATCAATCTCTACCCAATTGGCAATCTATATGATGGTTTTCAATTGTTTTTATTTTACTTCAGGAGCTAGCTTGAATTAACATTTTTTAGGAAATAATAAACTGTAGCCAAATTCTAGTATAAAAACTTTGTTTGTAGCATTTTTTAAAGATATTTTAAAATTCTACCCCTCCGAGACTTGAACACGGATCCCCCTTGCCAGGTATAGATGTCACATAACCTTCCTATACTATCAATCACACCTTTATGCGAGTGTTCCTCGACGTATATATTTAATAAGTAGGGCCTACAGAAATTGCAATCAAGAGGATATACAATTGTACAATGTTATAGCTGCCAGAGTCATATCATACATTTTAATAAAATAATGTAAAATGTAAAATTTGAATTTGAATTTTGTTTTGTTTTGATGTATCGCTTAGACGCTTACCATTCTGTCCTAGTCCGGCGTACGTTAGGATAATCTGAAACACTTGCAATGCAACTTGCTCCTCAGGCTCGGGTAGTTTGCATAAACTCTGTATGATTGGCTGTCGACCGAATGCCCAAAACCCGTATGAAAATCCTTTGTATGTCTCCCCATTATCCACCGCAGATCCATGTTCCTGACGCAACTTTTCTAATCGATGTTTGCTTAACCTGAAAATAATAATTTTAAATTTCAATGAGTTCATAGAAAATAAGTCACTCTTTGCCCATGGATGAATGGACCATGTGCATCACTTGACAACCAACGTCAAAGATTTATGTACCACTAGGGAAACGCCAAAGTCGTTGTTAAACGAGTGAGTGAGCCATGTGTATAGCACCCGGTATCATTCCCCATACTGGGCTAGATCCAGCCTAAGATATATGGGAGAAAACGGGATGTTCCCGGGTACTCAACACTTGGTTCACTCACTCGTTTAACAACGACTTTGGCGTTTTCCTAGTTTGAATTGAGCATTCAAAATGCAAATCGTGGTCAAAACGTATTAGCGTGAATCATTAACAAATTTCCAAGATAAAACTAAATCACCTAATTTTTATTTCCCATTTAACACCCCTCAAAAATAATATGGGGTGTAAAAATATAAAAAAAGTTCAAACTAACGGGTATAGAACCCTAACCCTCCGTGCGCTAGGCTAAATGCTTACCACTAGGCCATGCCAGGCACGTAGATCTCGTCCCGCTTTCTGCTACTAAACAAATGCTATTGATATTTTAAAAAATCACCTTTTTATTTATTGTAGGCTTAAATCGCAATGGATGTAGCTGATTTTGTTAACAGTTCTCAGTAAACTCGTGCCGGATGTCTGTTTAAAATTTAAGCGCAATCTGTTCAGGGGTTCGGCTAATTTTCGACGTACAGACAGACAGACACACAGAATCACAGAATGAGGGCCGTTTGAGTTGAATGGAAACACTCAGTCGCTCCGCTCCCTCGTTTAATTATGTAAATGCAAAATTATTTTGTACTTCCATAATCAAGATTCTTTGTTCTAGTGTGAATAATGCCTATCGGCTAGTTAGATTGGAGAAGGGTTGACAGGTTGGGAAAGCAAAGAAAACATAAATCCCAGCCTGAAGGGCTGGGGGCGACAAAACTTTTTAATCCACGACGCGTTTCGTCCTTCTGGGACGAAACGCGTCGTGGATTAGAGTAACAACTTTAAATTAGCTGCAGTTGTCATCAGCAGGTGAAAAGTTTTGTCACCCCCAGCCCTTCAGGCTGGGATTTATGTTATCTAGCTTTCCCAACCTGTCAACCCTTCTCCAATCTTCCATAATCAAGAGCAAGTTTTATGCAAATAAGAAAAATGTGAATGACAACAAATTAAGAGATAAATACTGATGATGCAAAAAATGTCAAGGTTCCGACAAAAATAATTATTGTGCACACTTCTTGCATTGCATTGTAACTAAAAAATGTAACATTTTGCTATTTTGCTAGTCTCTATCTATATAACAGTCCCTCGAAGAAAATAATGTAACCAATATATTGCATGACTGTGTGATTGTAAAATTATTTCATGGAAAAGTACCTATATAGAGATACAGTATACAAAATTAATCTATAATATAGATTACTAGTTTTGTATAATATATCTTGCAAAACAGAAATTGGATTTATGACTGGTGATAACTCCAATTAATCTATCAACGAAGCCAATCCTACCATCAAGCTTGAAATTAACCAGACATGTGAATGAAAGAGGACAGTTAATTCTCAGTGTGAAGAGGGGCTATCTCCATATCAAAATATAGAAGCCATTGATTATCAATAACAGTTCATTTAACAGAGTTTGTCTACAGTATACCGGTACGTATATCCTTATTCATTGAAAGTCTTCAAAAATATATTACCTAAACAAACTACTGACAAACTCACCTTCTCAAAGTGTTTCTTAAAAAGTTTCCACCAGTATCAATAGGTTTGCGAAGGCAGTCACTATCAATCAGCGTTCTTCTGGAATTGACTAGGTTGTGATACAAACGAACCCGATCCTCGTTTGTTATCGCTTTTGCCTGAAAAGTAAAATATCTCTATTGTTTTCCATAACCATCAAGCATTCATGATGTTGATTCACTGTGTCCATTTCATTGACATGTTAAAACATATGTCAAACAAAACTAACAAGAAATAAAATCCCAACCCATTGATCTCTTCTCCAATCTAAGCAAAATATAAATTTTAAATGTAGATATAACCTCGGCAGGATGATTAAATTAATGAAATGAAACTTGCATCAGTTTGAAGTTGAATTATTCTATAAGGGCATTTTTCAAACAAACCACCAACCACAACTATAAATCTTCTTTCACAACTTTTAAAATAAACAAATAAGCATAAAACACACTTGGTAAATAAATATATTTATATTTTAAATATTTTAAAATATGACAAATTCTGAAATGATAGGACAATGGTCAAACTAATCTCCCACCAGAGCGCAGAACGATCGGGGAGTGACCACAGTTGTCTTTACGTTGATAAAATAGGAATTTAACAACATCTTGGTTGCAGTGCATTATTAGCGGTAGAATTAAAACACACAAACCATCAAAATGTAAAGAGTCCTGTGGTCACTCCCCGATCATGTGATCCTGGCGGAGAATCGAGGCGAACCAGCTGGCATTGCCCTTTTGCTATGCCAAGGTCTGGTTTTTAATGAAACTTGTCACTACCCACTTTTAGAAAGATGCACCAAATTGTTCGAGCCTTCTGTAGGCTATTTAGTTTCAGCAAAGGAGATTTAAACAGTGCAGTTTGATTTAGAGGTGGTTGAAACCATTGGGCAAGAAGAGATAAGAAGGAGGGGCAAACTATTTTAGGCAGCTTGGCTTGGATAGAAAGAACCAAATTTGAGCATCTGAAAGAAAAATACACAAAAAGAGTTATTTTTCACAGTACTATTTTAATTTTTTTTACCTTTCTAACTGGTGCCTCATTCTCAGTAATCCACGCAGCCAAAGATGGCCAGTAGCTAACGATTAGTGAACCAATTTCACTCTTTTGTGGTGTCTCAAAAACAAAACACTTGTGGCTAGTGTCAGGTTGATGACGCATCAGGTTAACTGTAAGGAAGCTGTCTGATGGGTCCAAAAATATTGATTCTATATCCGTATAACGATACTCGTACAAAACAAACTTATCGTCGGGCTTGATCAACATTAACCCATCACAGTTCACGCCCAAAATGAGGCTATTTCCTGAAACAGAGAACACACACAGCAATTACATGTTATGTATTTGAAAGAGCATGCTCAACTGATTTTAAATTACATGTGAAAAGAAGTAGTAGCTAACCAGTTCATAAATATAGCTGGTATTAGTTATGGTTTGTGTTTTACCAATGGAAGCAGGCGCGGTTCTACGGGGCGGCCCGACTAGGCCCGGGCCACCCCTAAATTCTCTGGCAATTTTTTTCTGAATTCCTGTTTTGAGATGGATAGTGATTTTGATATGTACAAAATATACTTCTGCCTCCTTCATTAAATAATTTTATCAGATCATCCTTGTGTTACATGCATCTCGATAATACAACAGCTAAGCTAAAAAAATACAATGTTTTTCAACTTGCACGTTGAAAGAACTTCTTTACTTTGATACCATTTTTGTGATCCCAAATGCAAATTAAAAAAATCATTGAATACGAGCATTGTGTCATAATACGCCATTAAAATATATCCAGAATGTTCGTAGTGTCAAAAATACACTTCTTAAAAGCACAAATTTAAAAATGCCTAGAGTGTTCTCCCCCCCCCCCCCCCCCAAGGTGGTTCCAGATTTTAAGTTAGGCCGGCCCCATTTTCGGGGACTAGAACCGCACCTGAATGGAAGTTGTGTTAACCAAGGAAAAATTAAGTACTATGTAGCTAAATTAATAAGATTACATGCATGGTTTTGATAGAACTCAAAACAAGAATGATACATGAAATCCTACAAGAAAGATTTCTATCTGTCTCAAAAAATAAATCTTGAAACAAGTCGGTGAGACCAAGAACTTTCTGTAACCAATAGATGCACTATGTACGAATACAGTACTGCACAGTGTTTATGCTCACCATAAGACCAATATCCTCGATATGTAACCGGGAACATCGTAGTGCCATACAGGGGATATTGCATGACGCAAGACAGGTACAAAACCTTCGCGGCCAGCTCTGAACGTCCAGCACCATACTGTATATGCGCCTGCGCTACAATTGGTACCTGGAAAACATTGAAATGTAGTAGTATTATGAACTAGCGAAGCAAGTAAAATAAACTTTACCTAACTTCTCAGTTCTATGGCATTAAAATTAATTAAAATTAATATTAAACAAACAGCATCATGAATTTCCTAATCTAATGTTTCCCTGAAAACAACTTTAAGATAGATATGAAATGGAATTAAAAAAAATCCATACAAATCAATCAAGATAAAATTTCTTAATTTCATTAATCGGGAAACACTGCCGTAGGTGTAATTGATTTTATGTAAATGAATCCAGAAATTAAAAAAATCATCTCAGCGGGTTAAATGGTTCTAAGGGGTGAAGCACCCAACTGGCAATTAGGAGATCAGGGTTCGATACCCCGCTGAGATGGATTTTCTAAATTTCTGGATTGATTTACAGGATAAAATTATCTAGATTTGAAGATATTGGTGATGACTGATGATTGTCCTTAAAATTATGTTCACACAATAAAATGTACATAATTTTATCATGAATTACCCGATTAAGCATTATCATACTTAGTAAAAATGAATACATAAGACACAAACTTAAATTAACTAAAACTAAAGCTACTTTTTATGTTTTCAGCATTAAAAAATTAAAAATGAATTAAAAAAATAATATAACATTTTTTAAATTTTAAACCTACTAATTAGCATTATAATCATGCAGTGGAAGTTAAAATACTGTTTACCTATTCTAAGGTGATAAAATAAGTTTTTACTGTCATGGAGTAAAACAAATCAGAACAATTTGTTTATAAATTGCTTTAAAATGTTCAGTTTTGTTCTCTTGATCGAATTGCTTAATTCAAATTTCATGCATTTCTGCTGCCAGCCACAATTCCAATGTTTGGGAGATCGTGCTTATAAATACATAATGAGCTGCACCACTTGCAAGACTCTTAAATCTTAGTTTTCTTAAATCTTTAAAGACAATAAGTTGGATTCATTTTCGGAAGCAGTTTCAATGCCGAATGCATTATTTATTTATTTTAATCAACGGTTTTAGACAGCGGTCCAGTGTTATTTTACCCAAATCACTGGCCACATTAGGGCAACGGATGCCTTTGCCTTCTTATCTGAAACCAAGCATAGTACGCCAGGTCAGGTCACACACTGTGACACTAGATGGTACTGAACTCACCCAATGATCGTCTGGCCTCGTCCTGCTGATACGACAAGGTAAGTAAATGTCAACATCTGAATAATAATCAAGCTTGTGGACATCAGTGGGGTTCCCGAGCGCTACTTGTGCTTGTAAACCTGCCAACTGGAGAGCCACTTTCTCGCTGACAGGGAAGTCATCACACTGAAATAGTATGGAACAGTTTGTTAGGATACACATATCAATATCAAGGGTATATATTTATTTATACATATCATATCTGAACAATGAAAATAAAATTTTATCAAAATTTAGTATTGTTTAAGTTTTTGACCTCACTGAGTTTAGTTGTATTTCATATTTATTCTCATGTCCATAATCGGATGTGAAATATTGCACTTAGAAATTTCTGGCAGGGTGTCAAGATGTGAATTGAATCATACATGCAATCGCATAGCTTCAATAATTTGGTATTGTTTAGGCCCTAAACACCCAAACGCAATACAAAATAATAAATATGTAATAATAATAATAATAATAATAATAATAATAATCATCATAACTCAGTTCCAACTATGTCGGGTTGAGTGGTGGTTTTCCACCATTATCAAAGGCATGAAACTGTAGATACTAAGCTTGCCAGACTCAGTGTTTCTTCCACATCATCTAACTCCTTCCTCTCCACCAATTTACTCCACTCTCTTCTGTCCTCCCACAGCTTTACTCTTGAAAAATATTAGGCTTATCCCAATACTATTCAACCATTTAGCTTTAAGTTCATAAATTTTAAATGATATACGTATTGACAGGTAACAACTTTAAATTAGCTGCAGTTGTCATCAGCAGGTGAAAAGTTTTGTCGCCCCCAGCCCTTCAGGCTGGGATTTATGTTCTCTTTCCTTTCCCAACTTGTCAACCCTTCTCCAATCTGATATACCGGTAAGTATTACTTAAAATAAGATCATTCACACCTACTATTTAAGATTTGGGCTTCAGTTAATAATGATCTACTGCCCCAGTCAAACTCCATGCCTGGCAATGTCCTCGAATCGGATCACGCCAGGGATTGTCCATTACTTTTCGGGTGGCACGGACCCAGCAGCGCCCGACGCCGCGGATAACTAAAGGCCTAATTATTTCCATTAGAAAAAGAGACAATCTTCATAAACAAGTTCTTAAACAAAAACGTTACAGTGTTATGCACAACGTCCCCTTCGATCAAAACTTACTTAAACTGTATACTACTTATAGAAACCTTATCAACTCACTAGTAAGGGTAACCAAGGAGAATTTCTATACAAATAAATTACGTGAAGCAGGGTCGAACACAAAAACAATTTGGAAAATAATTAATGAAATTACAAATCGTAGGACTAAACCAACTAAGATTATCCCCGTAATAAAAACTGCAACTGGAAATATCACAAATGAACCTACTGAAATTGCAAACACACTGGCCGACCACTACGCTAATATTGGGCCAACGTTAGCAAGAAATATTAACAATAAACATAAAAGCACAAAACAGAAAGCATCTGGCATCCCCTCAGACCACTCATTTAATCCACACTCTATATTCATGGAACCAATCTCTGGTGATGAATTAAACAAACTCATTACAAATCTAAATAATGACTCAGCCTGTGGATATGATAATATCAGCACCAAGACAATCAAAACTATTCATCCATTTATTGTCAATCCGTTACTTCATATTTTTAACGCCGCCTTAACAAGTGGTATATTTCCTGACTACTTTAAAGTAGCCGACATCTCCCCCATCTACAAGGCTGAAAGTAAGTTAGAACCTAAAAACTACAGGCCCATTTCCTTAACAACTCATTTTTCTAAATTGTTAGAAAAATGTTTGAAGACGAGGCTTATGGAATTCATGAATAAATATAATCTAATTTCCCCGAATCAGTTTGGTTTCAGAAGTGGCCTGAGTACTGATAATGCTATTTATAAAGTAACCAACACAATCTATGAATCTATGGACCAATCAAAAAAAACTATAGCTATTTTTCTAGACTTGAGTAAAGCCTTTGACACGGTAGACCACAAAATACTTATAACCAAATTGGAAAATCTAGGAATTCGAGGATTAGCGCTGGACATTTTTCGTAGCTTCTTAAACAATAGAAAACAAAGGGTAAAAGTAGGCAATCATTACAGTGACTATAAATCAGTTGAAATTGGAGTTCCACAGGGTACTGTCCTTGGACCAATACTGTTTACTATTTATATAAACGATCTATGTAATCTGAAATTTAATGGAACTATCATATCATATGCTGATGACACCGTAATCATACTATCAATGAACACCTGGAATGAGGTCTATAAACTAGCAAACCAGGTGATAAATAACACCTTTCAATGGCTAAATGAACATTTACTGACTCTAAATGAAACTAAGACCGTCTATATAACATTCTCACCCACTCTAGTTACTCAACCTAAAAATGTGAACCTCAATATCAAACTTCATTCTTCTCCTTGTGTTTATAGGCCTACTCAAGATACTAATTTCCAATGTAGTTGTTATGAGATTAAACAAGTTAGTATGACTAAATACTTGGGACTAAAAATCGATCTTCATCTAAAATGGAATGATCATATACTTACTCTATGTAATAAAGCAAAAAATCTAATGTATGTTTTTTACAGATTAAGAAACATTTTTGAAACTCAATGTTCTTAGAACCATCTATTTTGCATTACTCCAGTCTTGCCTTGAATATGGCATTATTGGATGGGGTGGTGTGCAAAATGTATATCTCAACCCCCTGTTAATTATTCAAAAATTAGCCCTAAAAACCATGTTAAAAAAGCTAAAAGACTTCTCTTCCAAAAGTACCTTTAAACAAGCAAAAGTGCTGACATTAGACAGTTATATGTTAGAAATATACTACTTTTTATTCATAAATACAATTCAGAATTTCAACAGCCGTCTATGCACACACGTACTAACACTAGACTTTCAACCCGGCATGGATTGTTCCTGCCTAGGAAAAACACACGCCTGGGTCAAAGACATATCTCCTTTCTTGGGCCCCTAATTCATAATGCCTTACCTGAAAATATGTTCTCTTCTTCTTTCTACACTTTTAAAAAGAATGTAAAGAGGTGGCTCCTCGAAAAAGGATTTAACAGTAATCAGAATGCCCAATCAGTTTTAACTTATTATTTGCAGTAATAGTTTAGTTTTTAAGTTTAGTTTTTAAGTCTATAGTTTTTAGGTCTCTAGCTTTAGGAACCTTTGTAACCTATGAGTTACAGGGTAGGCTTGAAAATGTGAATTAATATTAAGGATTAGGATAACCATTCACATTTGCTTCCTTGCACATACTTTTTTCTTCTCTATTTAAACTAAAGTAAATTACTCTAGCCATCATCTTGTTGATTATGAACAATGTATTTAATATGTCCTGTAATTGCCCACACACGAGCATTATGCTTATGTGGGCTTCTCAAATGATAATGCATTTATAGAATTTTATTTCATTACTATTGTCATTTCACTCATAGATTATTTTGTTTCATCATTCATTATTGTTATTATTTTGACCTCAACTATGAGCTTTTATTGTACTGATTAACTTGTGTTATAAATAAGCCATGTAACCAATGTAATAAGCATTTTCTTGTGAATAAACATTTTTCTGATTGATTGATTGATTTATTTTTAATATTTTGTGAATTAATGACATGTAATGACGGCAAACTTTAATTATTTATGAAAAATACCTAAATATAATACAGTAGTGTAAGTGTACCTTGACTATGCTATACACTGCTTGCGCGTAGAGCATGTTCACTTCGACCGGGTCCTGTGAGAGTTCTCGCGTAGTCCGGAACAATCGCCGCTTGAATATAAACCTATTTTCTCCGCTACCGAGAGTTGAGCTGTTGCCGCGGCGACTGAGAGTTGGGAACGAAGAGGAGGTTGTTGCCAGCTTACAATGTTTACTGAAATCATAATGGAAATTAAGGCATTTTTTTCATTCTTATATGTGCTATGACTATACTAAAGATGCGAGTGCATTTGCTATACCGTACCCAATTCTTTGATTGCATTAAAAGTTAAAACATAGCAAGTGTGGTTCAGAGATTTTAAAGGTTCCCTGAATAGCCTCAGCAAGATTGTAATAGTCATTTCACTCACTTGTTTCGTAGAAAGTGAACACAAATGCAATTAAAATAATAACATTTAGCATTACATGACAAGCATCCATAGAGTTTGAAATTACCAAATTCAAATCAAAGAGAGTATACTGCATAATATGATGTCTAGGGATGAATCGTGCACTTACATTTCCCACGCTGCGATGACGTCATAAAGGAAGTCGTGAGCCTTGACGTGCTCTTCTCCGTCCGGACGGCTCTGGTAGATGGCCCAGCCTTCAAGATTCCTCAGACCCAACTTCTCAGCCAGCTTCCGTCCTGCGTCGCTCGCTGTGTCAGTCGGGTGAACGTCGATAGCCTTCGTTCGCCCGTCGAGGAAGAAGAAGCGACACACGATCGTACCCAGCCGACGCATGGCCTTCACACGGAGACATAAATAAGATAATGAACATAAATTGAGGCATTTATTATCATTATCTTAGCTTAACGTAATTTAAATCTTAGTTTAAATGACAATTGCAAATCCAAGCATACATATATGTTATGTTTATATCCAATGCTGTGTTTCCATGCCATCCAATGACTAATAAAAGAAAAAAGAAAACACAATTATACAAACACATTTTGGGCTAACATTTTATTCTTACCGCAATTTCAACAGTCGATGGGGGGTACTGTCTGCATGACACTTGGGTATGTTTGCAATTGTCCATGCACCACTGCACATATTGACGCAACTTGCCCTCCAACTGAAGGCTTTTCTTCAGAAAACAGATATAATACTGAAAGAGAGATAAATAGCATTAGTTAAGTTGTGTTTCACCAAAAACAGAAAATAGAAAAACAAAAATGTGACCTGGTGACTTTTCTGACTTGGTAATCACACACAAAGTTTATCAACATTGACCAGTAAATTAATAGTGGGTCCTAGAAGTATAATTGAAAATTGAAAATACTCATTATTAACAAGTTCACATGAACTAACAAAGGGAAGGTATTAAATCCTATCCAGAATTTAAGCAATAAATACTAAATAGTCAACATCGGCGTAAAGAACATGATATGATACATATTAAACAAAAAAATTAAGAAATAATAATACAATGTTAGGGTTGTCATTTGGTATCATTTTCAGCATTGATAACTTTGCACGTTAAACCGATTATCGATCTCTTATAGAATCGATTTTAAATAACATTGATAATCGAATAGTACAAAAAATATTTGTTTTTTATTTATTTATTTTTATTTATTCAATGTCTATTCTATTCAGTTAAAAAACTGATTTACACCATCAATGTTTAACAAATTGCACATGTACACCAGACGCTAAACAGGTTTTTTAACATACATCTTGGAGTTGTGATCATTTATTTTCACCTTTTTTTGCTGGTAGAGTTTAGTTGTAATGAGCCAATGGTGAATTGGGAGCAAGGATAGATGCAAAACAAGCTGTGAATTAGAAGTTTCTGCTCAAGGCGTTTGATAATCGTTCGGGAAGACTGAAAGGATTATTGATTGCTGTGGGAAACAATCGTATCAATTGATACCTTGACTATCAAATGGCATCCCTATCTATTTGATATAAAGTCAAAATCTTAGTTATGTTTATGTTTTAGCTGTTTACTCTTTATAATCTTACTTTGTACAACAACTTGCTTGGCTGAAAAGCTACGATGCACAGGCAAAGCAGTAGCCAAATTCGTTCCGTGGACTCATGACTAGGATTGTTGGTTGCTTGGCGCATGCATTGGACAAGAATCTCGTCACGAAGTTCTTCGCGCTCAATGCCGTAACCCACTATCGACTGGATCGTTTGAAGCTCTACTTCTGGCTTCAATTCTCCTCGAACGTATTTACAAAGATCCTGAAATGAATGAGATAATAATCAACATCTTACCCATGGTTTTGTAGATATTCTTGAGCACAAATAAGTAACGAAGGTGACAATATTGGTAAATATTACAAGGAAATGTATATAGGCCAATGTTTCGATTTAGTAAGCGTCTCAGAACATTATATACAAAAACAGGGAAACAACTATCATTTACCACAGATGTGTTTTGTTAACTCCTACCTTCAAATGAAACAAAAATATGATAACCACAAAAGTCCAATAAGGTAAGAAGTGGTAGGGTAGGGTGCATAGCATATTTATATTTTATTTCAACCTTCTCTTATTCACTCAACTAACTTAGTTATTGGGATAAGCGCATTAATCGAAAAGTAAACAAATCTTATTTAAGGATGTTTTTAAGACAAAATACCCACTGACCCTGAAAATTGCACAGGCCACATTAACATTGTCTGGATCATACATGTGGATGTGTGAGTTTGGAATTGTTGAGCCTCTATAATAAGTCACCATCTCGTATTTTGGCATAATCTCAGTGCTTTTACTTCGTCTCCGCAAGGTAGCAATTATTGTTCCTGAAACAAATTAGAATCACTATAAATACAAATCAAGTGGCTATTTATTTATTTCACACGTTCAACAAGGTGTTCAAAAGCCCTCAATTTCTCCAAAGTTTCCGGATATAAAAATGTAGTTTTAGGTGGTGGTAATGGTAACAGAGTCAACTCTCAAAGATGATATCTAAGTCTTAACCCTTTTGTTGCAAACCCAAATATTACTTGAATTTGGAAACTAAATTAAGTTTTGGATATAAAATTCAGCTATAGTCCATCACCATGAATAAGTGTACCTATAGGCCTACTATTGGGTAATATTTTGCAGTAGCCAAGGGCTATCTAAAATCTTCTTTCAATGCTAGATACGGGCACCAGTTTAGCACTTGGACCAAAACTAGCACACAGCTTTTACACATTTTAAAACACTTAAAATTCACGTCATTAAACATTACATAATAAAAATTAAGAATACTTCAAAATACAACTGAGAACTATCTTGGGCTGAAATTTAGCATGTTATGACACCGTTATTGTAACATGATAGTACCGGTAGAGATTTTTATGACTAATTTCCGCACATTATTAAGTCTGATGTAAAGTAATTGTTTGTAAAATTGTACAGTATGTTATGCAATCCAAAAAAATATAATCTAAATATGTACTAATTTATGATCAACTCAATCAATCAAATCATAAGACGAATGGAGGCCTATGAAGCGTAGAGTTTGTTTTTAGCAGACCAATTACAGCAAATATTTGCATGTTACCTTCTGGTGATCGCTCATGATTGTTGAAGTAATTTTGAGCAAACTCGACTATGTCATGGTAAGTATCGTCATCTTTATCCTGCAACTCATCCATTTCTTGAAGTTTCTTGTCGACACGGAACTTTCTACGTTGTTCTCGTTCCGGGTCGTCTTCTGGTCGTCCGTTGAATCTCCAGGCATGAGAATTCTGGACTCCCTGGATATGGAACAAAGCAATGTAAGGGATATGTTAGCCAACTTAGCTACAATACAACTGGTACTTGAATGCATCATGAAACAGTAACATGCAAATCATTAGTCAAGGTTATGGACTTATTGCCATCAGCTTCAGTTAGCTAGTTTTGATCAAGGAATCAACGGTATGATTATTATAATACAGAGGAAAGTGATGTAGAAGTTAGTTTTGATGTTCCAGCTCGGAAACTGATTGGGACTGCATTTTTTTTTTGCAATTTTTGCTTGTTTTTTTGTCAGTGGATCTTGTGGTGTAAAGAAACCTTTCAATGAGATCTAACTTATATAAGGTCCATAATTGGTTTTATGAGATGACGTGAAGGTGTGTTCACACTCACCCTAAAGAAAGCTGGGCAAAGTGGCAGTGGGTCTTGTCTAGGGTGCCAAGATCTATAATCCGACAAAGCGGGACTAACATGGGCGCACTGAGCGCATCCGCCAGAGTCAAATAAGTAAAGCGCTGTATGTATGCTTGAGCACAATGAGTGAAGCGCTATATGTATGCTTGAGCACAATGAGTGAAGCGCTATATGTATGCTTGAGCACAATGAGTGAAGCGCTATATGTATGCTAGAGCACAATGAGTGAAGCGCTATATGTATATGCTTGAGCACAATGAGTGACCTTCAAAATGTTTGAGAATATGCAGGCATATCATAGATGAGCCAGATAGGCCTTAATGTTTTGTGTTTCTTTATACCGCGATAAGGATCGCAAGAGCCTATCGTATTTGTTTTATACCTCAAGGACTGTAAAGCAAACACATATATTCATACATTTCATAATAATACATGGTTGAACGGCAAAAGCTACATTTTCCGTCCCAAGCTTTGTACAATATCACATCGAGTTTGATCGGTACGATTTACTAACTTCATCATCGTAATGATTCGTATAAGTTATATTCTAACTTGATTATCTTTTGCCAAGTAAGTACCGTATAAGACATATAGTTGAGGGGGGCGCTGTTTTGCTGCAAGGCAGGCAATTCGGGCCGATGTAAACACATTGTGGTGGTGTTGATGTAAAAATTGATGGACAATAGAACAGACCTACAGTCAGCACCACTACTCATGTACATCGCCATCTATATTATGGTGTGTTAAAAAAGATAGAAGAATAAAGAAGGCTGTAATCTGTTCTAGCAATAGTGCTGTTTGACGAGTCCTCCGGTAACTAAATATTTTGAAGCTTTTCTCTTTATCCGCTACATGGCATTGTGTTTCTTTGCGTCGCGGATACAAAAATGGCAATAAAACCACCTTTATCTAGGTTTTTTGTTAATCCGGGCTATGCCCGGACACAAAAAAGCTTGAGTTAGTGGGCTCTACGGGAGGTCTACAATAAAATATGAAGGTTATAAAAGAAGGCATCTTCCACTTACCGCTGAAACATTTGAGCTTCTCGAGTTTGGTCGGCTGGTCCGCGGAGAGTTTGGGGATCCGGTCCTGGGACGAGGACTCTGTGCGCGATCTCCCCTCTGTATCCTCTCGACCCCAGGACTCTTGGGGCGCAGTTTGTGCGGGGGCGCGGGCAGGGGAGGCGGCGACGAGCTCCCATCCTCGTCCCGAGGCAGAACACTCTCGTAGATAGGTTCGGAGGTGGAGTCCGGGGGAGACTCTTCCCCCATCCCACGACGGCGGGGGGAGGGTTGAAGGGTGGAGGGGGAGGAGGGCGCTCCTTGGGCTCGGCAGGGAGGGGGGACCCAGCTTGCTGCTCGGACGCAGCGGAGGGGGGAGGTCGAGGGAACAGGGAGGTACGGGGGCCCGGGAGGCAGCTAGGAGGGCAGTCTCTTGCTGGATCACTGATTCCAACTGGAAACAATGAGAACAACTTAATGTGGGAGCCGTAGCCAATAATTTGACATTGAGTTTGTAGCGTTTCCCTCAGAACAACTAAGAAACATACGTAATACCAAAATAAACATTTTGGGCATTTTAGATATTTAAAAAATTTAAATTTGTTCAAATCCCTTGTAGTTATCCCTCAAATTATTATTTGTATTATAAATATATGTGAAACGTTGTGGACATCTGTGATGTCGGTTGGCCATGAAAATTAAAAACACAATTTTCTTGTAAAGTAGTTTCATAAGTGAAACATGTATTTGTTGTAACTTGCCGTTAGGCCTATATATTTCTGTTTTAATACATATGAAATAGGTAAGTTAAAAAGGTAGCCTAAACAATATATATGATGTTTTACTTTGGCTTTATAGCAGGCGACTATGACGCTGTTATGTTAGTACTTTAGACAGAAATTGAAAAATCCCCGGTGTAGTCACTTTTTTAATTTCTGTCTAAAGTAAAAATTAATATAGGCATATATATATATATATAGTCCCAGAAGGACGAAACGCGTCGTGGATTAAGGTAACAACTTTAAATTAGCTACAGTTGTCATCAGCAGGTGAAAAGTTTTGTCGCCCCCAGCCCTTCAGGCTGGGCTTTATGTTCTCTATGCTTTCCCAACCTGTCAACCCTTCTCCAATCTAAACTATATATATATATATATATATATATATATACGTATATATATATATGAATATATATATATATATATATATATGTTAGTACTTTAGATAGAAATTAAAAAAGTGACTACACCGGGGTTTGAACCCGGGACCTTAGCTTACCGGGCTATGCTCTTACCAACTGAGCTATGCGGCCCCCAATTTAAAACTATCTAATTTTTGGTCTGTTTTGTACATTGTTAATAACGTGTGTAGAGCAGATTGAGGCAGTGCAATCTGCTCTACACACGTTATTAACAATGTACAAAACAGACCAAAAATTAGATAGTTTTAAATTGGTGGCCGCATAGCTCAGTTGGTAAGAGCATAGCCCGGTAAGCTAAGGTCCCGGGTTCAAACCCCGGTGTAGTCACTTTTTTAATTTCTATCTAAAGTACTAACATAACAGCGTCATAGTCGCCTACTATAAAGCCAAGGTAAAACATCATATTTCCCAACTCTAGGGTTACAGAGATGGTTTGTATTTCTCCAAGTCAATTTCGTATGTAGTCTAATAGGCAGTGCAATCTGCTCTACACACGTTATTAACAATGTACAAAACAGACCAAAAATTAGATAGTTTTAAATTGGTGGCCGCATAGCTCAGTTGGTAAGAGCATAGCCCGGTAAGCTAAGGTCCCGGGTTCAAACCCCGGTGTAGTCACTTTTTTAATTTCTATCTAAAGTACTAACATAACAGCGTCATAGTCGCCTACTATAAAGCCAAGGTAAAACATATATATATATATATTATTAATGTACTTGGTTTTTTGGTTTCAATGCCACGTATATTATCGTTGGTACATATTTCGTATAGTTTTGAAAAACCGAGTACATTAATACATATCGGCCACAAAAATCTCCAAAAACATATACCGGTTTATATATATATACATTTAAATAATGAAAGACTGCTAAAAATCCCAAATTACCTCTACATCTAAATCCTCAACAAGCTCATCCATTTGGTCCCCGATGTCGTCAATAATCTGATTGTTTCGACTTGGTGTGACGTCCGATAAGAAGGCAAATAAATTGTCCAAGTCAACTGAGTCTGATCCAGATGGCTCACACAATCTTGAGTTCAGTTGCTCAGCCATCTGAGATAATGCAGCAATCTCTTGTTGAGCCGCCCTAAAAACACAAACGAATAATTAGTGAGACGAGACATTTAAATATTGACAGTTGACACCAAATGTTTGTGGAGTTCAAATATTAAGAGTTTAGAAATGGTAACAAAATGAAAACTGGCACAACATACTTTCACTGTTTTTAGATACAAACTAAAGTAGATCTATGTAATTCCGTTTTAGTGGCCCAAGGTATTTCTCCGACTTCCTCAGCTTAAACTACAATATTATAGTCAGATCTAGCTATCTCCAGGATGCCAATACACATTAATTGTCATCATTTTTATTGTAACAAGTAGAGAACCTGGATCTTATTAACTACGTTAATAGAGAAGCGCGTTTGGATGTTCGTGTGTTAAAAATTTCTGGGACTCACCGCCCTAGAAATGTGGCGTTCTCACCGTCCAAAAGTATGTAACTGGATGTAGTCAAATACCATGTCAAGCAATATTATATATATTCTAATAGTTTGCTGGGCATCCGAACCGTATGCCTAATAATGATAAATATCATCAATTAAAACATGTATAGTTATATTATACATACCATTGTCAACAAATAATACCTTAACTTATCTCGCAAATGTGAATATCAGCATTGTTCTTTGTTGGTCCTTATTGAGTTCACGGCTGATCCGGGGAAACATCTTTATCGACCTCTGGTTGCCATGGGTTACCAAGACTTGCGGCTCGCTGCCTTTGTGGATTTTTAGAGTAGAATTCATCAAGGACACAATAGATTATCCTAGGCGGTGATCCCTTAAATAAATATGTCAACGCTGCTACGTATCTAGAACATAAGCGGCTTTATGTAACAAGTACCAGTTGACATCCCTAGTTCCTAGCTATCTCATCAATCTAAATAAACTAGTGCCAAATAAATTGTGTAAATACATATTTTGAATTGATTATCTGTGAAAGATTCCATTTTGCATTCAGCTAAATTTTATTTTATTTAATTAAGCGAGCGAAGCGAGCGTTTCCATTTGACTCTGCCGGAAAAAATAGTCACTGTTTTTTTTGTTTTTTTGTTTGTTTGCTTTTTTTTTGTTTGTATGTCTCGCCATAACGTTCAAACAGAGGCTCAGATCGAGTTGAAATTTTGACCATCCGCAAGCTTCGTTCTCGATTGAATGCCATTAGTTTTGTAGCAAAATCGTTCCAAAAGTTAAAAAGTAACATTAAAGTTAATCGAAATTTTTTTTTAAAAACTAAACGGCGACAAAATCTGAGATGGCCAAATCATTAAGAATGTCCGTCCGGTCATGAATATGTTAATTTTATTTTGATCCGATAAGTAGTGTAGATAGAAATTACATTATAACAAAGTACGGTTACCATGGCAACGGAAAGTCCGCAGCTTTTTTGGCTCATATAGCGGTCGAACGGAGGCTGGATCGATTTGAATTTTGACCATCCGCAAGCTTCGATCTGGATTGAATGCCATTAGTTTTGTGGCAAAATCTTCAAAAGTTAAAAAGTACATTAAAGTTAATCAAAAGTTTTTTTTCAAACTAAACGGCGACAAAATCTGAGGTGGCCAAATCATTTAGAATGTCCGTCCGGTCACGAATATGTTAATTTTATTTTGATCCGATAAGTAGTGTAAATGGAAATTACATTATAACAAAAGTAACGTTGCCATGGCAACGAAAAGACGCGCGAAGTTTCTAATGCACTGCCACCTAGAAGTAATCAAAATACTTTCGAAGAAGCAGTGTATTATTTGTCACCAAAGAGTTTAAATAGTTTTCCCAAGGAGTCAAGGTCCTCTAGATGGCGGTGGATTTTATCTACAAAGTAAAGATTTACACACGGGTTTACTCAAATACCTTGGCAATAATAAATAATATTGGAAACATGGCCCTGTGGACAGCGAACGTTGCAAATTTTAAAATTTAAAAAAATGTGCAATGTGGGTCTAGCTATAGCACGTGCTCGCTTATCAACGCGTCCAACTGAGCGTTTCCTAGTTAAAGGGGCTATAAACTCAAAAAATTATTTTTTACCACATGATCTATAGCACAATACTACACTGAAATGACAGTTTAAAAAATTATATCTTGTAACTGTGATTTAACACGAATTTTTCAATTTTTTTGATCCAGAAATGTGCAAAAATTGGTGTTTTGGGAAATTTCTTAAATCGGCTTTAACCTACTTCTTTTTTGGTCCATATACATACTAGAGCATAGTACCAATCTAAAATGCCCATTTTTTACATCGTGTCTTGAAACTGTGCCAAAATATACCCTCAAACATGCAAAAATATGCATTCCAAAATCACACCCCATCTTGGTAATCAGCATATTTTGACCGAACTACTTGCCCAAATTACAAAACAAAATATAGAAAATTTACAGAAAAGGCTGTAGAGTACGTCAATAATGGCCAATATTTTTTTGGATCAAAATCCTCCAAGGTCACGGGGCATAAAGATCGTCCCTATGTTATTTCTTATGGGAGATTTTTGCCGATGGGACCTAGCTCGAAAAATGTCATGTTTGACAATTTTTTGGGAGGTCATGGTGGCCCCAATAATTTTTCTGTTGATTGCTAGATTCATTACTAGTTAGCCTGAATGAAATATATTTTTTTAGTTTAGCGCTTAAATACCCCTTTAATGAGTCTGAGACTCTTGAGTATCGAGTGGGATAATTTGAGGTACCAGAATAAACTGCCAAATGGCATAAAACAACCAATGCAAACTTGTACCAGAGAAACATTTAAGCTCAGAGTTAAATCATTTGTGTTGGAACAAATTTTATACTGCTAGGCCCTACAGAATACTTTAATTATTCATAAAAAATAGTTAAATTTTATTATTCTTAATTCACAAGTTATATTTTTGCGACCCAAAATTATAATTGACGGGATCAAAACATCCTGCCAATGTTATAATTTCTCTTCAACATTCTTTAATTCTTTAATTTAAATTTGTATAAAATATGTGAAATACTTTGGTTTGGGTACTGTATTTTGATTAATACCTATTAATTTTTTCGATTACTCCTGATATAGTTTATTTAGTTTTATAGAAGGACATCTTTCAATAATAACATAATGTTGTAATGTCATGATGATGAGTGCAATACGAAAAGCTTATGAATAATGTCACATGCTAAAATGATATTATTGTAAGAATGCACATAAATAAAACATGAATAAACTGATTTCATTGATTGTAGAACAATCAATGTGTATTTAACTAGATGAGCTGTTATGGTAAATGTAAGGAATAAATGAACAAAACTAAGGATAAAGTTGAAATACATTTCGGCCCTGCGTGTGCTTCCTCAATTAGTATAGAGCATGGTAGACACTTGGTGTGTGTGTTATGTACAGCCGCGATCAGATGTAAATCAAGGGGTCTAGAAGATACCTACCATTATCGACCTCGCTTGTGAATATTCAGTTCGTTTTAAAGTCTTATAGTCACAGATCCATCACTCGATGACGTCATCTAACATGCCGTGGGAAAACCTGGCGGCCTTATTTTACGTTAGCATTAGGCCTATTGGGACTTTAAAAACTGGACCCTGGGCGTAGTTAATAATAAGTTAATAACACAAGGTTTGTATATATAAATGGATTCACCAAACACTGCATAACCTTAGCACAGACTTATTTCTAGTGTAGAAATCAATTAGGGCCAGTTTTTCTAGTGACATAAAAGGGCAAGCTGTTCACTCCTTGCCAATCCACTGGGTGCTAGTATAGTGTGACTTTAAGGTGCCTTTTAAAAAGAACAAATCCAAGATTTGCCGAGTGTTGGTAAAAGATTATCCTTGATTTACTTTTGAGTTTTGACACCTAGTCAGTAGTATCAGTTATATTGGTTAAGCTGTATAAATCCATCCCTTTCTCCAATCAATCGAATTATGAAGCCAATTGGTCTCAACTTTACACAATAACAATATATACTTCACAAACATAGTTCAATAGCAGAAAGAATAAATGTGAACTTACCCTCTATCCATTCCCACAAGTCCATGGTATTGCTTGCTTGTAAGAGAAATTACAAGTTTGATAATTGTTTAATACTTTAAAATTAAAGCTATCTTCCCAGTTCTTATCACACATAATGCAAAATATATACACATTCCCAAAGAGAAAATGTAGGCCATACTTATAGGCTATTTTAATCCATTAGGCCAACAAATCTTTATTGTAAATGCATACTTCTTTAATGATGTTAAAATTATTGCATTTCTCTAGTTTCTACCTTTCACTTTCTTCTAATGCTTTTCGGTCCTCTTCAGCTTTCTGCTGGTCCATTTCTTGCTCTCTTTGTCTCCGCTCTTCTTCAAGTCTTTCCCTCTTTCTCATCTCTTCTTCCACTCGACGCATTTCCCTCAGTGCGGCAGCAACCTTGAAACAGAAAAGCATTTTATGATTAATTGAACTAGGGGTAGGCTAATTAAATTAGTAGACTTGCACATCAGTTGCATTGAAAATATATTTATAGATAATATTAAATTAGTATACCAGTAGTCTTTCTTGGATTGCAGATGAGTTCAAAGGTTGGGAAAGTAAAAAGAATAAACATTAAATGCAACCAGAAGAACCGGGTATATTGGTCATGTATTGTATTCAAATCAAATCAAATATCAATTTATTGCATTCTTAAGTTTACATTGCAGTATATAGAGTATATTAGTATTATTAAGTATTTATGTTCTCTATACTTTTCCACCTGTAAACTCTGCTCCAATCCAAGTAACCAAGTCATTGCACATTATTAGGCCTCTTTCCCTTCTATATTAACGCAGTATAGGGCCTAGTATTTGATAGTTTCAACAGAATTAAACAGAAACATTATTATAGCTCCAGCTCCAGAATAAACAGTCACTGTATTAGGCCTTGTTCTAGATGTGGACTGCAAGATTTCGAGTGCAGCACAAAAACATTAGGATTATTGTTCAATAAAGGTAAAAATTTGTACGTACTGACAAATACCTTAAAATTCATATAGATCAACCCATGATTGAGATACTTTAATTATGACTGTTCGTGCTTTCTCTTCCCCCCCTACCTCCTGGGGGCCTCCTCCTATTAAATCTGGTAATCCGCTCATGCACCTCCTAGAAAACGCACGGCCCTACCTTGGCCCCCCCCACTCAAAGAATCCTAGCGTCGTCCCTGCTCAATATAGTCGGGTTGCCCAATAAATCAATGAAGCATATTATAAACATTAAGTATAAACATGTGGTGCTGCATACTTGATATACCGATAATTTATTTTTTTGTAATTTTTTTAAATTAATTAATTAATGAGTTATAGTAGCATGCGATGGAAGGATTCAACCAGAGATAGAAAGAAGGATGCAGCAAGCTGTTGGATTATTCCAATCTATCCGAGATCTCATTTGGAACAAAGAAGTACCAAAGAAGTGCAAGGTTACCATCTACCAGACCTAATTTGTTCCAATACTGACATATGCAGCAGAGACTTGGGATATGACAACAGTGGATGAGAGCCTTTGGCAGGCTGTAGATATGAAGTTTTTGAGAATCATTGTAGGTAAGACTAGATGAGACCGAATACGGAATGAGGATATCCGCGATCAAGTAGGCGTGAGGAATTTAATGGTGCGATATGGAGAGAGAAGATTAAAGTGGTTCTGACATGTCAAGGATGGAAGGAGTAAATTACCAAGAAGGATGATGGAATTGGAAATTCCAGGTAGGAGACCAAGGGGCAGATCACGACAACAATGGCAGAATAGTGTGAGAAAGGATGTAGAACAGCGAGGAGGAGACTGGAATGTGGTGGAAGGAGAGGTGTGGTGGCAGGACAGAAGATGATGGAGAGGCCTGTCTTCAATGCCGACCCAACACAGAGTTGGACGTGGCAACAGATAATGATGATGCATATAGACAATAAAGCTTGAGTTTCGAATTATGGGGTTCAGTTTTTAAATGACGATGGTTTTCAACAAGAAATGTGAGCGACCACAAACTGATTGCCCACCTACATCTCTACTAAGAAAGGACCCACCTCTCTTGCGAAAACGCCTCGCAAGTGTGCTTGGATAACAGTGGCGGCTCTGCGCTGTTGGATGAAGCGTAACCTTTGCTTCCATCCTCTGTAAGTGTGCTGCAGTCTCAACACAGCATTTCGGATCTTCAAATACTCTATGGAATTAATTAAAATAAATAATAATATGACAATACAAAAATGATACATCGGTGAATGCATTATACATAAGCATATTTATTTTGCAATCTAGGTAGCATAGCCTGTGTTGCAATATTAATTTAGCTGCCATATATACAGGAGTAGAGAAGTGTGAATGACATGTGAATAGTGAATGTTAAACTAGCTAGTTTCATTGACTTTAACATTGACATTAATCATGGGATGTTAGAAACTCAATTCCTTAGTTAACAATGTCATGCTTCTAATGGCTTGTTAAAAATGCAAAACTATAGAACAATACGGGCATACCTCTTCTACAAACATAGGTCCGCCAGTGTATTTGAATCTTGGTTGCCATAGCAAGTACTATTTGATTCCGGACATCTTCAAGCGGTTCGTGGACACATGAGCGCAGAAAAACCTTTGAACACCCGATCTGCCATTCCTTGTCCGGAACATTCAGTGAGTGGATCAACTGTCTACAAAAACAAACAAAAAACCAAGTTAGCACCTAGATGCTAATTCACTTATGTATTACCTAAAATAGGTAAGTACAGTTTTGCAGCAGTTTGAAAACATACACAAGCAAATTAATTGTTGATCTAGATAACCAGTTGAAAGATATTATATTTGATAGGTCTTTAAATAAGTGTTTATTGGACATAACACTGCTCTTTATTAACATTTATTTGTGATATTTCGACTTTTATTAAAAAATATCACAACTAAATGGTAAATGATAAGGAGCAGTGTTATGTGCAATAAACACTTATATTTAAAGACCTATCAAATGTAATATCTTTGTGTATGTATGTACTAACATATAGTACATATAAATTGTTTTGCATAGGTACCTGATAGAAGCTTTGTCGCAAGCCGGCAGGCGAGTCTTGGATATGCAGCGGTAGCGCTGGACAAACTCTGTGAATGGCAGATGAATGGGAAAACCTTCCTTTCGGATTCTGATTATGTCCAACATACCCAGGTACTTGAGCTGATCGAGAACCAAACTCTCGTCGTAATTATTGGAAGCCTTTTGCATGTTTGGTTTGATACACCGAACATACCTATGAACAGCCATCACAAGAATCAGTAACATTCATAGTAGCCTAGCAATAAAACATTTCAAGTTGTTAATTTGGAATCCCAGTTGAAAATTATATCTTCATTCTGTCTAACTTGAATAAGCTCTTATCCAATTCAATTATTGTAGTACCAGAACTTATGAACAGGTCACCGTTGGGGAAAGAATATGAAGTATAGCACACACAACTATCCACCTGCTGATGTTTGCAGATTCAATTTTAATTTTAATCCTCCCAACGTGTTTTGTTCCTTAGGGGGTTGGTGGTAACTAAATATTAGCAAGCCATACATGAATGTTACTTAAGATTAGCTGCAGGCAGCAGTCATCATCAGAAGATGAATAGGCAAGTTGTGCTGTGTAGTATAGTAAGTCGAGCCCACTTATAGAGAACTCTCTTTTAACAAAGTTCTGGATTTATCAAAGTAGTTTTAAAGCTTGTTACTTAAAAATACATGTAAAGTGACTCTGTTTTAACAAAGTTCTTTTTTACCAAAGTAAAAGTCAGTATTTGTCAAGTTTGCTATAAGTGGGCTCGACTATTACCTACTCTTTCCTATTCTGTGATCTCTTCACTAATTCTAGTTAGGGCCCACTTAGCCAATTTGATTCTAGGTGGCTACCTGGAGGTGGAGGCATTAGATACCATTTCCCATCTCTACTCAAAGAAGCCAAAGGGCTTACAATTACTGTACTAATGAACTCTAATAGCTTGCTGACCTTCCACACACAACTTGCATTGCACTTCACCAAAAAAAACAATTATTATTCAAAGGTAGTGTGTTCAGTAGGTACTTGCCATGGATTAGTAGCTTGAAGTACATCTACAAGAGCTTGAAGTTGATGTCTAAAGGTATCACTAACAGTTGGTTTCCCCTTCGATGTTCCTCGAGAGACCGTTGCTGTTCCACAACTGCCCATCCGAGCCACAGTGCATCCAAGGAGATCCTGGAAATATATCACAACAAAACCTACATGCTACATACATACATACATGCTATTTAACGTCTTCGTAGCCGACCTCCCTACCTCGGCAAGGATCCAAATGCTCCAGTACGCTGATGACGTCACCCTGTACTGTATCGTGGGCACCCAAGAGGATGCAGACGCCCTCCAAGCAGACCTAGACGACATTCAGATCTGGTGCGACGAAAATGGCATGTCGCTCAACGCCCTCAAGTGCAAGATGATTGACATTACGCGCGCTCGCACCCCACTTTACTTCATGTACACCATCGATCGTGTCCCACTCGAGTACGTCGACAAGCAGCGCCTCCTCGGCGTTCACATCACAAGCGACCTCCGATGGAACGTGCACACCGACATCGTGCGCACCAAGGCGTTGCAGGTGCTGGGTTTCGCGGCCCGCAACCTGCACGGCTGCACGCCCCGCGTCAAGAGGATGGCCTACCTGTCGCTAGTCAAGCCCTCCATGACTTTCGGCCTTCCGCCTGGCACCCAACTACCATCGAGAACACTACAAAGCTTGAGAGGGTGCAGAGAAGGGCGCTGCATTTCATACATGGCCGTAACCTCCCCCCACCCTGTGACCAGATGCAGGTTATGCCAATGACCATGCACCTGCAGTACACCGATCTGGTGTTTTTTAAAAGATGCCTCAGTGGCGCCACTGATTTTGACGTGTGCGCGCGCATCATCCAGGGCCGCGTGTTGAGAGGCGACGATAATAGGCACCCCCGCCTCCAACCCCCTCCGGCCAAAGGACTGCTCGGCCGACGTGCTTTTTCTTTCCGGGTAGTAACCAATGGAACGACCTGCCGCCCGCCCTCAAAGACTGCTCAGTGAGTCATTTCCCTTCCCTGTGCAGGGAGCACTTATGGGAGAACCAACTGCATGTGCTAAATTAGTTAGTTTCACGTGCTTCATCAAGGCTCTTCGCGGCACAAGATTTCCACAGATTTTGAGTGTTTTAGCAAGATATTTGCTAGCGTCGACGCGTTTCTTGTTGCAATTTTAACAAACAAGAATAAACAAAAATAATAATAATAAAATGTATTGAAATTCAAAATTCATTAAAACGGCTCAAGTTAATGGAAAACATTCTGGAATATTTCCACTCAAAACTTGATGTAAATAGTTGAACCGTACTCAAATACCTCGTTAAATTCAAATTTCAAGTGACCTTAAAAGTTAAAACCCAGTATGAAAAAAAATACCAAATTGTCCTGTGTATAAGCTTACCTTTTTTAATTATTTTAAGTCTCAAAGTTCTTTACCAAGAAAGAAACGTTAGGGGGTCAACTTATATTCAGGTTCGGCCTCTATTCGGGACTATACAGTAATTTTAAATAAAAATATCACTTTTAGAACTAAGCTTAAGCATAAGCTCAACCAGGCTACTGCATTAATGTACAAAATACTGTAGTCAACTGACCTGATACATCGTTAGCTCCTGGACAAACTCGTTAGTAGACCGACTCATGAAATCGAAGAAGACATCTTGCTGTACATCCCTGTTCTTGTCGACGAACCCCTGTACACAGTACGTGACACAACCTGCATAGTGCTGGATGCCAAACTCTTTCTCCCACTTTCGACGGTCATCTCCCTTGATGTATTGGGGATGGCCTTCAAATTCACCGTGCAAGTTTGTCAGATATGCAAGGTCAGAACCCTATAATGAGATGAGACAATATACGATAAGTTGGCAATAAGATAAGCCTAAGCAAGAAGAGATAAATGCACAGTACACCTACCTTAGGCATATGGCACTGTTCAGTCAAAAGTTTGAGAATACATCGTGGAGGCTTCTCAATTAATTCCAAGCAAGATGTATTGTCAGTGAATTGAATATGGGAGAACTCAATTTCTTCTGCTCTATACTGAAATAAAAAGTCATGGCCAAATAAGTACATTACCAAAGAAAGAAAAGAAACATTATTAAAACTACCCGTATTTCATGTTTATGATGAGACTGAAGGTCGAGTGGCATTCTTATTCTTATATTGGATTTTTGTGAGGCACCATTTGAGTTGGTTGGAGAATGCTGAATGCTGAATGCTTACTCATGTAACAATATGTATGAAAGCAATAGAGGAAGAACAGCATGATTCTGCAACAGAATACAGCTGAACTCTAGCCCTACTTTGCTAACAATATTATTTGGAATAATTTTATACCACAATATTAAAATGCATTTTACAATTTTTTGATAAGTACTTACAATTTCTTGTTCCAGCGCAAAAACGTAATGATTGAAAAACTTGTGAAGCTTCTCATTGGTGTAATTAATGCACAGTTGTTCAAAAGAATTCACAGCAAAGTTTTCAAAGCCAAAAATGTCTAGCACACCGAGAAACCGCGTCGAGTCTTGTCCTGGATTTGTGCACGTGTTTATGTGGTTCACAAGCCACGCAAACGTGCGAGAGTACAGAGCTTTGGCCATGGCATGTCGGTTTTCTTTGGCCTCTTGTAGTTTGAGCGGTATTTCTGTAATATTCCCCCTGACGTTGATCTGCCGACGTAATGCAACCTGGACCAGGTCATCCCTCTCAAGTCCCAACAAGGAAGCAACCGTACTAAGCACCGATTGGTCGTCGTTCGTTAGGGTGCACTTTTCTCCGTCGATGTCCTACACCAAGAGAAAATGATAAGGCTACTTGATTTAGTTTCAGGATGGGAAGATGCAAACTGAATCTCAATATAGTCGGATACAAAACAAGTAGGCCTTGGCCTACATGTCAAGTTCAAAATATGTAGAAAAATTCATATAGGCTTATAAGTTTTAAAGTTGTCTTGGAAAAATAAAGTTGCATGTTAAAAGCAAAATCAAAACCAAGGTCACTAAATATGTATATTTTTTATGAAAGAAAGCTATCCAAAACTACATAATATGCATATTCATTCGTTGTGGTTGTACGTGTTGTGAATTGCTCTAGTTGCTTGTGTGCAGTATTTTTTAAATCCAACTAATAATAACTTAATAACTTTATACCGTATAAAGTGATGAAGCATCTTACCTCAAAGTTGACATTTCCAAGCCAAAGAATAGCAGACAGTACGCTAAAGATACCGTCACACATATTCTGTGGGATGCAAAGAACATTGAACGCAAGCCTCAAAGCATCGAACTTGAGCACATCACAGACACCTTCGATTCTGATGCAGCCAGATTGATTGAGGTAGTTGTAGAACTCGGCTGGTTTCAATTTAAACTGATCAGACAGTTCTTTGTTATTCTGGAAAAAAGAATTATGCATGCATATAAATTTACATTCATCTACAAACGTAACTTCACATTATGCATGCATATAAATTTACATTCATCTACAAACGTAACTTCACATTTTTGGAGAAGCTAGCAGCTAATTTCAACAAGAGTGTGTGACAGTGTGTACACTAGGGTGTCAATTTCATTTGGCTGCTAATAAGTGCTCAATATAAGAAAATGGATACCTTACAGATAACTTTGTTTTTAATGGGAGAGATAATAAGTGTTTTTTTTTGTTTCTATTTTTTCCCCAATGTACCACACTGCCCAACTCAACCTACATAACATTTTTCTTTACTGTATTATTTGAAAGTTAAGAGTATGTAAGTGAACTACTCAGGAATTTCTATATCTATTTATTAACTGCTTGTATCTTTATTTTAACCAATATGTCAATAAAGTATTATTTAAAAAAAAAAAAAAAATGGGAGAGAACTTCAGTACCGGTACCAAACTCAAAACATTTGTAGCAGTAGTTTGTCTATACCCGGTACCGGTACACCCTAAGTGAGTTAGTAAAGTAGGCTATAATTTCTAAAATGGCTAAAATAAATATCTTATTTGCAGATTTTTCGTTTGGTTGCAAAAAAGTTTTGAATCGACATCATTAGCATTTGCAAATCAATCACAACAAAACATAATTTTAGTTAAAGTGGTACAGTGGGTGGCCCATCCCACAATATGCCAACATTAAAATATATACTTATTAAGAAACTTTTAGGGTACCTTAGCACCTTCCACCAGCTGGTAAAATACATGGTAGTTTCGTTCGCCTCGGGATTGGAATGTGATGCGGGATTGTTCGAGCAAATAGTCTTGAATGATGCAACCTTTGATCATCCACTTGGAATCCAGGCACACTTGCATGAACTTCCCAAAGCGGCTGGAGTTATCATTGCGAACAGTTTTAGCATTACCTGTAATTTAAAAAATTGTTATCGATAGATAATTGCACAAAAGCTCTGGCCAAAACGAACGAGTCTAAGTCGACGTTAAGGCAAGTGATTAGCGTATATGCGCGTACTGCGAGTGATCGGCAGAGAAAAGAGAAGGTGCGGGGTGAGGATGTCAATGTCATATCGATCCCACGGCTTTAAGTTTATTAGGAAAATGTGTTCCTCATGGCTGCCCGATATACGAACTGAGCCACAAAGGACAGAAAGCCCAGGCTAATACACAGAAGATGGATGAAAATTATGCAGGCCTATTTTATTTCTTAAATGACATGAAATATCAAATCAACATTTAACTAGGCCTAAATCATTAATTATTGGTTGTTTAGGCATATAGGCCTACGTATTGTGCATTGTGTATTATTGGCATACATGCTGTCAATTATTGGATGAGCGTAGCGAGCAAAGCGAAGATTCCATTTCACTACACTGGAGAAAAAAATCCGGAATGTTTTTTTTTCTTTCTTTCTCTTTTTTTTGTATTTTTGTCTGTTTGTTAGCACGATTCCGGCTAAACCGATACTCCTTTTGCGATGAAATTTTCTGGAGACCTTTGAAATCTCTGAACTTAGAACTGCCACGTGCGAAAAATCGATCGAAAAATTATTTCTCATGAAAATAGCAATTTTACGATTTTTTTTTCGATTTTCTTGTTTTTTCTGTTTGTATTTTTGTGGGTTTGTTAACACGATTCCAGCTAAACCGATACTCCAATTGCAATGAAATTTTTTGGAGGCCTTTGAAATCTCTAAACTTAGAACTGCCACGTTTTTGAGCGCAATCGAAAAATTATTTCTCATTAAAATTGCAATTTTACGATATTTTTGGATTTAAAAAAAAATTCTTCGACTTATAACACCTTCATTCTTTATCCGATTGTAATCTCACATTTCATTTTTTCACAGAACCTTAAATTTATGAATTAATATATTCGTGTGACATTTAAGCGCAATCAAAAAATTATTTCTTATGAAAACCGCAATTTTACGATTTTTTTAAATTTTTAAAACATTCTTAGACTTATAACACCTAGTACATGCTTTATCCAATTGTAATGATTTTTTCACAGAACCTTAATTTCATGAATTTATAGATTTGTGTGAAATTTGAGCGCAATCAAAAAATAATTTCTCATGAAAATCGCAATTTTACGCTTTTTTCGTTTAAAAAAACATACGCTCATCCAACAACGCGCCTGAAAAAGCGTTTGCGAAGCTTCCTAGTTTAAATATTTTCAGCAAGTGCAATCTGAAATGGTATACCTATCAAACCTTTGAGGTTTTAAAACCATGCACTAGGCTGCTAGAGTCTATTGTTTTTATGGGGCTCATGGGACTAACCTGTTAGCACAGATAACAAGTGTAATATATTATGTGTCCTAAATTATTTTTTAATGTTATTTTTTTAGATTATAAACTTATACCCTAATATATCTCAAAGCTAGAAGCTGGTTGGTTAGGCCTATTGAATATTGTCATAAATAATATCCATTTCGTACAGTCTATTTGCTTTATTATAGGCCCTAACTTATATTATAGTCAGTCTATTATTAGGGCTACCACCAATATTAAAACCACGCAAAATAAGCTAATAACTCACATAGGCCTAATGCTTCACAAAAACGAAAAAGTGGATACTAAGTCCCATGTGGTTTAGTAGTTAGAATTATGCATAAAACCTTTTACATATTATACTGTATTGTAACCAGTAATGAATTTAATCAAGGTTTAAATTAAATTAATATATACCGTAATTAAAAACGCTAATGATTACAATATTTGAATAATTTTTCATGCAGGGTGTAGTTCTAACGAAACTACGTGAGACCTAGTACACCTTTTTTCAATTTTATGTACGGTTTGAATTTGATAGATATTACTAAAATAAGGTTATTTCGCGTGGTTTTAATATGGGTGGTGATCCATCCTTGCCCTTAAGGGACGTTAAATTTCATAACATTGTTGTTATAAAACTTGTCAGTCAGGATACGCCGTGTCGATTGTCATTAAAATTCTGACGTTTCGAGCTGATTGTACAGCTCATCTTCAGAGAAGAAGAGGAAATCACTAACCGGACGGATTGTTTTTATAGGCTTATACCTATGGAAATACTACAACTTTGAAGTTGATCCCCTACAGGCATAGGTTTAGGCCTGTTTGTAGTGTATATTCCAACATTCGTATAGGTTTAATAGGAACAGTGCCGAATGTATGCTTACCAAAAGCTTCCAGCATCGTGTTAGCCTCGAGGATCTGCTGTTCAACCCACGTACTGACGTTACTGGTCACCGAGCAGAGGTATTGCAGGATGAACTTAGTGGACTCCGTCTTGCCGGCTCCGCTCTCACCCGAGATGACGCAAGACTGGTTGCTCTCACAAGATTGTAGCGACTTGTAGGCGGCTTCTGCCAGTGCAAAGACGTGCGGCTCCAACACACCCATCTTCTTGCCATGGTATTTGAACACGTACTCCTACAATAGCCAGATATTCTTTATTAGTTTTCAGTATCAAAAAAGACTGATCAAGTTAAACTTGTATGAACTTTATATAACAATTCTAGTATAAATTGAAATTAATCATTTTACCATTGCAAAGTCAGTAAAGTCACAAATGAATTTTAAGATTTTAAAAGATTTTAAAAGATTTTTTTAGTATACCGGTACCGCTACAGAAATGTTGTGGGCAACATAGCAGCATGTGCCACATGTGTATAAGCATGTACCTAACAATATTGAGAACAACATTTCAAACATTGCTCTAGCTTGAACCTTGTCCTTGCAGCAGGCTTACGCCTATGCTTAAGGTGTGAAATTTCAATATTCAGTGTTATTTTTTAAGGTAAAGCAAGAACTGCTAGGCCCCTACCTAGGCCCTAAGGGCTTAGGCCTAGGACCAGTGTAACCTACGTCCTAGTAAAAATTCCCTGGGGGCTGGAGGCAAACCTTTGGCCCTACCCTATATCTAAGAGAGAAGCCTGGCCTCTTTTGTCAAGAAGGCCTTGGACTCTAGGGCTTACCCTAAACTGAAGTGGGGCTTAGGTATGGGCAAATACTGTAACAGACGTTTATTACAATAAACGTTTATTTAATATGGGTATAGGCCTGGCTTATGCCAGCTTATTGCTAGGACGACCTAACCTAAAAGTACACAAACACATTACAAAGCATAGTTAAATAAGGCTACGTCAACGAATAAATTAATTTCCCCTAACCTAGGCCTATACTTACTGTAATTTAATAAATACCAAGGGCAAGAAGACCTAGGCTACTTAACACAAGACTGGCACTGGTACGAATGACAAACTTTGTATTTTCTCAGATCTACCATCTTGCAAAACTGTCACAAAAACGAACTTTAGCCACCGTACATTTCAGAGTCGATAACGAAGTTTCAGACTTTTATCGGCTGGTACCTTGCAATCAGGAAAACAAAATACGAAATAAAGGCGGGACGGGCGGCAGGGACTTTCCCATTGTTTTATTTGCCCACTTTTCACTGACTTATCTACATAGATATCTCAACATATTGCATCATAAATAAAATATAAATATAAAAAAACAGGAGGAAAGTCTGCTGTTGGTCGCAGCAGAAAACCATGAATTTATTGCGTAGCCATACCTAGACGTGAATTTGTTTTCAATTTTTCATTTTGTTTGCGTGATGTTCGACATTTCTCTTATCAAGTATTACGCAACAATTTGTTCTCGGCCAAGGAACCGACTAATACAGAGAATTGTGCTAACGGGCCGGTTCATCGAAATTACTAATTATATGACCATAATACCAAAGATTAGTCATGTTTGATAATACCATCACTTGGGAATTTAGTTCGAAATAATTAAAATAATAAATTTTCCAAGTCAATTAGACGCCAAGAATGTTCGGGTGTTGGGGTTCTAAGGGGGAAGGCCACGCCTATGTCATGACGGTTGCGATGTCTTCCATATCCCGCCCCTCAGTGTGTTGTGTGCGTGTGTCCCAAGAGAAGAGCGAGCTATTTTGATGACATTCAACAACGAAACTTCTCCAGCAGACACTAATACGTCGTCACCACACAATAAAGCGTCTGGAAAATGTTTTAGGGTGCGCTACTAAGCAGTAAGCCCGCGCGCCCACGTTTCAGTATATTTATGGCGCCATTCCAAACGAAGCTACCCCCCTCGTGAAGAGAGCAATGAACGAGAATAGTCAGTGGGTCTTATCTCCTTTAAGAGAAATACGTTTTTTTTTATGATTTTGATGAACACGGGAATGCTACGGGATTCTCGAAAAGAGTGCATTATTTTCAGTATATAGCAGCTGGCAAAAACTTGTACTTGTACCAGCATTGAGTATGCTTGTAAGTAGGCCGATATAATAAATGGTTCTCTCATAATTTGCTTAACAATTATTTTTATTTAATACACGCAAAGTAAATTTACAGCTAAATGTAGCTCGAATTGTCGCGCTCACCTAATTCCTTCACTTCACATGCAATTCAAAATTCAAAAATAAAATGCAAAGAAACAAGCACGATAATAGCTTGCTCGTGTCCCCAGAAAAAATATTAATTAATCCCCAACTCGCTTATTAATCAAATAATTTGTTTCGTTCAGTTAATAAAGAAATCAAATCAGGTTCACTCCCGTATAGCTATCTTCCTTCTCACTCACACACTGAGGGGAAAATACACGACTCCCATGCGTGCCATTTTAATGAAAGCGTAGGTACTTGAGTGAGAAATGCAGTTCCATTTGAAAAGGGCATTAATCATGAATACAGTTGAAACATTCAGCGGAGCTGCCCTTTCCAAAACAACTAATTTAATTTTTAAACAAATCTGTTTGACAATCCAAATTCCACGACAAATACGATGTCCCACTGGCAATGACTTGTTTTTATTTTATCGTCAACCGTTAGGTTATAATGCACCACTCTAACCAAGGGGATATGGGGAGGAGGAGCCCATGCTGGTCAGAACCAGCCACGGGTAAGGGGAGGAAAAGGGGTTCTCTCGTCGCGGGCGTCATTGTCATTGTCATCGTTCGTGGTGTAATTGTCGTCATCGTCATCGAGGGGTCGTCAAGGGAAGAGGGCAAGGTTCCCGACGACGATTGCCAGAGCTCGCCTCTATTTTCGGGGAGGAAACTGTAAAATACTACCCTTCATACTAGCTGATGTTTGCGAGGTGGACTTTTTCTCTTGAATCGCCTTTTACGATTAGCAGAGCCATGCTCTGGGCCAAATTCTACCTCGGGCCCAGACGGGGTATAATGACTTGTATTCATATTTATAGATTGCAGCCTTCTCAGCAATGACGTATTATAATACCGATATTTAATTTTGATGCTAGACCTGTCTACTGTCTGGAAAAAAGAAATTGAAACGATGAGAGATCAGGGGATCAGGGGGTGGAGTCATTATTACACTTCCGTCTAAAAATACTTAACGTCTAAAAGTAACGAGAAACCATGCTATTGCTATTGCAGTGGAGCGAATGTCTGTGTTAAGCCCGAGGTTGAGATGAGATGACGACAAAGACTTATGGGACGAGAAAGAATTGGAACTGGAAATAGACATGTGCGCCGGAGCATTTAAACAAAGGAAGATGGTAAAAATATTAAAACACAGCTTAATGAGAAGAAAGAAGTAGATAGGAAGTTATTTATGTAGGTATCTTGCATGCAATATACCCCCAGGCCCAGGCAACCACATCTCACATCACCAGCCAGACCAGCCTTGTGTTGGTTGATGATTGCATCTTGTAGCTATGTAACACCACAACCACAACATACGTATCGACGGACGGACTAATCCTTGAATATTGCGACAAGCACGAACATGGAAGTGCTCAAAATAGAGAGCGAAGCTAATAAATCAACAGATTGTCGAAGATATAGAAAAAATGGAGTCTCATCCGGCGTTGAGATCTTTTGGCGGTGGTGACTGGCGACGCTGGGACCATGTTTCGAAAATATCCCCGTGCTCATGTTCCGCGTTGAAGGGCAATGCCAACAACAAATATAAAAACATATCAATCGGAGGTTTGTTCATGAGACGTGACACACTACGAACGAATAAAAAGTGATGCACAGAGGCTCCGTAATAATATGTGTAGATTCGTTGCTGATACAAGATCTCCTTTGTAAATCAGTTTTTATAACTGAATAGGATAGACGTTAAATAAATAAATAAAATAAAATATCATGAAATGGCAATAATCGCGATCCCCCGATTACTAAAGTAGGGCTAGGGCCTAAGTAATATGTGATTTCTCTATACGTAGCATCAGAGTCGATAAAGAAGTTTCCCCGTTGGGGAGGTCCTCCAACTCCCTATACCGCCCTGGGTTAAATAAAAAGTCGGTTTTTGGCGTTGGGAATCTAACGTTCCGCGCGACTCTGTATGACGATTGATGGAACTACTTCAATAAAACTACGTCACTTTTCTACTAGTAGTCAACAGTCGATGACGACAAATGGCGGAAACGTCAAAATATTAAATACGATCGAATGTTGGCGAATGTTTTCGCATAAAGCAAACTCTCTTTATTGAGAGGATATTTCTGATGTAGTAGACCTAAGCCTAGGACCTAGGCCGACAATCAGGATTGCTTAATGTTTCGATTTGAATGCCAAGGGCGTACTTACGTCTGAAAACTGTATTGTGGCCTTGGGCCTAGGCTACACTTACGTCCGTAAGGCTTAAATAACCCATATCTCGATTAATTTCGCACGAAAATGTCAGTGACGCCTGCGCAACACTTTATAGTACAATAATAAATCAAAAGTAAATCGTTTTAAAAGGCTAGGGCCCTGGGCTAATTTGATTGAAATAAAATTGAAGTTTGACGTTTCGTCTGTTGTTTTGTTATTGCATTATTACTGCATATCGATAATCTACTGACCGTATTTAGCGTGCAGTGCTTTTATTAGTTTCACATTTGAGCCGCCCTCAGCGCGCAGAGCGTTAGATTCCGTTTTGACTTGGGAGTAAGGGGACCTCCCCAAAGGGGAAACTTCTTTATCGACTCTGGTAGCATGCAATGTACAAAGAAAACGTCATCTAAACAGTGGCGTAACTTGATTTTTTGGACTAAAACTGACCATGCAAATGCAACAATTGCTTCGGGAAAAGTATGTATGCTGGTGGGTATACCGGGCGAGACGCCCCCCAGGGAATGCGGGTGTGGGGCGCATAGCCCAGAAACGTTTTAAGGTTATAACGCTTCAAATGGTGGTACTTTACTAGGTTTTAGCGTGGTTTGTTTCGTCGATAATTTATAAAATTGTGAAGATTGACAGTTTTACTGTCAGTTCACAAAATGTTGACACAAAATTGTGCCCCCCCCTCCCCCGTAGTTACGCCACTGGCCTAGATTATAAGGGTGGAGCGGGTTGTGAACGAGCGTGTTTGGCTGGTTGGTTGGTTGTAAACGGTGGCTAATAGGCCCTACAGTCATACGGTTGAGACACAGGTGCGAAACGAATGGAATCAAGAAGAGGCGTACATCTCCCACATCACACATCAAACGAATAACGACACTTTGCATTAATAAAGGCGCAAGCAACATATATTCTGGATCTGTAAATTTATATATTTTTTACATACAACAAACATAAATCGCTAGCAATACAAAATGTCATCTTCCATGGGTAGATGTGCATTGTGCACGTTGTATCCGGCGATTTATCTACTCGTGCATTGAGCCTATAGAAGACAGGACCACTTGACGCGCTTTAACATTGCTCAACTAATTTTAGTAGCATCTATCTGTGATTTTATACAATTGAGTAAAAATTAATTATGAAGGCAATCTACCATAGCACTTACCATTAATTGATTATAGAAAATAAACAAAGATAAATTCAATTTTCCACAATTTATTTAGAATCTGTCAAAATGGTCAAAACACTTGAATCACTACGCATTTTCTCATTGATCTATGATAAATATTGAAAATCTGATATGATAGGAGCGTACAGATGCCCCGCATTATAAAGGATGCCAAATTGTATGAACGCGCCGAACACCAAATCACGCCGGCTTCCTCTTCAATGCAGAAGAGAAGTTATAGGGCAAAGAAGTTTCTGCCGTCGCTTGATTTATTTATGTCCGGGGAGTGTTTTACCTGGTTTTATGTCGTATAAAGTGTGTTTCAGAAAGTTAGAATGGACTCGTTGGATAAAATAGTAAAGAGAGTTGGGAGGTAATAGGAAGCAGAATCGGAATGTGTGCACCCAGATTACTCCTCGCTGGACCGCTGACATAATCACAGACACACTGACACAAATCTAGATATTTCTGACCCACTCAATAAGAAGACAACTTAAAACTACCTTATACTTATAATAAATAATATATATATAAAATAAATTAGGATATACTAGGAAAACGCTAAAGTCCCGCCGCGTTGATGGATGAGCGTTTTTTTTGTAAGTTTTTTTGCGTTTTGTGCGTTTGTTTGCACTTTTCCTTTGCAAGTGCTTTTTGAATGCATTGTGGAGGTGATTGTTGTCAAGTTTCTATTGTTATTTGTTAATTGGTATTATAAACTTCAAAAAACTCATATTAAAACCTTTATTTCTGTAGATTCTGACTAATTTTTCCAACTTTTTCTTTCAAAAGGTACTACATCACCATAACCTTAATGTCCATGTGAAATCTGAACGTTGTAGCCCTACCCGTTTGGTCAGAATCGGCCCAAATATGACGAAAATATCGCACTAAAAATTGAAAAACTAATATTAAAACCTTTATTTCTATGGATTCTAGCTAAATTTTTCAACTTTTTCTTTCAAAAGGTACTACATCACCATAATCTTAATGTCCATGTGAAATATGAACGTTCTAGCCCCACCCGTTTGGTCAGAATCGGCCCAAATGTCACGAAAATATCGCACTAAAAATCGAAAAAAATCGTAAAAGTACGATATTCATGAGAAATATTTCTTCGATTGTACCCAAAAACAATACACCTCTAAGTTCAGAGAAAACAAAGGTTCGGTCAAATTTTCCATCAAGAACGCAAATGCCGTTTGCCCGGAATCGAGCGAACAGACGGAAAAACAAAAAAAACAAAAACAAAAAAAAAAAAAAAAAAAAAAAACACCCGAGCTAAATTTTTTGGGGGGTCAGTGAAATTGAAGTCTTCGCTTCCGCTCGCTACGCTCGCTACGCTCATCCAATAAATTATATACTTATAACTACCTTAAAAAGCAGAGTGGTATTAGTGTGCAATTTGATGTATTTTGCGAAGTAGGAAAATATTACTTGTACTTGGAAATCTCAATTTGTGCAGCCTAAAGGTGTTTTTAATTTTTGTGTTTACTGTTTTGTGTTTTGTATTTGAGATATTTTGTTATGATGCAAGTCACGCCATTTTCATAACGCATACATTGAATGTTGAGTGAAAAGTTAAGATATCTTTAAAAGTGAAAGTATGTAAATGCACAAGCAGTGGCGGATCTAGAACACAATCATGGAGGGGGTCGATTCGCGCGTTCATGTACAAGTACTTCCGTGGGAAAGACATGGGGGGCTTTTGAAAATCAGGTTTTTAGAGTGCATTTGGTGCGTTTTAGAAAAAGTGGTGGGCTGAATGAAATACCAAAACAATGTAGTTAGTGTGCGTTTTGTCGTCATGTCGAGCTTAGAATTCACAGCATATACGTGCTGAAACCTGAAACCTGACTAATCTTTGCTGAAACCAAGCAGCCCTTGTCTTGTAGCTCAACAGGCCGTGCCCTTCTATAGCGTGCACAATCACATATCCCGATCCAACTTCACTCGACGGACCACACACATCACTCCATCCCCTGCCGCCCTACATGATATACTTTCTAGGGTGGTCTTTTATATTTACTATTGTAATATATGCCGTTCGCTACGCTGTTTGCACAGTAAAATAATAAAAATATTATAGAATAATATAATATATTTTGTTTTTAAAGAATCATGCAAACCGCCCCCCGTATGATATCTACCACTGTACACAAGATATAACGGGAGACGTTCATGAGTGTATAGACCGCGATCTATGTTGTAAATGTAAAAAAATTGAATTGATTTATGTTTTCGCCTGTATAGCTGGTAGTGGTGTAGTTTGGCAAAATCATGTGACCGAGTGTAGCCTTCGACCTCTGAATTGTTTTTAAAACTCGGAAAACGCTAAAGTCCCGCCGCGTTGATGGATGAGCTTTTTAAAGTTTTAAGTTTGCGTAGGACCACTTTTTCTTTACAAGTGCTTTTTGAATGCATTGCAGGTGATTGTTGTCGAGTTTCTATTGTTTCTATGTTAATTGTTATTATAAACCTAAAAAAAAACTCATATTAAAACCTTTATTCTATGGATTCTGACTAACTTTTTCAACTTTTTCTTCCAAAATGTACTACATCACCATAACCTTAATGTCCATGTGAAATATGAACGTTGTAGCCCCACCCGTTTGGTCAGAATCGGCCCAAATGTCACGAAAATATCGCATTAAAAATCGAAAAAAATCGTAAAAGTACGTTTTTTCTATGGATTCTGGTTAACTTTTTCAACTTTTTTTTCACAAGGTACTACATCACCATAACCCTAATGTCCATGTAAAATATGAACTTTGTAGCCCCACCCGTTTGGTCAGAATCGGCCCAAATGTCACGAAAATATCGCACTAAAAATCGAAAAAAATCGTAAAAGTACGATATTCATGAGAAATATTTCTTCGATTGTACCCAAAAACGTGGCACGTCTAAGTTCAGAGATTTCGAAGGTCCCCTTCAATTTTCATCAAGATCGCTTATGCAGTTTGCCCGGAATCGTGCGAACAAACAGACAAAAAAACAAACAAAAAAAACGAAAAAAAAACAAAAAAACAACCGAGCTAAATTTTTTGGGGGGTCAGTGAAATTGAAGTCTTCGCTTCGCTCATCCAATTACGTCTTACCCAGACTAAGCATGCATGCTGTAGAAACGTGGGATTCATGACTTGGGCTAGGATGTTCAGTATAGTGAACATATTATTTTTTCTATTTGTAGAGAATGGCGTAGAAAATAGTTTTAAAATATAATTAAAGTGTTTATGCCCGAAACATAAACGCAGTGTAAGTTACATGAGCATGCATGCTGCGGCTGCGCCCAAAGCACAATGTGGTGCCCTTCTGCTTATCTATTTGTTGATATGTGATAATTTACAATTATTTTCCCTCCATTATATTATCTCTGACAATAGGCCTACATGTAAAAAGTTTATAGGTATTTTTTTAATTTAATGTACGTTTCATATTTTTTTTACCCGACTGGTTGCTTTGAAATAGGAAGATATTGATTGAATGTACTTGCCGTGTTTTAAATGTACGCCTACTATTTTCCTGCCTATTTGTCACTTTGAAAGATCCTAAATATCCTGCCCTACTCATGACAATGTAGGAAAAGTAAATATGCAAATGTAATGTTTATGCATTCGTTTTAATCAAACAGTTACGACTGTCCTACCCTAGTTCCGTCTCGCGTCTTAGCGCATGCGCGGAATAGCGCGTCATAGTGGCCGACTAGGCTGGGCCCAACTGTCGGCGACAACTCAACTTGATTAAATTAAAACGATTGTTGTCATTAAGGGTGTGACTTTATGTGCAGTGAGGCGATCAGAGCACCAGAGCGGGAGGCTGTTAAAGCTCTAGCTAAAACAGATCAATATCTCTGGGGCACGCCCCCTTCGACACATCTTCGTCGGCGACTGCCGGGTGCTGATTCACCCACCTCACATGTAGCCTAACCTTACAAGTATGTGTGCAGTGTGCCACCCTCGTTCAGAAGTATATCATGGGTTGCAGGGTTTAGACACCCCTTGACCCCTTGATTTACATTATGGTCGTACATGCGAGAACTGTGTGGGGACACCAACATAATGGGATATGCACTTCTAAAGCGAAAAAAAACTCAACATAATAATACTGAAACGTCAAAATATTTCAATCTGCAGTGGCGTAGGAACTATTTTTTTAGTGGGGGGGTCACACTAAAGTTGACTACGAGGTTGGGCGGGCAAACCGGGGTCTGGGGCGAAGCCCCAGCCGCCGGAGGCTTTTTCGCCGCAGGCGAGATTTTTTTAAAAGGTGCCCTTGATAGGTGGCCTGAAACACGTTTTCAGGCGAATTTTAATTATGAATAAGGGTCACATTTTGAAGCTAATATTGCATTGAAGATTGATTACCTGACTAAAATCGGTCGACAGTTTGCTTGGGAGTGAAGACACTGCACACAAAATATAATGAATATTAGTCTAAAATCAGATGGCTAGTCTAGTCTCGCAAATCACGTCTCTTACGGAATCTTTCTAAAAAATGTTAACAAAAACCTTCCTTTTTGTTTGCAAGCCTGACTGTAGTAAAAATCCTAAAAATCACCCAACAAGCTATAAGTTAGCAAGTGACACCCATACCTGGCTTGACCCCCCCACTGGGGGGGTCAAGCCAACAAGTGGGGGGGAGTTTCCCCCCCATCCCCCCCGTTCCTACGCCCCTGCAAATCTGTCATAGCCATGGCGAATCGGAATAATGCCCCTGATTAAAAATAGCGTAAAAACAATAATATAACAATAAACGGTAACTAATTAGGCCTAAATAAAACCACTACATCCTGCAATGTAAAAGGCAATAATTCGACATTCATTTTAACTCAGTGAAAACAAATTACATCTATCCACCCATGGGTATGACTTTGGTTGAAGCGTCTTTATACCAACTAAACACAAAACCTGTTGTTGGGTTTTGGCCGAAAGGATATCATAATAAAAATAACACGTACGATGTGACCAAAGTTATTCGTACACTAAAAGCTTATAATAAAAAAAATGAATGCTCATACTCATACATGTTTTCAAACGAAAGTGGGTGATGCACCGGAGATCCGGGTTCGTTTCCCGGTTCGATTCCTGATCGAAACTACCTTACCGATTATCATTTGAATAAGATATTAGTATAGGACTAGGAACAAACACATTCCTAATCCTCGGTACTATCCCAAGCCGAGGAAAATATTTACGACGATATTGCTAGCAAATAAATATATTCGTATTTAGAGTCTACCCACTCAAGTCATATAACTCATTTTCAGTAAACTAAAGCAACCAAGCCAACCAACCCTGTAGGCCCCGACGCAATCGACGAGTGAGCGATATAACCAACCAAAGATCGATATTTTTTAATTGGATGAGCGTAGCGAAAACATCAATTTCACTGACCCCTCAAAAAATTTAGCTCCAATTTTTTTTTTTTTTTTCTGTCTGTTTGTTCGCACGATTCCGGGCAAACGGCATATGCGATCTTGATGAAATTTTGAGGGGACCTTCGAAATCTCTGAACTTAGACGTGCCACGTTTTTTGGTACAATCGAAGAAATATTTCTCATGAATATCGTACTTTTACGATTTTTTTCGATTTTTAGTGCGATATTTTCGTGACATTTGGGTCGATTCCGACCAAACGGGTGGGGCTAGAACGTTCATATTTCACATGTACATTAAGGTTATAGTGATGTATTGCTTTTTGAAAGAAAAAGTTGAAAACATTATCCAAAAACCATATAAATAAAGGTTTTAAATTAAGTTTTTTGAGGTATTTATAGGTGCCTCACGCTATCTATGGACTTGCTTACTAGGGGAAACTGCACTCAGGTATACCCCCACCATCGGACCTCGACCGGACGGACAAAGGGAGGGCAAGCGATCGAGATGAATAGAAAATTGAGAGCGTGGCTAGAATACAAAATTCACCTGTCATTGTTTAATATCACTAGTGCCTAAAATATAAAATAGAGGTTAATTGTTACTTTTGCCTACGAAATCGAACTCAATTTGGCAAATACGACTCGAATTGTCTTTTTAATTTTAATTTTGAACCAAAATGAAGCTATTTTCTGTACTTTATGAACTACTTATAACTACTTATGAATATAGAGTACAAGCTACGTGACGTCCAGGAGAGAACCAAACAAGCACAATAAACGTTGCACCCTAAGTATACCATGTAATCGATGTGTAATAAAAATGGCAATAATCAAAATAATAAGCCTACAATAAATAATATTCAAATTTTACTTCACTGTAGTTCATTGTTGTGTCTGCATTTATGTAATTAGATTTATTTAGTTATCCTCCTTCGTAAATCGGTTTTTAACTGAATCAGATAGAAGTTAAATAAGCTTAGGTAAATGAATATGATAACACAGGTTGAAGAGTGCGTGTTAAAACAATTATTTAACAACAATATTTCTGAGAAGCTAATAGTAATTATTTTTATTTATATATTTCCTTCTTCTAACCCAAACCCACACTTAACCTGCACTGGACCGGAAAAGCAGGAAGGGTTCTACGTTGTAGAACACAAAAATGTCGAATCTTGACACCAATTGGATTACCAATACTCTTCATCTGCTTTGATATTTTACTCATTTTGTCGGAATAGCTAAATAAAGTTTATCTACACATTTTTACATGGTAAGCGGGTTATCAACCCCGAGTTACGGCTATGTTTATCTTACTTTTCTTTCCCAAATTAAATTATAAATCGATGCTAACGTACGGCAATATTTTGCACCCTCACAAGAACAGATCTCTGCAATCCGTTTTATTGATTGTAGGCCATTTTAAGTACACATCGATTGCCGGGTACTAAAGCCAAATTTAGGTTAAAAATTTAAATTAAAAAGACAATTTGATCGTATTGACCAATTTGTGTACAATTACATATGTAAAAGTGGCAATTAATCTCATATTATTTTATTTTAGGAACTAGCGATAGTAAACAATGACAAGTGAATTATGTATTGAAGCCACCTTCTCAAGTTCTCTATTCATCTCGATCGCTTGCCCTCCCTTTTGTCCGCCCGGTCGAGGTCCGATGGTGGGGGTATACCTGAGTGTAGTTTCCCCTACTTAGCAAGTCCATAGATAGCGTGAGGCACCTATAATAACAATTAACAATAGAAACTTGACAACAATCACCTACAATGCGTTCAAAAAGCACTTGATAAGTAAAGAGATCCCACGCGAACTAAAAACTTACAAAAACGCTCATCCATCAACGCGACGGGACTTAAGCGTTTTCCTAGTAGGAAATATAGCAATCGGTGGTATGGACAGTGCGATCACACGCGGATCAACGCCAGAGTCAACAAGGCCGATTCTGCGATTCAGAACAACTTTGAACTTTGAATGAATGAATTATTATGTACCAAAGTCACCGTTTTACTTATTCCTAAAAAAACTGATCCTATAGCGGGAATCGAACCCTTGACCTTCTGCTTTGGAAGCAGAGACGCTAACCACAAGACCAACGAACCACACAACACGGCGACAGTGTAGTTTTATGGTTCAACGTGTGCATAATATAATCAAAACAACAACATGTAATATCTCGTTTTGTATCTAGATATTCTTTTGAAGGCCTTTGATCATACGAAATTGAATAATGTGCATGTTTATATTAATGCGTTGCCTTATATTACTGTGGTGGTTGAATTGTATGCCGTGAATATAAAAGAGCCAACCAACTCCACAATACCAATGTCTAGACTCTAGAGCAGAAGATACAGCCCGCAACCCGTCTGTTGCGTTGCGTGCGTCGGAGACAATACTGTTTTTTACCGGAACACTCATTCTAAAACAAACCGGGGACACGCGCGACGTTTTCAATATGCACGTATAACTTTTAAATTTCATTACGATTTCTGAAAATTATAGTTTGCAATAGTAAGGAGAAGGTATATTGTGCATGATTGAACAATATATCACTATCGCTTACAAGCGCACGGGTCCACCAGAAGTCAGAGGTGGGAGTCAACATTTTGCATAGACGATACTCGTCTTAAGATCTTTTTTTATACAACTCGTATAATCTCCTGAAAGCGAGAATCATAATAGAATGCTGAGCTGAGACCTTTTAATTTAACTGATGGGTGTAAACATTTATTGATGGATCCATTATTTCGTTCAAAGTCGTGCACCTTTTCTTTTTATGGTAACCTTCTTGTGTATAGTCCTATCAGTACCACTATACTACCGAAGAGTGGCACTTATGTGCGCAGTAAACGAAATAAAATTGCGACATAATTATACATCTATATTTAGGGAGTTAAGCTCCCCGAAAAGCAACACTCCAACACGTCCCTCCGTCCGTCTGTGCGTGTGTCACGATTCATGCATGATTCACGATAAAAACCTAAAGAGACATGCATGCGCTTTTGGTCTGGGACATTTCTTACACTAGGAAGCTTCGCACCCGCTTTTTCAGGCGCGTTGTTGGATGAGCGTAATTGGTGCATTGAGCTGCCATGTGTTATGCGGATTTTCTGTTGTTCTGTGAAAAAATCATTACTAAGTCGATTTAAAAAAAAAATTAAATAAAATAAAAAATTAACTTAAATTCTAAGTTTTTTAATTAATCGTAATTTAAAAAAAGAAAAAAATCGTAAAATTGCGATTTTCATAATAAATAATTATTCGATTGCGCTCAAATTTAACACGAATATATTAATTAATAAAATTAAGGTTCTGTGAAAAAATCATTACAATAGGATAAAGCATATAAGTCGAAGAAATTTTTTAAAAATCGAAAAAAATCGTAAAATTGCGATTTTCATGAGAAATAATTTTCTGATTGCGCTAAAAAACGTGGCAGTTCTATGTTCAGAGATTTCAAAGGCCTACAGAAAATTTCATCGCAATTGGAGTATCGGTTTAGCCGGAATCGTGTTAACAGACACACAAAAATACAAAAAAAATAATTTTAAAAAAATCCGGATTTTTTTCTCCAGTGTAGTGAAATGGAATCTTCGCTTCGCTCGCTACGCTCATCCAACAATGCCCTGATGGTCGGGGTGGTCTATCAAACTTGACATGTACATATTCGGCACATCAAACAACAAAGAGATTCGATGCTGGAACAAAACGCATTTTTATATTTATCCTTCATTATAATAACGAGATTTGAACGCTGCTAAAAGTTTATTTGTGCTTTTGTATCTTGATACTCGGCACATCCACCAATATCGAGATGTGTGCTTCCTAGAGACGATCTGTTGATTAATTAGCTACTCTATCTCTCTTTTGGGTAGGCCTACTCCCGTATCGTGCTTGTTGATTTAACGCATTATTTGGTAATACTTTTTAACAATACGCCTATATATACCTATACTTACCTCAATAATAAATATAACCTATAACTATTTACTTGATTATTATAAAAATTATTATAATTATTATTATTTTATATTATTATTATTATTATTATTATTATTATTATTATTATTATTATTATTATTATTTTTTATTGGATGTATTTCATACAAACTCGGTTAAAACCGGAGCTAACATGTTGTACGGACTTACGTCAAGTACTTCCATGTGTACCTATTACATACATTTTTACTTTGTCTTAAATCTAACTAAAATACGTCATTTATAATATTGTTTGTAGATGATGTTTTCTTTCTGCTGTGTACGGTCGTGGCCGATTTCTCGTCGCCATCCTAGCATTTGCTCTTCGGACTATGGGAAACCACGAAAACCATGTCAGGATGGAAGCTGTCTCGGAATCTCGAAGTATCATTCTTAGTTTAAAAATTTACGAACTATTCTACACGTGTTGAGTATTACTGCCTTTTGAGTCTCGATGTATACATTGGGTTAAGATCTAGTTGTTTAATGCTTTCATGTAGCTTCTTCGGTATGATGCCGTTGGCTGATATAATGAATGGGATTGTATTTACCTTTTTCTGTTTCCACATCTTCTTGATCTCAATTGCAAGTTCACTATACTTGTCAATTTTTTTCTTCCACGTGGTCTCGACGTTATGGCACATTATTATTATATTATTATTATTATTATATAAAATAAATAATCATAACACAATTAACAGGTCGAAAAATATAGTGATTATATTATATTATTATTATATATTATTATTATTCTTAACACAATTAACTGGTCGGAACATTTCGCCGCGTCGAATCTGCTTTTATTGCATTTGACGTTTCAGCCCAACTGTGTGGGCTAATCCTCAGAAAACAAGAAATAAAATTAAAAACTTACAAAAATATAAGCCAAGACAAGGCTTCACATAGAAAAACAAAATAACAACAAGAAAACAGTTACCATGATCAGGCCCCGCCTTCTATAAAATTGCATTACATTCTTATGAGGTCTTTTTCACAACCAGATCAACATCACATTTGAGAATTTCTGGTGCGTATCCGATCACTCCGTCAAACTTCACTTTCTTGGGGCTGATCCAGTTCCGGGACAGGGAGGACGAGAAGGCCTGTATTCGACACCGGGAGTAAGATCTCGGGGATAATGCATATACAGTATTTGCGATACGGCCAGCGTTGGAGTTGTCTTGAATCAGTTTTACTATGGGCGCCCACGACCCGCTCAGCTTAAACCCAACATCAAACGTCAAACGCAATAAAAGCAGATTCGACGCGGCGAAATGTCCCGACCAGTTAATTGTGTTAATTATTTACCGGGCCGCGAAAGGCTTAAATTTGAAATTATTATTATTATTATTTTATTATTTTATTTTATATATATTTTTTATATTTACTATTTATTTAATTATTTATTTATTTATTTATTTCTCTCTTTCTTTCTTTCTTTCTTTAAACAAAATCGTTGTAATACAAAACTGTATAGGGAGGGAATGTGACAGATGCATTATTGAGATATAAAATAAACAAATCATATGGCGACTCCCCCCACCCGTATTAAATGTGTGTATAAACCTTCCTGCTAATATTGCAAGCAATGTACTCCATTGTTCTAAGCATTGGATCGTTGGTATGGCCAACACTTATAAGCAATTGTCTCAATTCGCTTTTTAAATGAAGTAGATCCGTCATAATTTAAAGTGCATGATAACTGTGAAACATCCTCTTCGGTGGAAGGGTTGGGAGGCATACGTCATTAGGTACATGGCCATGGTCCAATAACTCAATCTGACACAACTGATTGTGAAAGATGACCGACAATGTTGTTTTCAAGGTCTTCTTCCGGCAGTGAGAGTCGTGGGTTAGAGGCCCTTTTCGGATAACACGTTGTGGAATGAATACATTTTGAAACTAATTACCTAAAAAACAAAATGTAAATACATAGAACACGTTTTTGGTCATAACATTGAAGCTACATTTCTAGCGAATCAAACTTTTACGATTCATTTTCATTTTTCCTACGATTGGTCCGTTTGCTCGCTCTCTACCAAACAAACGGCTATACCGGTAATCCGATCTTGATGCAAACTTGAAGGATCCTTCAAAATCTCTCACTTTAGATAAGACAATGCAATCAAATAAGAATTTCTTAAGGCTATTGTACCACCTCTGGCCGATAATTTGAAAGTCGAAGAAACATGTCTGAAAAGTTTGCTGAATGAAAGAAGGCCTTTAAAATAACAGAAAAAAAAATTGTGAATTTTTTGGGCGGTACATAACCTCACTTTTGGAAATTATATTTAGATTTTTGGACAAAAGTGTAATATACAAGACTAGTTCAAAATTAAATTTTGAGAATCGGTTTTCTGGACATAGTTTCTAAACACCTTTAGCTATAACTTGACTTAAGCTAAAATAGTTTTCTGAAAATAACAGTTGGTGTACGAATTTTTTTGTCAAACGGTACAAATACGAGTTTAGTACCGTTTGACAAAAAATTCGTACACCAACTGTTATTTTCAGAAAACTATTAATTTTTAGCTATAGTCAAGTTATAGCTAAAGGTGTTTAGAAACTATGTCCAGAAAACCGATTCTCAAAATTTAATTTTGAATTATTCTTGTATATTACACTTTTGTCCAAAAATCTAAATATAATTTCCAAAAGTGAGGCCCCAAAAGTGAGGCCCCAAAAAATCACAATTTTTTTTTCTGTTATCTTAAAGGCCTTCTTTCATTCAGCAAACTTTTCAGACTTGTTTCTTCGACTTTCAAATTATCGGCCAGAGGTGGTACAATCGACTCTTGCGAATGCAAGGAAATAATCCAAATACGCTCATCCATCAACGCGACTAAATAAAACGCATCCGCGAAACGGCTTAGTAATTAATCTGAGATTATAGCGCAATTATAAAATTTGTTTGTCTGAGTGTGCACCCGATAATGGCATGAGTGGTACCCATGGTACAAGGATATCTCAGTGGTACCTATGAAACGATGGGTGAGTCCCTAAACCGAAAACAACTTCCGGCGCCCAAGTCAGTCACGCGACGCACGTACCAAGCAGGATGCCAACACTCCGCCGTGTGTGGCTCTTCGTCATTGCGCCCAAGCTCACATTTGTATCTTATACAAGTATGACCATGAGTATATCTGATATTATTCTTGGGGTGGCATGATTTGAAATTGGAAAATCAAGGTAATAGACCAAAGGGCAAACCACGACAACGATGACAGGATAGTGATAGTGGGGAGGAACAATATGTGGAACAACAAGGAAGAGACTGGTATGTGGGAAGAGAGGTGACGGGAGAGAAGAAGATGGAGATACCTAAAAAAAGATAATGATGACTTATGACACTATCCTTATGGCACTATCCTTTAAAAAAAACTATGTAGATTATAATATTGATTGCATTTTGACAATCTATTCTTTAATTAACTTTATTGCCAGAGCCCCCCCCCCCCTCAAATGTCACCCCTAAGTTTAGCAAGTATATAGCAACATCAGATCAAAACAAAACAATCCACTTACCGAATTATAGATGTCCACTTCCTTGTAGGGGTTTACAGCCACGAGGATAGTCCCTGTGTAGGTCTGAACAAAACAGTTAAGGAAAAACCAAATATCATCACATTTCAATTCTTCATCGAAGTTGCTGAATAGAACAAGGAAAAAGACAAATTTAGAAATATCCTAAGCATGCTATGTGTAGTACTTTCGTAATTTTCGAATTACATAGGGAAATCAATATTTAAATTGTGTAGGTTGTTATTAGTAAAAACAACTTATTTACCCTACGGCATGTACCTAAATATCCATATTTCTCGTGCTTTGCGCCCTAGTTACAGATTTTTTCACATTATTTTGTGTCATCTAAATATGGAAAACAAATCATTTATGAGAATATGCTTCATCATTCATCACAATTTCCGAGTATGCACAAGAAATCTATCTTGCTTGATAGATGGAGAAAATGTAGGCGTAGTTCGAAAAGTACGAACGCACATTTTCGGCCAGAATCGTGGCGTTCTCGTGCTCATTTGATTGTGATTTCGAACATCAACCAGTCGCAAACAATATTAATTGTTAACAAATTTGAGGCGCTCCCCTGGTTCTACACACTCCCCCACTCCACTCAACTAGTTCTATATATTGCAGATAGCCCTACCGTAGGCCACTGGTAAAAGTACTGTTGTATTTAAACAGGAGTATATATATCGTCAATATAACTTGTGAGGATTTCTTCAGTCAAGAAGTGTTAATATTCACATGATTTCCTCAGTCATGATGTTTTCCAAACTATGTCTAATAAAAACTATTAACATCCACCACAAAGAATGATTGAACCTAATTTTATCATGGTCACAAACACATGAACAAAGTTCATTAGTTGAATTTCGGGAAAATTTAAATAATCTAAATGTTTTATATATGCGCAATTAGGTTTCCAGACGTAAACTTCGCCTCGCCCCAACTACTTCAAAACAAAGCAACGTCGTTTTAGCCCCGAGAATTCGTTATGCGGTTTTAATGCGGAAATAATTGGAGCTCGTATAAGCCACAACCCCATCCCTCGACCAACGCACAATACGTATAACTCCAGCCGTGAAATGATAAATAAATCACATACTAATTCTGGAACCATAGCTTACACGCATACACGTACATAATTCTTGACGTATAACACTATAAAACACACGTATTATACGCGTGATACATTGATTGTGATTTACGAAATTAATCGTTTGTTTCTAGAGCTAGACGTTATGTTTATGTATACCTTTTGTCTTTCTTGAGTGAGACCCATAATGTATTCAATAATAATTTAACACGAAGTAACTTATTTAGAATTACAAACATAAACAAAACAAATTAATAGCTCTACTCGCCTCATTCGGTTTCCAGGCGAAGGTCCGGCCAATCATTTTGTAGCGAGTGATGGGTTCGAGTGCAACAGAAGTACTAAATGTTCTTCAACCTCATGTACGACTTGAAGAGATCATTAATATTTTAAAATAATATGTATTCGTTGATTATAGAATCAACAATAAAAATAAAATGACATATATTATCATAAATGGGAAAAATCTATTTAAAAAGGCAAAGCTATTTGCTTATCACTAGAGATCTGCAAGGAAACTTCGGCCATACTCTGTGGGAAGCCAGAAGTCGATATCCATAGCCCCGACTGGGACAAGAACCCAGGTCTCCCGCTAACCGAGCGGACGTATACCACCTGGTAATTAATTTACTGCTTTTAATGTTAGTCACCATTGATACTTATACCACAACCTTGAGACCTTCTCATCCTAGAAGTCAGTGTTATTATAGTGTCGTAACTAGCTCTTGTTTTTTTGGTGGTGCGAACATTTTTGTAACCACAAACATAAGTATGTATAATGGGGGCTCTATAGGAGGGGTTCTTCCCCAGCTAGCGCAGGTCTGGAGCGCACAGCCCCAGAAATGTTGTGATTTTTAACATTGCAAGTGGTGGTATTTTACTATATGATTTAGCTTGGTTTCGTCGGTAATTTATTAAATTGTGAAGAATGGCAGTTTTATTGTCAGTTTACAAAATCTTGCCACAACATTGTAGCCTCCCCTCGCCCTTGGCCCTTCCCCACCTTCCCCAACGCCCGTACTTACGCCACTGGTTATTAGTTAACAACAAGACTCTAATTAAATTACATGAAGATTGAGCCTGAACACTAAACAGTGTTGATAACTATTGCACGACCTGATTGTTCTTACCAGAGTTATTCATAACGCAGATAGCATGTATCGTTTGTAATGTTACTCGACAAAAAAATCTCTGCGTCAGAGATGCGCCTTGAATACCTACGTAAAATAGAACAAATGGACACAGTATAATAATGGACTGACTTCTAGAATAAAATTTTAATTTCCAGATTAAAAATATAATTTATAAATTTCATTTTTGGTGATGAAGCATCAGCTTTAAACGGTCGGGGTCGGGAGATGGGAAGGGAGTTACATTGGTTTGATAAGCTAGGAGGTATTACGAGTGTATTTTTCAGTAAGATAGGACGAACGAACGTGTATATATTCGAAGACCTCCACAAAAAACAATAACAATATGATAGTGTAATAGCAAGGGAGTTAGAGAAAGTTCCAAGGTATACAATCCTTGTAAAAGGTATGTTCGTTCATGCTTGGTCCCGTCAACCAGCAACCGAAGTGAAAACGCATCACGCATACCGACAGTTGGCTCGGGCGCTAAGCGCGCGACTCTTGATTCGGAAGGTCCCGGGTTCGAATCCCGTCGAGACCGGCAATACTGACTGTAAGTTTATTCCGAAGTTTTCCTCAGTCGCAAGGGATTGAGCCCTCTAAAACAGCCCTCGGACATGCCTTACCCAACTACTCTAAGGCTAAAGACTAAAGAGGGCACTGTCCCTATACAATGGCCATGAATACAATTTTTAAAAAATCACGCGATTGCCAGTCTCTGCCAAGGGTGCAGGAACCAAGAGACGTTGGTTCGAATCACGCACACGACTGGAATAAGTACCCTCATTCACGCACTATTATTTAAATCATTATGCCTGAATTATAAATTTAATGTAGGTTTCGCTTTCATTTTCAATGTAGGCATAAAGGAAGCTCTCCTTTATTCTGCTGTTCAATCTACTCCAGTGTAGTGTAGCAACTTGAGTGAATCGCGACATCGAATCATGGCTCGCTAGTTGGGAGGGGGAGGATCGACGCCGCGCCCGAGCATGACGTCATCTACCCCCACCCCTTCGCTTCAACCCCTCAGATGATTCATAAAACAAGGATGCAACACAATATCAAACACACTTGATCGATGTAGGGGAAACATTAATTATGCAAAACATAGTAGGCACATGTAGGACAGTGTAAAGTAACCAGACACATTCCAAATTAACATTACATAAAATTATGGTTTAAAACGAAAAATAAGTTGAAGCATGATTTAATGTTGGCTTTTGTGTGTGGGGATATAATTATGACATATTGGAGATGAATCGTGAAAGTATATTTTTTTAATCGTAAACAGCTACACTTATCAATAGTATGGATTCCATACGTTCAGGTTCAGCCGTATGACGGGCGACGGACAGCAATTAATTATTGTGAGGTGGCGCAATGTCCCGACAATTAGCACTTGATATAAAACTACTAGATCAATACGGTACTGCGTGTTCCTTTAGAATCCTAGCTACGCCACTGGAGATCAACCCACAAGGGCAAGAGAGACTGTGAGACGAGATAGCGAAACTCCCACGCACAAATGAATAAGAAGATGTTTCTTGACATTTCAAGTCTAATTGAAGTTTTTGTTGTAATGAGTGTTGAAGAGTCTTGACATTCCCTGCCGAGATTCCGACGCACATTGCTCCAAGATTGCACTGGCGAGACCGCTAACAGAGCACACACGCCAATTCATATCCGGGGGGAAGTGTTGGTCGATAATCCGATGTATGTGAGAGAAGAGTAACAAGGATATTGCATTCCCTCCCGCTCTCCGGCTCAAGTGCACTCTGCACACACTTCCCCCTTCCGATGAAGACCACGTCTTGGTCTTCACAAAACACCAATAATTGATTTGATTGATTGATTGGTTGATTGATTGATTCTGGGCCTTGCGTCTCATACTAATGAGCTTACGTCGTTAATCGAGACGATGGGCATGAGCGATGATGTGCATGATGAACCTAACCTTTTGGAAGGTACACTTCTGAATTTGTATTTTTCAAATTTACTATGAAACAAAGTGTATACGTCTTGTCTAGATTGGCTAGTCTCGCGTGCCTGAGTAATGAGTATATTGTTGGGCATTTTGTGGTGAATCTGTAAATCTCATATTCCCTTCAGAGATGGCTGGCTCATGAGATCTGGGAGCCATCCGAAGAGCGAGACGTGGGTTCGAATCCCACAGAAGTCTGGGATATTTGATAATATTATATCCCTCATCCAGTAGTTCCACTATGAATAAAATTAAGATGTGGTTGCACTGTGCACGGGTCCATAATTAGAGGTAGGTAGTAGGTACGTAAAATAGCATTTATCTTTACAAACTTAGCATTTTATAGCATCTATTTGATGTTTCCGACCAAACCCTAAATGTCGTCAGTTTTAGGAAATTATGCTTTATAAAACATTTTGTATTCAATAATTCAATGCTATACCTAAACAAATTCTCAATGGGGAAACCATATATTTTTAGTAGAGTTAGCAGACCACCTGGTACCTACTAACCTAATTCAACAGTGGAAAACTATTGCTTCTCCAACATAAAAGAAAGTTTAGATTTTTACAATAAGTTACAGACACAAACCCGCTTATCAAAAATGTACCTAATGAAATTCGTTTGAACATAAACAAAATATATTGCCGCTATTGAAACTTGATTGCATGGCGCATAGGTAAATGCTTGCTTATACATACAATTTTTGTTCTCATTCACAACACAAGTCTTGGATTGACATTTTGTCTTTTTACATTTTGAGTAACAATAAAAAGGCACACTTTCTTTGGTTCATTTCTAGCCACTGTCAATCCCGACTGAATTTTAGCTGCCATGTTTCGTCGAGATTGATTTTAGTCCTGTAATATATAGCCCATTCAAAACCCGACTTGGCATAGTCACGGAACTATGCTGCAACTCCAGCTTCGAATTCGATGTGGTTTGATTAGTTGTCTTAGCTACTCTACTACAGAGAACTAATTCTACACAATGGTACCACACACACGAACCCCTAACCAACCCGCACACGACCAAAATAAACGCGGTTTCTAAACCACGTTGCGTGTCTAAGAAATGCGTGTTGGGTGCACTGCATGAGGTAGCCAATGAGGACACGATTAGTGTTGCTACGGTACGGTAGCGATATGCCATGGCGTAGGTAATGGTTTGTTTGTACTCGGTTGTATTGTGTTGTTTGGAGGACAATACAACATAGGAATAATAGTAGACATAATATGTAGAAAAACGTAGGACAAAAGAAAAATATTATAAATTGGATGGAGGTAGAATTGGAAAGATAGTGTGAAGATCGGAAGAAATGTAGACGGTAAAAAAAGCAGAATATGAAAAAGTTGTCAGATGAAGAGGAAGCAGAAGTTTTATAAACCCAAAGGTTGTGTTGTTGGTTGTGTTAGGTCTTAGGTAAGGGCTAACCGGCACCTAAAAGAGCCAAAATAGACTGAGCAAATGGATCTAACGCTCCCCCAAACCTGAATATTAGTTTGCAAGTGGGGGCGGATTAAAAAAAAATTCAAGGAATTTTATTAATAACGACGAAGAAATACATGTGCATGGCAAATACCGCCCGGCATAATGTGTATAATGGGCATAATGTGCCCATCATAAAGTGCATACTGTGCATACCACTACATGTACAGTATAAGGTATTCATAGTATTTAGTTCCGAGTGCAAATAAATATGTGTGTGTGTGTAAATGATGACAAATGACATTAAGTAATAATAAACACAAATTAGCACAACAAAGCACCCGACCGGCAATCGGGAGACCGGGGTTCGATACCCCGCTGAGATGGATTTTGTAATTTCTAGATTGATTTGATAAAATCAATAATGTCAGCAGGCGACAAATAACGGGGAAGTCTTTCCAGAAATTAATTGCTAATGTCAGCAGGCGACAAATAACGGGGAAGTCTTTCCTGTCATAAGTTTATATGCAGGCCTAACTGTTTCTTATCACCACTGTCTTGGTGATAACACTTCCTAGCCTGTTTATTACATAACTTCCTGCTGCAAATGCTCCATATTATGCGATGTTGATAGCAAACCACAAACTGTGGCTTTGTTGTGTTGTGTTGTGTTTTGTGCGCGAGACGAGACAGATAATAATGACTCATTTTTAGTAACTTTATAGAAGTATCAACACGAAGTTTTTCAACCGTATCATTGTTGCAATCCATAAGTTGAAAGTTGAAACTGTGTTCTTTCTTACATATTATTATTTCCCGTAGTCAACAAAATAATGCAGGAATGAAAACGTTGAATCTCACTGAAAACATGGTTTCATAAGATCTTATTCTTACGTTCGAGCCCCTTCGTCACACTTGCGCTTTCCTTGGTGGCGCTTCGGATTTGCGAGCTCGCCATCCCAGAACTAGAAGCACACGTGTGATGGAAGACCTCCATTACCATTTGATTCGAGAAGCGCCAAGAAGCGCGTATTGAGGGGTACTTATACGGTACCCAATCAAAGATTTAACGCATAACCCATAGGTAATTACAGAACATACAGGAAAACCTGACCGGCAAAAGGTGCAGTTCAGAACATGCCATTACTCCATTTTGAACCTACCTAAATAAAACCTAAAAAATAATAATTGGATGAGCGTAGCGAGCGAAGCGAAGATTCCATTTCACTACACTGGAGAAAAGATCCCGAATGTTTTTCTTTTTTTTTCTCTCTCTCTCTCTCTTTTCTGTTTGCATTTTTGTGTGTCTGTTAACACGATTCCGGCTAAACCGATACTCCAATTGCGATGAAATTTTCTGGAGACCTTCGAAATCTTTTTTGAGCGTAATCGAAAAATTATTTCTCATGAAAATCGCAATTTTACGATTTTTTCGATTTAAAAAAAATCCTACGACTTATAACACCTACATGCTTTATCGATTGTAATGATTTTTTCACAGTACCTTTATTTCATGAATTAATATATTCGTGTGAAATTTGAGCGCAATCGAAAAATTATTTCTTATGAAAATTTCAATATTACGATTTTTTCCTTTTTTTAAAATTACGATTAATTAAAAAAAATTAAAATTTAAGTTAATTTTTTATTTAATTTAATTTAATTTAAAAAAATCTTCAACTTAGTAATGATTTTTTCACAGAACAACAGAAAATCCGCATAACACATGGCAGCTCAATGCACCAATTACGCTCATCCAACAACGCGGAGTTTTATATATAACATAATAAATAAAGTTGGACTCTTCACATTACGAAAAGCGAGTCCAAAACATGTATACTGATTACTGAGCCTTGATCAAATTCTAGATAATAAGGCGCGTATCTGATTGTTAGAATAATGGTCTTCTTCCAATACATTTGAGGTAGATCTGTGAAGATTTGCTCGTCGCAATAATCGTCTGCTTTGCCCTCGCATGCAGCAATGTATTTTGCAAGTGGTTCGGGATAATGTGACCTAGAACTAGACCTATCCCGGACCTCGGAGTATAAGTTAATGCAATCTCAAATGAATCGTGAATAACATGATTGATGTTGATGACACTGACAGTTCACAAACATACGACCTTCGTCGTTAAACCTTGAGTTTCGGAATGAAAGGCATCGCTGAATATCTCTGATAATCGAAATGTAATCGCCCGATATCGATTCGAGACGAAATTCACTAATGGACCGTGGTATTTTATTTTCTGCTGTGTCGCATGTTCATTGTGGTGGTTCAGCCCAAAGGCACGAAACACTTCGAGAGTGAGTGAGTGCACCATTCAAGCTTACAAGTACCCAGCCAGAGCTACTTGAAGATCGTGTAAGACCGTAAGAAGTAAGAGTCTCTAGTACTAAGTAGCCTCGTCGCAGCAGGCATAATAATTTCCACTTGCAAATAAGAAGGCTGAAGAAACTTCCGCGGGAAGTGGAAGTACACCTAACATGCAAACCACATGTTTTCTTTTAACTATAACTTGTAAGTCGCTATCGTAAAAACAAATTTGTTATAACAAATCCACTTGCGTTCTATATGCACACCGAACAGTCTTGCATACAAAAATGTGTCGGAGAGTAGATTGATTGATTGAATATTGCTTAACGTCTCATATTTATGCACTTTGGCTAATCGAGACGATGAGTGGTGATGATGAGTGGTCGGAGAGTAGAGTAGAAAATCGAGGAGAAATAGTACTAAAGTGTATATAGTTTGTCCAACTGAATATGAAACAGGTTGAATGGAAAATGAGCGCCATGATTTGCTGCAAACAAATTCGCGGAGACGCGGACTGTTTGTCAAGTGGACTGTGGAGGATGTGTTCGCGAACGCTTTAGGTGTGGACGAGTTTTGGGGTTCTTTCGTGGATGGTAGGGGTAGGTGATTGATTGATTGCTGTTTATTGTACATAGATCCCTAGAGAATAACATAAATGTACATTCATGGATATTATACATTGTCAAACATATGATCTACAAAATACACAATGATTATGTTGCTAAAATAATGAATAATAAAACATTGTGGTAACTCCAGATTTAACTACAGAACTCATCAATTGAATAAAATGCCTTATCAATAAGAAATGCTTTTAATTTGCTTTTAAAGCAGTCGTCACTGGTATTAATTGTTTTCAACTCCATGGGCAGGTTGTTGTAGAGCCGCCTTCCACAACTTCTGGGTTCCTGAGACCAGCTGTAGTAGTTCTTACTGATTCAAGATGCAGGTCACCCCGATGCCTAGTATCATACCCATGAAAGTCAGAATTCTTTTTAAAGTTAGCTAAATCTTTGCGAACATGTATAACTGATTCGTAAATGTAAAGACCAGCAAGGGTTAGTAAGCCGAGCTCGGGAAATAGTAGTCTGCACGAATGCCGTTTACCAACACCCACTAGAGTACGCACCGCTCGCTTCTGTATCAAGAAGATACTGGTGAAAACTCTCTTGCTAGAGGAGCCCCATAGTATAATACCGTAACGTAAAAGAGACTCAAAATATGCAGAATAAACAATCTTAGCAGAACTAAGGCCAATACGCTGTCTTATAATTCTAATAGCAAAGCAGGCTTTACTTAGCTTCTTAATAAGGTTGTCAGCTTGCGAGTCCCACTTAAGTGTTGAGGCTATGGTAAGTCCAAGGAAGCTACAGTTTCAGCCTCGGGCAACAAGTGCCCCTCGAAGTGTAGATTCAGCTTGCTGACATTACTGGCATTACTGGGGTTGAGACTAAAGAGTGTAGTTGTAGTCTTCTCTGCATTCATCGCAAGCTGATTTTCGTAAGCCATGCAGCTTCCTGGTCCAGTTCTTTTTGCGCGGCTTTGATGACTTCAGTGATGTATTTCCCCCAGCAAACGTAAGTAAAGTCATCTGCGTACATATAGACTTCACACCTCGGAGTACACGGTTGTAGATCATTCACATAAACAAGGAAGAATGTTGGCCCAAGTACAGTGCCTTGTGGTACCCCGGTAGTGGTCTTCATCCAAGATGATCTAACCAATTTGGTCCTTCCGTCATCCGAATCTCTGACTTGTACCGACTGTTCTCTACCCTCCAGGTAGGACGCAACCCATTTTACAATAAAGTCTGGAAAGCCCAATGCTCCAAACTTACCAACAAGCCTATTGTGGTTCACGCAGTCAAAGGCTTTTGACATGTCACAGAATACGGCCAGTGCAGAGTCCCCAGCGTCGATGGTTTCGCTTAGTTTTTCTATTACTCCACATAAGGCTGAGGTTGTAGATCGGCCCTGACGGAAAACCGTGTTGACTGTTAGTAAAGAGCAAGTTAGGTGAAGGTGATTTACCTCGAAATTGAGTGTTTTGAGAAAAATAAGACATTATGAAGTAAGAAGAAGTATACCACATTCATTTTGAAAATGTTCTCCTTTCACATCAACGTCTTTCATCAAATTTAACATAGCCCATATCAAATCACCCTGTTCTACAGCAAATCGCCGTTTGCGGTGGCTCATCCTGTTGGATTGGTGCGTATAAACCCGAGGCGTAAGACTCGAGAGGCCGAAGTTCAAATCCCTCACAAAGAAATGGTTTGTTGATTTTGTAATTGTTCTCCACCATCCACATCTATCACCGTCCATCACATCACAACACGGCACAATTGCACTAACAAATACGTCAGGCAACAAATTCACTCCATCAAACGTGGTGATTGAGAGAGAGAGGAACATGTGAATGTGCTTGGCAGGAGGAAGAAAGTAGTAGAAGAAGAGGTCTTTGATAATAAATTGGACAATATTGGGATATTAAAAAGTAATATTTGAACACTTTTCAAGAGCATTTCCCAACTGAAAGTCGAACGATGTGCCCCAACTCCTCAACACACGAATAGGATGAATTCATTCGAGATGCATGGTCAATTGACGTTTGTTGCTTTACCTTCACACATTATTGTCTACTTACAGATTTTGTTAATTTTTGTAATATCTTTCACTTTGAGCAGTAAAAAGTTATTTCCGCTCAAGTTGCACAACAAACGGAAAAGGCAAACTAATCATGTCGAGTTCAATCAATCGATACGAAACATTATGGTACACAAAGGTATATGTGCGATCACGAACAATTTATTATTCAAACAGTTTGTTTTGTCGAAGAGTTGTTATATTGAGGGTCAATGGTTTGCAGCCGACGAAATGAAAAACTAATTACAAAAGCTACTTATGGAAGTGAATCGATTTTTATTGTTGCGTGACATTTATTTGCACTTTAATTAGGCCTAGTAGGCTTTTGGGGAAAACACGCAAATGCGACTGACGTTACTCAGAATAATTGACGCGAAGATAAAAAAAATGTGTTAAAGAAATTGTGGCAGTCCTTATAGCATCGCCTCTTTAAAGTTTATATAGAGCGTATAACTTTATATGGTGGCGCCATCAGAAACTCTGCGTAGTGTGGAGTGCGGGGGGGGGGGGGGGGGCAGAACTGTTCGAAAAGGAATGGCTCGGGGTTGTTTTGTAGGATTATAAGTGAGGCATAAAATGTTGCTGAATGTTGCTGTTTAAAAAGAGTTTGGTGGTATCGTTACAATTTATATTTTTATACAATGTAAAAACGTTTTTTTTTAAATATGGTCACGTTTTGAAATAAATCCGCAAAACAAAGTTATTACCATAGCAAAAGAAACGTTCTTGGTGTCAAACGTAAAATTGAGTTTTTAAATAAAGCGACGTTGTTTCAATTGCCCGAACAGAAAATAAAATAATAACACTTATTTGTCATCACTGTATCAGAATTCAGAAATTTATAATTTGTATTTAAACTGACAAGACTCCAAAGACATTCACAATGTACATGCACTTTTAGCGAAAGAGTGGACAGCTGTTCTAGAGTCACTCAAACAATGCCATCAAAGCAAGACACGTAGTACATCTTGGTTTTTGTTACCCAAAAATTAGTACTTTTGTTTGCTTACCAATAAAAAAAAATAGAAAATATATAGAGGAAAAATAGAGGGGAAGGACCAAATTGACTACAACTGAGTCCGCTGGTATTTTGGAGAGGCGCGCGAATGCAGTTGGAAAAACGTTTTCGAAATGACGTCCATTCCAACAAATTAATGATCTAACCAACTACTATTTTCATTTGAGTTTCCACATAAACTAATGCTAGCAAATCCAACTTTTGACGATGACGATTACGATTCTTGTTGCTTAACGTCTCTATTAATGCACTAAGGCTATTCGAGACGATGAGTGGTGATACATGACGATGAAGGACGATTACGAGAAACCCATGCCTTATGCGGGATTCGAACCCACTTCCTCGTAGGTCCATACGCTTCGGAACAGCACCGCAGACGGCCCCAACTTTTGACGACTCTCAACAAATGTAAAGTGATTTTTATGAATGTATTTCCCCTCTACAACTTTATTAATATACCAACATGTTTCCCATCAGCTGCACCAGCGCCATCGGTATAATAATAGTCACACCTATAGTATGCACAATACAAATTGCATCTCTCTCTCTCGTTAAAAACATAATGTACAATCATCCTGCATGGTTCCATAATCTCAGAGTCTCGTGAATGAATCAGACAAGTGAGCGTTACTAATTAAAGAGATGCTCAAACATATACACACGATTAGAATACAATGGATGCTCCTCATCCTCGCCAACATCCTGACTAACTTTAACTTACGGCAATAACAAACTACATTCGGCAGCGAAGATTTACTATGAATGTTTATTATGGCAAACTAACAAAAACATCATTGATAATGAAGTGATTATATCAGTGGGAGTCACACTCACACAATTTAAAGCGTTACATGATTTAGATTCACGTATACCTAGAGATACGTTTTTAACATTTTAATTTATAATATTTAGCATTTATTAATTCAAATTTAAAATTTTCTAGCATCTATTTTTTTGCAATGAGATCGTATTATGAACATTCAATTCAATAAACCCAAATAACACGTTATAATACAATGCAAAATTAGTTTTCAATGTATAGAAAAACATTGTTTTTAGAAAAATTAGCATTTTGTAACGTTTTACAAAACAACGCATGGACACCAATTTATAGCATCAAAAACCTTCACAAAAAAAAGAAAAATGCAAATGCAGGGTATACGACTACGATAAAGCATGTTCAGCGCTAGCATACGAGGTTCTACTGGGAAATGTTATTGTTTAGATTACAAGTTTCATTCATTGACAATAGCGGTAAGGTTTTGTAACGCGACGTTTGGACCTTCCTTCTCAAGTATTCACACAAGTCGAATGGGCGTTGCTCAAAATTGAGATGTCGACTTATACGACGACATTTTTATCGATTCCTCGCTATAACTATAACGACAAGTTTCTTTGCTTTGTATCTCCTTTCGTTATGTTATATGTAAATCGCGTGTTAACTTATTCGAGCGATAAGCTTAGGATTTAATTTAAAGTAGACCACCCCTGCAACTAAATTTGAAGCGCACCCTGCAAAGGAGATTTTAGATATGAAGTTTACCCATGGTTCGACGATGTCGCTGGGAATTGTGGAGTACGTTCAGAACAACCTAAACAAGGTAACGATTACTTGTAGTTTAGAACCAGGAAGCAAGGAAATAATATCTTGCTTACGTGCTCGTATGCTAAGTCGTAACTCGTAACTGTAGTAAAATACCACTTTGCGGTCTAACATCACGTGACTATAGAATGATCGCAATTAGCCGCGGCTCGTTCCATCGTTTCAAATTGCAGATTTTACGGTAAATCTCTTGTAGTTAGTTAAATATCTGAATGCTATCTCTTAATTAGATGTAATAACTCAAATGCCTACTAGTGAGTCTCCCTGTAAGAATGTGTACCTCGGGGGGGTGTCAATTAAGAGAGCTTTCAAACTGACCGAATTAGGGTTGTAGCAGAAAACTTCTAAAGTCATAACCCAACTTGCATATGTACACGTCATGGCTAACGATATATCAAGCACAGAGAGCCTTGGCTATTGATTCGGAAATATAGTTTTCAATCTTCCAATTACTCATATTACTTCATTTGCCTTTGCCACATGAAAAGAACCACGAAGTATAAACTGATGTGTGCCTAACGCCAGCCACCATCATAAGATAAATTTAAAATTCCTATAACCGAAGTCTCAAATTGGTCCATGTAAGAGCCTGGAATGGATATCAAACAATAGTATCTTTTCAGCATGTCAGAAATGTTGTGCTGACTCAATTATTTTAAAATAATTTTCACATTTGTAACGAATCGATGTTTTACTTTTAATCAATACAAAACTTTATTCAGTGCAAATAAAAAAAAGTGGTTTTATGGCTATGGCGAGTTTTGCCCAACTCAGCTTTTACTTGCACGCTACAATAAATTATTGTGGGTGATGCGACTGTTATGAGAGTAATAGATGGTCGCGTGTACGCTATACGCACATGCGAACAAAGAAGGAAGCGAAGAAAGGCTCTTCCTGTAATAGGTCATAAGCCTCAAAATATTATAAGTCCTATATATGGAGCATCTGAGCGTGAGGAACCGAAAAGTGTCCTCCAATGATCGGCACGCGATTATCCTCGTTGCAAGACAGGAATCGTTGAACCAATTTTTGATTTTCAATAGTATATTACGTCATCGGGGAAAGCGTAAAATTTTCTTTCGTAGACTTGACTCAGTTAAGTCAAGTTTTTCCACTGTTATAGAGGAAAAGCTCATTGTGATGCAGGTTACCATGGCTACAGAGGTTAGACGGGGCGGGGGGGTGAGGCGATCAATGTCCATCACCCCCAACTCCAGTCTAGGCCGAGTCCGATGACTCTGCGAAACTATTTCACAACAAACAGATTGCAGTGGCGAAAGAAGAGAGACGATTAAGTTCGGGGGGGGGGGGGGGGAGGTCAATGCCTTCTCTTATAGAGAATACAAAATATACGAATATCGTTTGTGGATAATTCAATCAAAAAATATGATTTTTAGGAGATTATATATTGAAGGACTGTATGATTGTGTAGTTGGCATCTAACATGATGTAAGTCTAACCAGTTATGATTTCAGATAAACTCCCCCGAGATAGCAACAATAGAAGTGTAGCAAAAGTGCGACCTACCTCTAAAAAAGGCCTATATTCCAGTGCTAAGACGCCTATCACTCTACTTCTATCTGTAGCATGCATACGGCCAGGTTATAGCGTTGACAAGAGCATGAACCCAAAAGTGTTTATTTATTTCATTATCATCATTCCATTCAGTTACAAAAATGTGATTTACCCAAAAAATATTCACCGAAACAAATACCCAGCCCAGGTGTCTCAGAAAAATACATACAAGGTGTCAGAGAAAGGTCATGTGGCCTAACTCGCATAATATTCTCTAGGCTAATACTAATAGTTTGTTATTATTTTTACGGAGACAGACAAAAATAAAAACAAATTGCACTGCACTTTTTCACTTTATGTTTATTTACAACTCTGTTATGGCCCTGTGCATGACTAATGGCCCCACCCCGCTGGCTGTGACCTATATACGAACACTCACACGCACCCCACACTGCCTCCCCGAGCGAGTAGGCTACTCATAACTGTGCTAGTAGTGGTGCCACATTGTCAAGGAGTTGCCACTCTACTTCACCCTTCACTTAGCAGAACACTCATTAGGGCTGATTAAAACACGGGACGGGGTGGATACTTGAAAAGCCCAACGAACATAATATGATCACGCTTATTAATTTTAACAAACAAACAGCATCCATGTTTTTGGATGAGCGAAGCGAAGATTCCATTTCACTACACTGGAGAAAAAAATCCGGAATGTTTTTTTTTCTTCTTTTTTCCCTGTATTATTGTGTGTTTGTCAGCACGATTCCGGCTAAACCGATACTCCAATTGCGATGAAATTTTATGGAGGCCTTTGAAATCTCTGAACTTAGAACTGCCACGTTTTTGAGCGCAATCGAAAAATTATTTCTCATGAAAATCGAAATTTTACGGGTTTTTTCTTTTTTAAAACAATTCTTTGACTTTTAACACCTACATGCTTTAACCGATTGTAATAATTTTTTCACACAACCTTAAATTTATGAATTAATATATTTGTGTGAAATTTGAGCGCAATCGAATAATTATTTCTTATGAAAAACGCAATTTTACGATTTTTTTCTTTTTTAAAATTACGATTAATTAAAAAAATTAAAAATAAAGTTTATTTTTTATTTAATTTAATTAATTTTAAAAAAATCTTCAACTTTGTAATGATTTTTTCACAGAACAACAGAAAATCCGCATAACACATGGCAGCTCAATGCACCAATTACGCTCATCCAACAACGCGGCGGGACTTAAGCGTTTTCCTAGTGTAGGTGAATTATAACATTATCTCGCAATAAACATGATCGTGTTTTTAGACGGCACACCAAATATAGGTCTTGAAATTTAAACCTCGATCACTTTTCACCATGCTCCGATCCATTCATGCTATGAGAGCCAACCAAAACCAATTCTCGGCGGTACATGCGGTAGACACGAGTCTAATGGCGTGGGTTCTCTAACCGCACACTATAAACTCAATGATACAAGGCAGGATTTGTTATTATTACACTATGAACAGCCGCTACCAATATCGATATGGTTATAAAACTTTTGTTTATTCGAAACGACCATCGTGGTTTACTGCCTTCTATGGTTCAAGCTTCAGATCTTCAGTGCCAACCTTTTGCCAGCTATCGCGGACGAAATTGCAAATTTATATAACATGGCGTTGTCTTGTTTGTAGTAAAGCAACTGTAATTAATTTCGACAACATTTCGTTTGCATTAGTCATCAGTATTCAGTATCCTATTCCTGTACCAACCCCCCTCCCCCACCACCATATCCCAGAGCAATCACAAAACGTGTACGTACACTGTACAACAATTGATACCAATGGAAACTCTCGCTCCATATGTATAGTATAAAATAGCCCCTGCAAACAGCAGTGCATGCAGCTACTATACGGACGGTGAGTATCTACATGGAAGTATTGAGCAATTACCGACTTCCTTAGATAATGTTCTGCACTCCCATTTCCTAATCATGAAACGAGAGTCCGGTTTGATTGTGGCTTCCGATCTCTGGTCGGGGTTATGTTAGTGCTGCTGGAGTTTACCATAGTGGAGTTCGTTGCAGTAGGCCTGCTCGGGGACGCGAGGGATTAGCGTATTGTCCAAGTTGTGGGACAAATTATTAACTAACGTTGTCAGGCAATGCTTAAGGGTAGAGGCTGGGGTAGAGCCCTATGCCAAATTCTCAAAAGAACCCCGCCGGCCCCACTCACGCCCCCAAGTATAGGAAATTTGGAACAGGCGGTGACAGTTTAGTTTGCAGAATCGGGAATTACAGTACAACACAGCAGCAATATAGAGTAATAGTAAGAGCAAGAAAAAAAAGGAAAAAAATGTTGCAAAACGAAATTACTGCATTTTCTCTACCAACCGTGAAATAAAGTCTGCAATTCTGCCGGGGCTTTCAATGCTTAGGAGCTATAGATCTCTTTGACGTTGAGTATTTAGTGTGGTATTCTAATAGCGCACTCAACAATCGAGTTATAGTGCCCGTAAAAAGTTTATTTGTGTGCGTTATTAAAAATGGGGCGGTATTCAACCCCCGTCCCTAAGCCCCGGCCTTTTTTTGGTTCTAACCCTTGCCCGACGGTTGTGCTACACGTTGCGAAGCGGGGCAAGAAGAAAACCGTCCGGGTTTTAGAAGACTAAAAGTTTCTTGGGGCCCTGTCTCCTAACCCCCGCACAAAAAACCTTTGTTTTTTCCCATGAGCCATTACAGATAAGAAATGATAACAAAATTTTTTAAGTGTTTATTTTTATCGTTTTTTGGATGAGCAAAAGCGAAGACCAATTTCCCCCACCCCAAAAAAATTAAGCCGGGGTTTTTTTTTTTTTTTTTTCCTTTTGTCTTTTGGTCCCCTTCTCCCGGGGGAATACGGCTAGCGATTTGATAAAAATTTGAGGGGACCTTCAAAATCTCTGAACTTAGACTTGCTACGTTTTGGGTACAATCGAAGAAATATTTTCATGAATATCGTACTTTTACGATTTTTTCGGTTTGTAGTGCGTAATTTTCGTGAATTTGGGCCGATTCTGACCAAAGGGTGGGGTTTACAACGTTCATATTTCACATGCACATTATGGTAATGGTGATTTTATTGACGTTGAAAGAAAAATTTAAAAAGGGTTAGCCAGAATCTATAAAAAAATAAAGGTTTAAATTTGAGTTTTTTTGTGGTGTTTAAATATTAAAACCTTTATTTCTATAGATTCTGGCTAACTTTTCAACTTTTTCTTTCAAAAAGTCAATATATCACCCTTACATTAATGTCCTGTGAAATTTAAACGTTGTAGCCCCACCCGTTTGGTCAGAACCCGCCCAAATAGCACGAAAATATAGATTTTAGATCTTCTCACAGCCTTGTATGAAAACTTCACATGAGTTTTAAACCCTTACCCACAGCCTTGTTACAAACAATCAAAGATCCAACAGACCTAATGTTTGCTTTGTATGGGCCGTGTTAATAGTTTTTTATTATTTAAATTAATATTAAAATTTTATAATTAAAAAGCTCATCCAACAACGAGCCTGAAAAAGCGTTTGCGAAGCTTCTATTTTATACAATTCGAAATAAAAAAGTTCGCCCCAACCGGGATTCAAACCACAGGCCCTCCCACATTCCAGGTGAGCATTTTAACCATGCCTTCAGATGTATAAGCAACTACAATTCATAGATTAAATTTACCCGTCCTGAGGTCTAGTATTTACGACGCCACCTAGAGTGTGGGAGACCCGTGGTTCAAAACCCGGTTGGGGCGGCCTTTTTAATTTGAATTGAAGTAAATAGTATATTACATCTTAGACGACATTGAGTGCAGCAAAAATTGAAAAAAGACACAAATTAATTTTTTAAGATGAAGGTTCCCATATCGGCAAATTTTTGCAGTTATATTATATAAGTATGCAAAGTAAAAGATATTTAACATTATGTGTATTTGGGGTCTACCCACGCGGGCTACACAGTTACTTTTAAGTAAGAAAACTATGGTGTTAGTTCTCCCAAAACAATTCTTTATCAACATTCAAACTATGAATAAAATTGTCACAAAAATCAATGCATATTAAAACAGTGCTTTTGCAATGCCTACATGATTTAATTGCAACATTTTCGAGTCGAATGAGACGTTAAGCAATATCTTATCAATCGAATATTGCTAATGAATTTTTTTTTTTTTTTTTTTTCCCCCCCCCCCCACCCACCACCCAAAATTTGGGAATTTATGGTTTCACCTCGAGCAAAGTACAGCCCCCTTTGCAACGTGTGCGACCGACAAAAAACATCGTGCGGGCGTTAGGAGACAGGGCCCAAGAAAGACTTTTAGTCTTCTTAAAGCCCGGACCCGGTTGGGATTCTTAGCCCGCTTCGCAACGTGTAGCACAACCGTCGGTCACAGGGGCTTAGAAAGCCAAAAAAAGGTCCAGGGGCTTAGGAGGGCAGGGGGTTAGAAGCCGACACCATTAAAATGTGTGTTAAATTAAATGAAACAGCTTTAATCAAGAGTTTTGGAAAATTCATTTTTGTACTTAGTACATGTTAACAAAACATGTTTTATATTTAACACAACGCCACACACATCACACAGGGGAGGGTCTTCACCTCTTAGAAGATACCCATGAGATATGTGTGCCCAATTCTGAGACGTCAGGGAAAGACGCATGAATTTAATTGCTTTTAACAAGTGCGTACGTGTTATTTCTCTGAATTGGTATAGCGCTGGCGGGACGAATTGGCCATCAATGTAAATATTAGGGTTACTTTGAGCAAAATCAAACCTATTACACAAACAGTTTAAGTCGTGAAGAGTTTGAAATTAGCAGGTGCGTGCTACTAAAATATTGATATAATCACCTCTGTTGAACAGCGCTTGATCGCCGAGTACGCGACTTCAAATTGACGGCCCCATTATCCACTCAAATCCATTCAACATTTGAATTTTGCTTTTCGATGGGCCTCATTATAGGACATCGATTCGATAGCGCCTCTCCCGTGATTCGGTTGCTCTCGAGCGAGAAGAGGACAGATCGTTGCCAATCGGGATAAGGCAACCATTTTGTTGCGATAACGAATTTTCAAACACATTTATTATTGAATGAATACGAAGTGGATTAACTTTCATACACGATGGTAGCTATTGGAAGCTATTGCTCATGGTTGGTTACGATTTTACTACCCCTCTCTCCCCAACCTTCCCCCCCACACCTTTGTAATAACTTAAATTTAAAAACGTGGTTAAACTATCTGATAAGTTTTCCTCTTTAAAATTAGTGCTAGGCCTATGTGAGAAGATGCAGATTTATGTTGTAAAAGTCAATAAAAGCCACTATACATATCCCCACAATCCGCAAGGATGACTGAATATCAGATTTACCCGGTGTTGCAATAGGTAACTACTTATATAGGGTAACTGTGAAAAGTGTCCACTCAATCTCAGATAGCACTCGTACCGATATTTTGAAAGTAGCAGGAAAATAACTGAAAGCTGGTTAAATAAAAGGGGAACTTAAAAAAAAGACATTTTTTTGGATGGGACAATATAGCTCTTTTGACTATTAAATGCAAATTTTGGGCCAATAAGAAAAATAAAGTTCTAGGTGCAATACTTAATTTTGAGCTATGATTTATTTAAATTGTTAAACATACCTTTGTCTCCGCTACGAGTATAAGGGAAAATCAATTTCTGAAATAATGTTCGATGTGCGTTTTTTTTTTTGTCACATGGTACAAATAAGAGTTTCGAACCGGTGAACGAAAAAATAATATATCAAACGTTATTAAGGTCTACAGAAAATTATTTCCCCTTATACTCGAAGAGGAGACAAAGGTGTGTTTTAAACAATATAAAAAATCATAGCTCAAAATTAAGTATTGCACTTAGAACTTTACTTTTCTTATTGACCCAAAATCCTTTTTTCAGGTTCCTATTTCATTCAACCAACTTTCAGACATTTTCCCTTTTAAAATATCGGTAAGAGTGCTATGTAAAGACTTCCAGTCCATCTTCCGCCCATCTGATTGTCCGAATCAGTCTCGCGCGTTGCGCATGTGCTACCCTCTGTATAAATAAGTCACTATCGAAATAATATTGATTACTATTGAAATAGTTGTATGGTATATAGAGTTATAGAAAATGTATTGTCATATATATATATAGTCGTTGACCAAAGTAAATTATTTTTAATTCCCATTATTTCTTGGAATTTTTAAGTTGTCCCCGAATTGCGATCAATTACCTTTGTCAAAACATGGGCCTGGATGAGACCAAGGAATGTTATACTATGTATGTTTGTTTACACCGGCTGATGAGACAATATTGGAACGAGCCGTCTCCAAGCACTCGAAATCCACCCAAACTAGATTTAATTGTCAAAAGCTTGCACAGAGATTCCACTGTAGTTTGATTATTAAAATATACATGCCAGCACAGTAATTGATAACAATAAGAAAAAGCTAGCTGCAAGAAGCAACATTAGTAATTGATGAAGTAATTTATAAAATGTTGTAACCCTCTAGGAACTATTCACTCCCTCTTCACGAAGAGGTGTAAACTTGTATCATGTATATTAGTCCATGTCCAAGAGAGAATGGAACACATTTGACAGTTAGCAAATAGCTATATATTCGCTCGGCCAAGATGCATCCGACGTATATGAAACTTTGCAAAGTTGTCAATAAAGGCTAAAGCATACATGGACAGCCGTGCGGTCATATATTTTCAAAATTTTGACTTAATCGGCCAGAAAAAAATCACGAATGAAGTTAATTTTTTAGTTTTTAACAAAATCAAAATTCGTAAAAACTATTTTTTTTTCAATTTTGTTTGTTTTTGTAAATGTGTTACTGCAAAGCCCTATATTTCCACATTCGTAACATTTGTTCAAAATTTCAAACACGTGTGGTGTCAGTCGGCAGAGCGAACAGCAATTTGCCTAATACGCATGTCCTACTCTCATAAATGAAGAAAAATACTCTACTCCGCTCTACTCTAAAAAAAGATCTATATCTGTCATTCAAAAGCCTACACAAATTCATTCATCATTTTCCAGTAACATAACAATTCGAATAAACAATAAAATGCAAATTAGTGCTTCACTTCTTACAAAGCACATTGCATCACTATGATTGATTGATTGATGGTCAAATGGAAATATTGTGGAATCGAGCATTTATATCTCATGGATTCTGGAATATTTGGTTATTAGTTATTAATTCGATGTTTTGCTGAAAGGATACGTAAATTTGGTCCCTGGCGTAGCGAACTTGCAGGTTCCGGTTGATGCCGACCTCATCGATATCCGATATGACGGTCATATCAGGGACACCCACCTCGGGGCTCGAACCTGGAACAAACATACTGAATTAGCACAGTTCTCTGACTCCCAACGAGTTTATAGGAAGGAGGGTGCTCCAACATTTCGAATCCGCTTTCTGCTTTCAGTTATCTCGTAAGTTATATCAAGATATAACAATAGCAAAGCTATATTTATGGGGTAAAGTAGCCGGAGACCTAATACACTGTTAACAAAGCGGCTTTGAACGTCGAGTTGAGTGTATAGGCCTAATTTGTACACCACAATAGAGGGAATGTATACTCAGCTACCAAAGCTCAAAAGCGGCTATACTTAGAAAGCAAACTAAAACAATTTAGTTTGGATATGCCATTGTGAATTCAAGTTTGGATACGAAAATTATATAATCTAGTTTATTTATTTATTTACTTACAAAGTTACTGGTACTTCCAGGTATACAATAGTTTTGTATGGTGATAAGGTTGAATAATAACAATAAAAAAATACTACAATTTTTCAAAAGAACTTTTATAATGCAAATTCCTATCATTATTCTCCACTATGCTCCCAGTTCTTATGGGTAACGAGTTTCATTCCGATATTGTTACGTTCATAAATGAAAACTTATACCTACGTCTGTCGTAATTATTTATCTTTTAAATTTCCAATTGTGCCCCCCCCCCCCCCACCACCACCACCATACTCTTCCATTATAAATCCCATAACTATTTCTCCCCAACCTGAAAACTATTAGAAGTTGTGCGCATGTTCAACACTTCCCAGAAGCATCACTAATGTTCACTGCCTCCTAGTTTGAGACAAGAAAGTCATCACAGAAGCCAAAGAAGTCCATCATGTTTAATATATTTTGTTTATGAGAAGAAAGATTTAAGTCCATGATTATGATAAGGTGACTGGGACTTTTCAAAGAAATGTAAAATAAACAAGTATTTAATTTTTTGAAATATTATTGTAATAGCACACTGCATGGCAAAGATGTAGCTTTCTTCTATTTTTTCTATGCTGCTTAGCATTAAAAATAACCGTTTAGTGGTGAATCATCTTTGAAACCGATGTGTGATGTTTTGTCAACTGACGTTGAGAAAATGAACTACAAAGCTTTGATTGTCAATAATTTATAAGAGAATGCACAAGCACAAATATGATGGTAAAAGCGTGTGCGATAATTCGCACCGTGCAGTACACCAGCATTAGGAGTCAATGCCTGATGGTGAACTTCAAAGCCATTCATTGTCTGTTATATAATACAAGCGAGTATGAGCTTTGTGCACATGATTTCAAAAGCTCCGAGTGTTTGTAAACTTTACACACCATGCTCAGTAGGCGGTATAAAGCCGCCGAGTAAGTAAAGATTAAAAAACGCGACTTGAAAAGGATGGGGATGTGAAGTCGCAGATGAATGTTGAAATTAATTCGCTTGAGTAGGTTCTCTCAAATAGTGAAGAAAAAAGAAATGTTGAATGAAAAGGGGCACATTTCAACGCGGAAGGGAATATTTAAATCCGTCTCAAGGGAAAGTGAAACCTGGTTTGGTTGAGATGAAGATTAGAATATGTAGAACATGTGCTCTGCTCAGGGATATGGTCTGGAATGGAATAAGTGTGAAGGGGTAAAACCAACGGTAAAAGCAACGGCTGGTGGAGAAGAGTGCATGATAATAAGATGGAGAGATGGTAAACAATTCCCAAAGAAGGGCCTTCCATTTTGCATTGTGGAAAAGCTAGGACGGTATTCACGACGACCTACACGAGCATTACGAGTGACAACTTGACATAGACAGTTGTGCAAACTGCAAACGAGTACGGTCACGGTTACAATATTTATTAAAAGTACAAGAACAACAGGTACACTACAAGAATGTTCCTCACAAGTTTGCATACATTGATGAAGTACGATTGAGAACAAAATCTATTTATGAATTCGCGATAAATGAACAATTATTACAATATTCAGATATAAAAAAAACTGATTTAAAGTTGACATTTATATTGGCAATCGACAATTGTATTGTACAGGCAAACATATCTGCGGTAAATGTAATATTTAGCAGGGAAAGTATCAATTCAAACATGTTGATTCTTTTGCTTATGGCAAATGATGGCGAAATTCTCTTGTATTAGCTTACATAATATCCTAAACATGATCTGTTTGAATGAAGGCATTCATAACAGTATTTCTCATTCAAATTGTTCAATATTCATAATGGTAACGAGTAGCGAAATATCGATTCAACAACAGTAAAAAAATTACAAAGGTGAAACAATTTAGAGTAGGTCTGGTTTAAGATCATGATGTTTTTGGACTATACACTACTCAAAATAAAACAAAGATTACGATATTTCAAAGGTTAATCAACCTCCTTCATCAGGTTAAAAAAACCTGATGAAGGAGGTTGATTAACCTTGAAATATCGTAATCTTTGTTTATTTTGAGTAGTGTATAGTCCAAAACATCATGATCTTAACAGTAAAAAACATACCTCGTTTCAATTTTCTCGGTAATAAAATAATTCAAATTACAAAAATTTGGATAAATTTCAGAAAATGGCCCAAAATTGTTTAACATAAATTACACTTATTGGACATTAGAATATTCTAGCAATGACTATAGGAAAATCATTGACGAGTGGTAAGGTAGGCCTAGCCCTGATTTTGAATTGGCTCAGAGTAGAACGTAACATTGCAAGTTTCCAAGGAAAGTAATACAGAAGGAAGGAAAGGAATCAGTATATTGAAGTGGTCTTATTAAGAGTTGACATTTGGAAACGGTGGGCCTACGTTATAAGATTTCCATCAATCATAAGTTAGAAATGTCACACAAAATGGCATTTGAGGGTTGCGTGTGAAATGTCAGTCAAACCGAACTGACAAACTTGAGTACAAACCCATGGGCTCAACCACAGAGTCTTGGCCCTAATGGTTCACCGTTCACATCAAGTCAAGAGCTATAACTCGTCAGCCATCGAAAAAGACAAGTTGCAAGGTACAACGCCTTTTTGTCTTTAGAAAGAAAGTAAACCTATGAAAATATTCGTTGTTCGGGCACTTCTTCTTTCATGATTAAAAAAAACGTACTAGATTACGCTACTGTAAATGGGTTGGGAAGAGGAAGGAAGGGTGATCATTACCCCATCAAAAAAAGAAGAACTGCTTATGCTTACGAATGGCCATGCTGTCGATTTTATACTTATTGCCAATTGCCCACCTGCAAACCAGCAGGAGAATAACTTACAATGCGCAATATAGGGGTCGGGGGGGATTCGTTTTGGCTTATAACTTTTAGTATAATAACGATGAACCCGTTGTTTATGATATATTAATTGCGATTTACCCTTAAACCCGATCGGTTTTCCCACATTTTAGTAGCCATACCGAAATTTTCACTCCTTGTGATTTTTAGCCTAAATGGTAACATTTTTTTCTACAACAGCAAGAATAATACCAAGATGATGTTTTTGAAGTTCATAAAAATATACAAACAAGAAACAAGTGTTAGTTTCGTAATTGAAAGCTCTGCAACTTTGACATGAAATTCATATTTGCTATAGCCCTATCCCAATTCCCAATATTATCGGAGTGGTAACCATGGCCATATGGGCTGTAGAATAGAATCACACGGTCAATGCCAAAGGCTGTCCAGTGTCCAGTCAGTCCGCGATGTGATGTGGGAATTCAGAGCTCTCGGTATTCACGTCCGGTGTTCGGACTCCTCTCCTTCCCACGGCCGTTCCACCGTCTTGTCTGGACAACACTAGCGAGGGGCATCTTCACTTCAGCTTCACACCAGACAATGGAATATGTAACACAACACTACGAATACACTTTAGCATAGCCCGCGAGGCGTGTCCATCCTATAAACAAACACATTCATAACTCGTTACGTTGGTCCTTGAGGCCTTAATTCTTTCCATATCCTGTACAGAAGCGCCCTGAATAACTCGCCGTACTCAGGTGTTGTGTTACCTTACCTAAGCCAAACCCTTTGCAAACCCTAGTTGCTTCCAGTTCCAGATTCTGTAGATAAGATGGTGTGTTGTGTGTTATTTCTGGTCGCCACAATTTCTTTTTAGTATGTCCTATCAATATCATTCCTCTTATGCTTTATTTTATATATTTGTGTTGTCAATATCATTCCTCTGTGCTTTATATTTGTGTTGTCCCATGTACCGGCCGAAGCGTACACTGGGCATCCATAACCATAAGTATAATAATTACATGTCCTCACTGATGGTTTTGTAATTCAGACATGAGCAATGTCTAGCATTACAAAGTGTATTTATTAATTTATCCAGACTAGGAGAAAATAGGATGGAATTTTGTTGTTTAAATATTGTTTTAACAAGCTAATTTTAGATTTAGGCAAACGGAAATAGTGACAGCATCGTATATGGCATCGTATCGTAATGAGATTGATAGGTTGATGCTGGGCTTTCTTTGGTCCTCATATAAATGCGAGAACGATGAGAGGATGAAGTGTGATGTGAATGGTGACGAACCATAATATGCCACAATCCATGCAGCCATGGACCTCATGGCTGGCATTTGGCTGGCATACTCGCCGTTCACTTTCAGATCACATCGACTCAAGATAACAGAGTGGTCAAAACACGGGTTCCAAGATCTACCCTAAACTGAAATAAAAATTCCAAACATATAAATCACGTTGACACAGTGGCGGATCTAGGACATAGGCCTAATCATGGGGGGGAGGGGCGATCGCCCCCCCCCTGTATCCGCCACTGCGTTGACATGCATATAAAAAAAACTTTAGTTAGAGGCTCAGTAAACCCCTAGCCACTTGCTCATTTTATTGCCTGTAGGCACAAATAAATTATCAACGGAGGTGGCTATGCGAGTGCGATGCGGTGTGAAGCTTTGTACACTTCAGTTCATCCTGGTTGTTTGTCCGAGGGTCGTCGGTTCGAGCTTTTTAGAATTGTCCTCAATCCTCATCTGATAGTGTTGTGGTGGTCCGTTACTTGTTAGTGCGCCACCTCATATGACTGACCACTGCGCACGGACCAGTGGAGTGGAGGGGGTCACCATCAAAGGTGCCATCAGTGGCGTAACTACCGCCCAGGCAAAGCCTTGGGGCCCCAAGTATTACCAAACTAATCTTTGGTATTACCGTCGATGTTCGATTCAAAGTGTTTCGCAAAACATAGAAAATAGTTCGTTTTCGAAATTACAAATTATAAAGAACTACCTTGGTAGCAAGATAGGTCACGAACGTTTGCAAGGTTTGATTGTTCATATGAGTTGAAAACGAGGAGCCTCAGGAAGGTGTACACGACGTAGTTTGCGGAAAATAAAGCTACACTAATTACATATATTTTTTACAATTTATTAAAAGTGGAATGAGGGTTTACGCGAGTATTCTCAGAAATAAATATAGGGTATACTACTATGTGTATACGGTGTTTATCTCTTACTACAAATGAGGAAATTCATCTCAAGTCGAAGAACATAATATATAATTTTGCAATCACAACAATTATCACACAAGCTACCATCAACAATTTTTTTTTTTTAATTGGAGTTTGGCTACTGCTCCAAGGTGTGACCAAAGATTACGACTGCAAAAAGTAGACTGACTCAGGAAGAGCAAGTGAAATACCACAGACACCCAGCAAAAGGTTTTCCCCGTGCGTCACTGAGGTTGTGTTGAGTTGAGAGCCGCATTCTTACAACCGTCGGTTCCGGCTCCTCCTGCTGCTTGAGAGTATGGACCTCGAGTGAAAGGCATCATGCACACACATCCGTCACATACATACGGTGTCACACTCACACTGACACCCACGCAACGAGGGAATGTGATGCGGCCACTGATCCATCCACGTAGCTTCATCTTTACTATGCAGCGTACGGGTGACAACAAACGGAAGCGGGAAGTAAGCAAGACTGGCTAGACGCTGCTTTGTTCATGTACACGACAACATTAGTTTGACCGTGTAATATTGCGAGTAGGGGTTCGGGTTAGTAAGACTGGGTGCACATATCGCGTGGGTAACGAGTGCAGTTCGAAGGGAAGATGGTGCAGGGACATTGCTTCCTAATCCTGGGGTCAGCGGTTAACAGGGTCCGGTTGGACGCATGATCCAATGATACCACACAGATTGTACCATGGGTTGTACCGTTCAAACCGTTCTAGTTCAAAAGTAATGTGGACCAAAGTTTTCAGAGCGATATCACGAAGTAAACGCCAAAAAGCTTGCGATTAACCATCGATTACGTAAGTTAACATCTCAAATTTGAGTGTTCCTACGTTCGGATAAAGTAGGCATTCACTGGGCTGCAATAGCTTTTTTTCGTTTTTAAAATGTAAAAAAGTGTTTAAATTGAACCATACAACCAACCAACACTTTACTGAAAGACTTGTTGAAGTTGTAGTGTACTTGGTTATCTCGGTTATGAATCTATGTTACATAGCTGTGCTGTTACCCTATTCCTGGCCACATACTTGTTTCCAAAAAGTACACACAACTGGGATGTTTCTTTCTTGAGTACCATGTACAAGACTCAAACTCGACTGACAAGATATGGTTTTCCATTGATGATAGATACAGGGTATTAAAACATCGATATTACTAAGTTAATTCGATGAGCGTAGCGAAGATTCCATTTCACTTCACTGGAGAAAAAAATCCGGGATGTTTTTTTCTTTCTTTCTTTCTTTTTTTTGTATTTTTGTCTGTTTGTTAACATGATTCCGGCTAAACCGACTCCAATTGTGATGAAATTTTCTGGAGGTCTTCGAAATCTCTGAACTTAGAACTGCCACGTTTTTGAGCACAATCGAAAAATTATTTCTCATTAAAATCGCAATTTTACGATTTTTTTCGATTTAAAAAAAATTCTTCGACTTATAACACCTAATGCTTTATCATATTGTAATGGTTTTTTCACAGAACCTTAATTTTATGAATTAATATATTCGTTTGAAATTTGAGCGCAAACTAAAAATTATTTCTTATGAAAATCGTAATTTTACGATTTTTTCTATTTTTAAAACATTCTTCGACTTATAACACCTACATGCTTTATCCGATTGTAATGATATTTTCATAGAACCTAAATTTTATGAATTTATATATTTGTGTGAAATTTGAGCGCAATTAAAAAATTATTTCTCCTGAAAATAGCAATTTTACGCTTTTTTCGTTTAAAAAAACATACGCTCATCCAACAACGCACCTGAAAAAGCGTTTGCGAAGCTTCCTACTAATAAAATCAACGAGAAAAAACATGCAAATAAAATAAATACATCATAGCGAAGTGGTCAGCTCATTTAATGCAATGCATAACATGGCCTGGGGGTGGGTTGCAAACTGAATTTTTGGAACGTAAAGGAAAATTTGCAATATGAGTTGTCACGAACGTGTGACAAAAAAGGATAGGTCTATAATTTTATTTTTATTTTTTAGGACAAAATTCAGGCGCACAAACACGAGACAAACACGTGTACTTGTACCCTCTCAGGACCACAGTGAGATTTGTTCGAGAAGACACTCTTGGGGTTGTTCCGAAAGTGCAGTGGTGGCGGCCATGCCATGCCCCGCCCCGCCCTGCGCGACTGCGACGCTAGGCCCCGGACTGAGTGTGCCAACGACCCTTCCCGTCCTACCCGGCGCGGTACATCGATTATACCCGCCCGACTGCGGGACTGCACGGCTCAACCCCATCAGAGTGCGTGTAAGCGTGTGTGTGCACGCGTTTTACTACATTTTAGCAACAACAACAACTAGTACTACGAGGTCGAGGTTCATATTTTGCTCTTCGGGTTTTGATTGAAAGGACGCAATATTGACTATAGAAATGAGCGAGGCGGATTTGCCTGACGTTCCGGGTGTCTCCCCCATTCCCAACAGTCCAACACGAATGAGCACGCTCGAACGAAACGTTTCCTTGAAAACCAAACCCCGCCCAACAATGTTTACAAAATAATCAACAGTTGCTTCTATTGAAAACCGTAATTTTGTATGAACTACACGAAAACTAATTTTGTTATTGTTTGATTAGGAAAAGCTATATTATTTTACAAGCAAAGGTCGATTTCGTACAAAGTACTACAAGCGAAAATATCTAAGCTGGGTCTTTTTTACGACAAGTGCGCCCTACAGTACATGATATATTAATCCCCCCCCCCCTCTTGTTGTATTTTTGTTATTACAATCCATGAATGAACGTCTATACATGGTCTATACACTCATTACAAATTGTTTTGTTCTTTGTAATTACATCCTCTCAAGATTCGGCCGACGAGGTGCATGGTCTCAGGAAATTAGTTTTCACTTTAAAGACACATCAAGGATGAAGATAATGAAATTAATTAAAACCAATTACTATTCAGAATTGAGATTCTTTCATTCATGCAAAATAATCATTCTTTTTAGGGTTATACATCAGAGCGATACGCCACCTACCGCGACGAAAACCTACACATTACAGAATCAAAGCACTCACAGCCTCACACTCCCGACCACAGCCCCACATTGAGCCCCCCGCAACCCCTTCTACGATCGCGGGCGAAATTCGGGGTCTACGACACGAGATGGTCCAGTTTGAACACCTCGCTGCTTCTGCAGATGGCCACCAGTGGCGTAGCTACGTACAGTCGACACAGACAACTCAAGAGATACCGCGGCAGCCAGTAAGAGGGGGTGGAGTCGATTTTGATAACAAGATTAATTAAGTCATTGCCTTAGTTATTTACAATTAGTATTAAAAACAAAGAAAGGTAAATCCACGACATCTCTTTTTATGAGATGTTTCAAAATGTTGACATATTTAAAACATTCAGTCAACTACTTTAGTACTGATACTGTTCGTGGAAAATGGATATGGGTTTGTTCGTTTGTCCACAACTTTTTTTTTAAAACTGTTGTAAAATTTAGTTTTTTTCTCCTGCTCAGGTGTATAATCACAACTTCTAAAATGTTCGACTTTATTATTATAGGCTAAATCCTAAATACAGTTCTTATGTTTTAAAAATAATCTTCTACGTGACATATTTGGATGAGCGAAGCGAAGACTTCAATTTCACTGACCCCTCAAAAAATTTAGCTCCAGTGTTTTTTTTTTTGTTTTTCTGTCTCTTTGTTCGCATCGCTACCGGGCAAACGGCATATGCGATCTTGATGAAAATTGGAGGGGACCTTCGAAATCTCTGAATCTCTGTTTTTTGGGTACAATCGAAGAAATATTTATTGTGAATATCGTACTTTTTACGATTTTTAGTGTGATATTTTCGTGACATTTGGGCCGATTCTGACCAAACGGGAGGGGCTACAACGTTCATATTTTACATGGACATTTTTCTTTCTGAAAGAAAAAGTTGAAAAAGTTAGCCAGAATCTATAGAATAAAGGTTTTAATATGAGTTTTTTTTAGGTTTATAATAACAATTAACAAGTAACAATAGAAACTTGACAACAATCACCTACAATGGATTCAAAAAGCACTTGCAAAGGAAAAGTGATCCTACGCAAACTAAAAACTTACAAAAAAGCTCATCCATCAACGCGGCGTTTTCCTAGTAATCAGATAATAAAACTTAAATTATTTTCAATTTTTTTATTTCTTGGGGAGATTTATTGTAGAGTAGAGAATAGTGCATATGCCTATACCTATTGTGGACTAGAACAAACGAACGCACCTATTGTTCTTGTGTCACACATTTTCCAGTGTTCCAGCTGACTTATATGGAATCTATTGCCTAGTTCAACTTATCCTTGTACCATCAAATTCAAATCAAAGAAAACTCAGTGTGTGTTTAATAGCAAGAGTAACTTTAAAAAATTATGTTTGAACATAAGCCTGCCTACTTAACCATACCCTTTCAAAACATTTTAGCAACTGTAACATAAAATTAAAATACTACATTTTTCTAGGTTCTTTTGTTATTAATTACTCGATTGTTCGTTCTTTTCTGAAAACTTTGCGAGACGAAAAGTCGTCTCACAAATAAAAACATCAGCTGAAATAGGCCTAGTTCGTGAACCATTATTGAAGCCAAAAATGAAATAAAAAGATAGGCCTGCCTATGTTTCCGCTTCATACCCCACTCGTGGGGATTGCCCCGTTGTCAATAAAGAATTAATTGGATGAGCGAAGCGAAGACTTCAATTTCACTGACCCACCAAAAAAAATTATCTCGGGTGTTTTTTTTTTTTTTTGTTTTTTGTCTGTTTGTACGCTCTCTACCGGGCAAACGGCATATGCGATCTTGATGAAAATTTGAGGCTGACCTAGCCACAATCTATAGAATAAAGGTTTTAATATGAGTTTTTTTAGGTTTATAATAACAAGTAACAAGTAACAATAGAAACTTGACAACAATCACCTGCAATGCATTCAAAAAGCACTTACAAAAGAAAAGTGGTCCTACGCAAACTAAAAATTTACAAAAACGCTCATCTATCAACGCGGCCTTCCTAGTGATATTATAATATTGTCCTTTTGAAAAATACAGTGTTTTTGGGAATGTTGGATACTGTTTGTGACCATGTTTTGTGCCTCTCTAGTATTGGCTATCCGACAACTACAATACCACGGCGGATGAGATACGAGGGTGATTCGAACCTACGTATATCGGTCCCGGATCCATACGACACGGGCCTGCGCCGCAAACGTAAAAGCCACCAGCGGACGGACGGACGGGTGTGCGTGCGTGATAGTACCAACTTTTTAAGTTGACTGCAGTGAATCTGTAATCCCGGCATTGTACAGTCGTTGGCGTTATTAAGAAAAGTATTATTATTACTAGGAAGCTTCGCAAACGCTTTTTCAGTCGCGTTGTTGGATGAGCGTAATTGTTTAAGGGGTTATTTCACTAAAAATGTATGAAAAACCAGTAATTTTGCATTGTTATTGTTTTAATTGCTTTTTAAGTTTACTTTTTTTATTTATTGACTAAATAAATTCATTTTATACTGATATGATGCTAAAAGCATTATATGAATTTTTTTCTTGAGCGCTGCATGCTATTTTGCACGGGAAAATGACTTACCAGTACTGATATCGCTATATATTTAGTCACTCAACGCTGATATTAGGCCTAATCTAGGGCTGTATAGTGTGTTATTAATAACAATTTTAGTCAATTTTAAAGAATCCTAGATTAACAGGTTATAAAGGCCCAGTGAATTCATGTAAAATAAATAAACTGAACCTTTAGGCTACGTTACACTCAAATTTACCAAAAAACAACATAAATAAACTCGAAATACTATTATCTAAAAACTTTTATTCTAGCACATTTTGCTAACATTTTTTCCTACTTCTTCTACAGTTTTTAAGATAAAAGGATAATTTCTTTTTTTAATATGCTCACAAGTCTTATTCTGACAAATTCACTAGACATTTTTTTGATGAGATTTATAGTCTTTAATTGAAATATGGGAAATATAGATTTGTTACAAAAAACATAAATTTTCTAACAAAGCAAAGGCAAAAGATCATATTTATCAAACAAAACGAAAATTATAAAATCCGCCTAGTGAATGTTTAGCTGTATTGTTTTTTTGTTTGTTTTTTAATCTAAAACACCTATCTCTTTAATCAAAAAATGAAAATTGTATCGCAGCATCATAGCAAAATCGTAAAATTGCAATTATTATGAGAAATAATTGTTTGACTGTGCTCAAATTTCACACGAATATATTAATTCATAAAATTAAGGTACTGTGAAAAAATCATTACAATCGGATAAAGCATGTAGGTGTTATAAGTCGAAGAATTTTTTAAAAAATCGAAAAAATCGTAAAATTGCGATTTTCATGAGAAATAATTTTTCAATCGATTTTTCAAACCGTGCAGTACCTACTAAGTTCAGAGATTTCGAAGGCCTCCAGAAAATTTCATCGCAATTGTAGTGTGGGTTTAGCCGGAATCGTGTTAACAAACAAAAAATTGTTTTTTTAAAATAAAAAATAAATAAAAAACATTCCGGATTTTTTTCTCCAGGGTAGTGAAATGGAATCTTCGCTTCGCTCGCTACGCTCGCTACGCTCATCCAATTATGTTTGGTCGTTGGTGCACGCACGAGTCCATTTCGTACTCAATATTGCACGTTTATTATTACAACTAATGAAATTTGTAAATATAAAATTACATTTGCATGCCTATTGGCATTCTAGTTTAGTTTAGTTTCTAGCCTAGTTTAGGTTATTAGTTTAGATTTCTATAGATTCTTCATATCAACCTCAACAAAAATACGAGCTGTTGCTCTCTAATTGCCACTATCTGAAAACTCTAATGCAATTAGGGTTTTACTTTCATCTCTAGACCTCTTAATAATCACCACTAATTATATACTCAAGCGGATTAAAGGAAATACAAGAACAATTAGGGGTTTTGTGGTAGAGGGCTGAATTTTGGATTGTATACTCAGAACAACATTATAAGAAAATTGCCTCGAGGAGCCATGAAAAAATCCATCCGGTTAAGGGGGTGGAAGGGGGTGAAAAAATGGCATTTTTCAAAATAAAAAAATTCAAAAATCAAACTAAATTGATCCTAAGATTACAAAATTATTACATATTGTAGATAAAAGTCCAAATTTTAATAAAAAAAATATATCACCATATATGTATATATAACCAGATTTTGCACCCTTTGTCTTTTTTTCACAAATTTACCCACTCTGCTGGGAGGATTAGCCTACCAGTTACGGGTTAAGTGATAGGGCCGTGAATTTTGTCTAAAACACTCAGAAGAATGATCTCAAAAAATTGGCCCGAGGAGCCCTCAAAAAAGTTGCTCGCTTATAGGAGAAAGGGGGGTGTACTAAAAGGGGTTGATAAAACTAAAATAAAGGAATCCGTATTCAAATATTATATTGTAGATTAAGGTCTAAACTTTAATTTAAAAAATTAAAATTTCACCATATATGTAAATCTGATCAGATTATGCGCCCTTTTCCCATTTTCATAAATTTCCTCAATATCACGAAAGTGTATCGTGCGACCACTCTTTTTGTCACAAATTCTCCTAATTTTACGAATTAGGACGAAAACAAGATTTTGTGATGCTTTGGGTACATTTTTCCTCAATGGACTTTGATCCCAATTTAACAAATTCACTCAATTTTAACGAAAGTGTATCGTGTGGACCACTCGTTTTGTTCAAAATTATGCAATAGTAAGAAAAAGGATAAAAAAAGTTTTTTTACACCTTAGGTACAGTTTCACTCCCTTTTTCAAAAGTATGTATGACAAAGTGTATGACAAAATCTTATTTTCGTCCTAATTCGTATTATTAGGATCAATTTGAGACAAAAACGACTCATCAAAATGATAGACTTTCGTTAATATTGAGTAAACTTTTGAAAATGGGGTCAAAGTCCATTGAGTGAAACTGTACCCAAAGCATCACAAAATTTTGTTTTCGTCCTAATTCGTAATATTAGGAAAAATTTGTGACAAAAAGAGTGGTCGCACGATACACTTTCGTAATATTGAGGAAATTTATGAAAATGGGAATAGGGAGCATAATTGATCAGATTTACATATATGGTGAAATTTTAATTTTTTATATTAAAGTTTAGACCTTAATCTACAATACACATTAATATGGCATTCTTAATATAATATTTGAATACAGATTTCTTTATTTTAGTTTTATCAACCCCTTTTAGTACACCCCCTCTTTCTCCTTTAAGCAAGCAACTTTTTTGAGGGCTCCTCGGGCCAATTTTTGAGATCATTCTTCTGAGTGTTTTAGACAAAATTCACAGCCCTATCACTTAACCCGTAACTGGTAGGCTAATCCTCCCCAGCACAGTGGTAAATTTGTGAAAAAAGAAAAGGGTGCAAAATCTGGTTATATATACATATATGGTGATATATATTTTTTTATTAAAATTTGGACTTTTATCTACAATATGTAATAATTTTGTAATCTTAGGATCAAATTTAGTTTGATTTTTGATATTTTTTATATGTATGAAAAATGCAATTTTTTCACCCCTTCCACCCCCTTAACCGGATGGATTTTTTCATGGCTCCTCGAGGCAATTTTCTTATAATGTTGTTCTGAGTATACAGTCCAAAATTCAGCCCTCTACCACAAACCCCTAATTGTTAGGCTAATCCGCCTAGCTAATATACCTGTTCACACTTCACACATTTCGTCTCATTTCCTTCGTATGACATAATTAGCACAGCATAAGATGTTGTCCTCCTTTGTAAATCAGTTTTTATAACTGAATAGGATAGACGTTAAATAAATAAATATAAATAAATAAATAAATAAATAAACAACAAAATTTGTAACGTTTAACTATTGCATAGAAGAATTGATATTAGATATTTTAATATTATTATAGATTATGTTTTGTAAATGACTGAAAAAAAAGAAATCTAAAAAATGTAATTGAGCTCTTCACCTAATACTACTTGTAAATGTTTGTGAATAAGAACAAGACAAGCCAGTGAAAAAATACCTCTTTCTATACGGACTACGATAGACTTTAGACCAGTACAACACAAGCAGACTGGTAGTAGAAAATGTATGCGATAATTTAATCGCAGAATATAAAATATAGAAACACGAATAATAATGGATAAAACTACCAAGTAAATCCGGAAAAAGTATGACAATAACCTGAACACCTGCCGTGTAAAAAAAGTATGCTCAGATCAGGTTCGAAGCAAGGCTGCGATGGCCTTGAATTGATTTGGATAGGCGAGAAGCTTCTGCGATTGTCATCTCAGAAACTGTTCGGTCTTGATGTGAGAAATTAGGAATAAAACAACTTTTTCGCGTGAATGCTCAATGCCTAAAAATCAGTTTTGCTTATACACGGCCAAATTACGTTTTGAAATAAAGTGGGGGCCCACTGCCCTAAATTGCAGCCCTATTCCGAATCATGGCCAAGGTACTCGACTAGCCCGGCCTACGCCGCTGGCTGGTGGTGAACTCGTCTACATGCGCCAAACAACTGTGCGCACTTTAGGGGTGTCTTTAGGAACAGATGTTGCTCACTTCTTGTCAGCATCGGTTTGACGTGCTCGACTCGTCCACAATGGGGAAAGTGAATCGTAGTGGTTTACTATAATATGTACACTAGTTTTATAATTATATTGTAGCCCGATACAAATATTACGCCAGATTGATAACAACGATATGTGGCTCAATAAACGTCGGACCATAATTTACATATTTCACCGTTGTAGCCTAGGTACGCCTCTTTCGCCCAAGGCTATTTTTCAGTGTCGTCAATCTCACACACCACAATGGTGTATTTGCCAACATAGGCTAAGCATATAAATGGTATTGAATAAATCGAAATTCTAGTTTTCTCGCGAGCACATAACTTACCATATCCACGCGGCTCTTATCGCTAAAATTTATTGGATGAGATGAGCGTAGCGAACGAAGCGAAGATTTCATTTCACTACACTGGAGAAAAAAATCCGTTTTTTTTTCTTTAAAAAAAAAAATGTTTGTCTGTTTACACGATTCCGGCTAAACCAATACTCCGATTGCGATGACATTTCATGGAGGCCTTCGAAATCTCTGAATTTAGAACTGCCACGTTTTTGAGCGGAATCGGAAAATTATTTCTCATGAAAATCGCAATTTTACGATTTTTTTTCGATTTTTAAAAAATTTCTTCGACTTATAATAACACCTACATTCTTTATCCGATTGTAATGATTTTTTCACAGAACCTTAATTTTATGAATTGATATATTCGTGAGAAATTTGAAAGTAACGAAAAATTATTTCTCATGAAAATAGCAATTTTTCGATTTTTTTTCGATTTTTTAAATTTTTTTCGGCTTTATAACACCTACCTACATGCTTTATCCGATTGTAATGATATTTTCACAGAACCTCAATTTTATGAATTTATATATTTGTGTAAAATTTGAGCGCAATCGAAAAATAATTTCTCATGAAAATCGCAATTTTACACTTTTTTCGTTTTAAAAAATATACGCTCATCCAACAACGCGCCTGAAAAAGCGTTTGCGAAGCTTCCTAGTATTAAAAACAGTTCCAACAAAATAATAATATAATAATTATGCTCTTTTAGTTTTAAACTATATTTTAATAAAAAAAGAAAGGCAAATAACTTTTCGAAATTTACTGGCCTGCGTACGACGACATTTTACATATTTTGTTTAAATTATTGTAAATATTCGGGACATAACAAAATGGTCTACTTTTTAGACCCTTTTTTAGCAAACCAAACACACAACTAATATCTTATACTTGGGCACAACTGGCGTAAAGTCTAACCGTTAAACTAAAACCGCCCTAAAGATAGATAACATTGCATCCGTCCTGACCTAAGTAAGGTGCTACTCAGTGCTCTTGTTCATGTGCATATTATGAATATCCCCCCCACCATCCTAGTCCCTAATACCATGTTGTCATGTCTCCTCGTGGCAGTGGCAGTGACACCCAGTGATAGTTGAGACACGCACAACGATAGGGTGAGGGGGGGGGGGGCAATCAGACTTTCGTCTGTTAATTTGACTTTAAAGCCCGAACAAAACGATTCAAGTAAAATATGGCTTAGATATAATAATTTACAGGAAATACACCATCCAGGTCCAGCATTACAAAGAAACTGTCATAATAGACCGACTTCCCGTTGAAGGCTAAATAAATAAATAACATCTGCCTGCCCTCGGGGCTCGAGGCTCGTGCCTGCCAGGTGCTGCGAGTATCTACTACCTTGGTGGCAAATATCGATCGACAACTTTGGCACTTGGTTGTTTACTGACCAAGTACATTTTACACTAAATTATTCAGAGTAATATAGACCTGTAATAAATGCGGCCGAGAATGTAATGGTATAATATAATAATTACTTTCTATAGGTCGCTTCACCATTCTATAGATTAGAACTTTGAAGAAGTCAAAAAACCGTAGAAGTGCGTTATTTTTATAGGGAAAAATTATTCAAGTGTATTTTAAAACGTGACAGTTCTCTAAGGAACGCAGAAAATTTCAACAAGATCGTAAGTAGCAGGATGGTTAACATTCTTAAAAAATGGAGCGATAGATGAATAAGTGGGGGGGGGGGGCTACGCGCCTGTCAATGACTGACCTGCTGCTTATTGTCTCAAACAACAACATTTAACCAACTCATCCCCAACCCCATACGACTGACATTTCACCCCTCCCACAACGTGAACACCCAACACCCTTTAAAATAATCCACCGTCTACATTCAATCAACTCTTGTCACGCTATTAAACAGAATACGAACTAAATTACGCGAATGTCACGCCTTATAGAAGCCCCAGACAAGTAGGCACCCACGCCACAGTACAAGTTTTTGGCCGGCATTTTGTAAACAATATAGAAAGGGCTTTCTACTTATGTAATATTATACACCAATCAATTGCCCCCCCCCCTCCCCCAAACCGTAGGATATACAATCAATTAAATTATTTGGTATTGCCGTCGACAGTTTTGCCATAATAAGTCTATATAGATTATTTTCAATGATATGTTTTTAAAAATTTATATTTGTTTTAAAGGCCACTTAATTTTATTTGTTATTCTTTCTTTATTGACTATAATTTCAATATAGTTTTATTTGTTTTATTATTTTTTTAAATGTATTGTTTATTGGGTACCTTTCACCTTAATCTTAGGGCCTACTTATGGTTTCCTGTCACACGAATTTGATTATTCTGTAGTAATGTACATTCTATAATCCTCAACGCAAATCGAGTTCACGTTAATATTACCAATACAATAATTTGACAATATTGTTTTATTCGTAAAATGAAGATGCAGCACGCGGCTATAGTATTGTTACCGTTAGTGGCGCCCTCGTAACTACGGGGGGCGAAAATGTAGAAAATCAGGTTTTTTTTTTAGAATACGTTTGGTGCGTTTTAGAAAAAAGTTGTGGGCTGAATGCAATACCAAAATAATGTAGTATTTTGTGCAGTCGATACTAGAAACAAAAAAACATTTGTGTGTCAACTTTTCAACGGTTACAATAAACACATTTTTAAAACTTGGCACAAGTTTTGTTATTTTTATATTTGAACGGTTATTTGATTATTTATCATGATGCATTGAATTCACAATACATTTTTCTGAATATAGGCGTATTAAAAAATACTGTAGGCCTACCAATTGTACTAAAAACCTACTAGCCTAATAGTGCTTCGTTATTTTTTTATACCGGGATGCCTGAATTTAACACTGGGGCAAGATTTTGTAAACCGACAGTAAAACTGTTTTTAAATTATCAACGAAACCACGCTAAAACATAGAAACATACCACCATATTAGCAATGTAAAAAATAAAAAAGTGGGCATCCCCCCAGACCACCTAAGTTACCAGGATACATACTTTTCCCAAATCAATCTTTTCATGGGCAGTGTTTGTCCCTCTCCCAAAAAAACAAGCTCTAGTTACGCCACTGATTATTGTCCAACTCAAAGATTCGTGGAACGAGTACGAAGTCGTACACTTCAATTGTGTTGTATTTACTTTGTGTAAATTAATGTAGACTACATTAGTAACCTACACGAACAGTTATGTATGTAAAAGGGTCAATCAAGTATAGTAGCAGCATAATAATCTAATCTCACCCCACCCTATTGAGATGCCGGGTGCTGTCATAAAAACAATCCAGCACAGTATGCAACAAGCACCTGGGCATAGCAAAATTTAATATTATTGATTATTTTGCACTTTAGAAAATATTAAAATCAAAGGAAATAAAACATGTATTTTGAATCAAAAAGAAAGTACCGGGACTACCGGTATTGTGAGCCTTTAGAAAACGAGTGAAGACGCTTTTCTTCATCCAAATTTAATATAAACGTACCTTTTGAACCGAATTGTTGCCTAGCCATGTTTGAAGGTTGTCCTTCTACACTAGTTCAGTCACACACACCCTCTTTGCAGCACATATGAACCGCCACATAACCGAGCACGCGTCGCAACCTCCCGCAGCATCATCCACGCGACCTCACGCGAACACGTTTGACAACCGACTGGGGAGTGACGCGCCGCGCCTCGATCCAGCCCTACCACAGCTGTTCCGCGCATGCTGGTGGCTGGTGGCCTATGCGCCGGGCCGGGCCCGCAGCGGGCTTGCCGCGCCGCACCAGTGGCGTAGCGAGCATAGAATACGTAACTACGGTAGTTTATTATAGAGTTGGTGTGCGAGATAAATCCATAAGATAATCAAGACATATTCCGCAATTTTTTCATCCAAATTCCAAGTCAATCTGACGAATATGGATGCAATCCGAGCAAGGAGTTTTCGGGTTTGCATCAATGTAATATATTTGCAGCGTTAGAAAAATCTAAATAATTTCACTATGAATACAATTAAAATTAGCCGTCTTAAGCATAGAAAGAAGCAAATGCTTAATTTTTTTCTTTCCGTCCCCCCCCCCCCTCAAATTTCTATTTGATCAATTTAATTTCACCTTTTCAATACCCTTTGGATATATTATCAAAATTTGTTGTCTTATTAAAAGATTATTATGTGCTTACCAGAATTATTTTTGTGTACATTTTATGTTCTTAGTTATATTTATTCTCCTCTGTAAATCAGTTTTAATAACTGAAAAGGATTGATGTTAAATAAATAAATAAATAAATAAATAAATAAATAAATAAATAAATAAATAAATAAATAAATAATAAACCTACTAAATACGATTCCAATATGTTAAGCATTTCACATGAGGTAGGCGTTGGGTGGGAGGATCCCACCAAACTCTTGCTTGGGCCTCCAGGTCTATTGAAGTCGGCTAGCCATGCTTGATGTTAGGCACATACTGTCTTGATCTTCTTCACTTTCTTCTTCCTCGGGTCTTCTACCAGTCTTCAAAATATTTTTCTTTCTTCCCACCACTTTTCCTGTTGCTCTTTCCCGATCTGTGTTTCGTCTTTCCACTCCCATCCCATTGGAGTAATTGAGAATTTGTTAATAGGACTAGGAATGAGGAAGAATAAGTTATTTGTGTGGCTCGTTGCCGTCGCTGGTCTTGTGGTTAGCGTCTCTGCTTCCAATGCAGAAGGTCCAGGGTTCGATTCCCGCTACAAGCACAGGTTTTTTAACTTCTGATGTGGACTCAAGTCTATCAGTTCGTAGGAATGTGTTAACGGTGACTTTGGAGCTGTCCTAGCAACGAGGCACATAATAAATTCTATTGTTGTTCCAAATAAGTCTTGTTCATTCTGGCACTGTCCGCGGGTGGAATCATGTCGAGCTTCATTGATCGGAGTTTCCTACGTAAATATGCCGGTCTCTAGTAGTAGTTGGAAGTAGTATTTTATTAATTTGACTGATACATGGTACAAGTATAACACGGTCTATCCTTTTGAGAGAGATGAATAGAGTGAAATGAACAATTAATTATAATAACTAAACTTAAGTTCTTATGTAAAAGTAAATTAAAATTAAAAGTAAAAGAAGCAGTATGAAAAACTATTAATTGTATAGCCCTAGTCAGAGCGAGAAGTGAGCTAGGGTTTTTTGGTTGACCTTGCAAGAATGTTCTCATATCCAGACCAAAGTCCAAACTGTTGATCATAGTTTGCTCGCCAACGATGTCAGCACCTACAGAGTTGGCTTGGTCGGCTTTAAATTTAATGTCCCCCACTGAAATTCAGTTGTGTGACTGAGTGGGTACTCTAAATATGAATATATTTAATTAAATTTATTGGCATCAATTAATGTTTAGGAATATGCTCAGACTGCCAAGCTGTGTCTAGTAACATCTATAAAAATGCTTTCTTCCATTCATATTATGTTCTTTCAGCTATCAGCTATCCTTCTTTGTTATGTTGTTCTCTGCATTTTCTTCTTCCACACACCATTTATTTAATTCTACCACCTGCACTCTTCTCTTCATATCATATCAACCTTTCTCTTCTTGCGACACAGAAACTCAACCGTTGGGGTATTTTGTCATCCTAAATCAAATCAAAACTCTCATTTGCTTTATTCTTATATTCATTATTAGGTATTTTTAGCGTTTGACTCCCAACTACCACTTTTTCCATTTCTTCTTTCCTTTTGTATTCTTTTTAAACAAGCTAATTGATATAAATGTATGTGACGAGCATAAAAATACACGAAAAAGAATGATATTCATTCAAGAATATTCATTCCACATTTGGTAGTACTATAATGAAGTGGTGAAAGGGCCGCGGTAGTTTGACCGTGCAAAGGTAGCAAAAACAAAACTTAATTGTTACAAGTGTTTTATTTTTTCTTAGTCTTATCAGAAACAGTGTATTTATCATAACTCTTTGTAGGGTCATAGGGTTCCCAACGACTTGCTGGAAAGATGTGTTTGTTTCTCTCGTACCAGCTCCGGAGGAGGACTTTGCCAGCATGAGACTCCTCTTTCTCAACTGTTGCGTCATTAGTTAGTCTCACATCGTCATGGACATCAAATGTGAACAACGGACCACTTTTTCCACGAGCCTGCAATTATTAAAAAAACTTTTTACGTAAGAGAAAAAGCTTATTCTTTGTAATGGGTATTAGATAATTGAGAAGAAAAAGGGTTTTATGTTTAGGCAATATGTGCTAATTAGATATATTTTTACACATTAAATTGAATTGAATATCAGTCTTGGCAATGAATCACGAAAATAAATTATAAAAGGCCTTAATTATAATATAGCCTAACTAGTCAAGTGTTGATGCTGGCATCGCCCACCGCTAGAGAGTTAATTATTTATTTCCATGACGTAAATATTATATAGCATTGACACAGCCTTCGCCCCTGTTAGTATCATGCATGAGAACGTAGAAAGTGCAAATTTCAATTACCAATCACTGGTTGGGCATGATTTGCAGGTCGATGCAATCGGCACTGGCAAGGTTTATTCAGACCAATTAGGGCCTAAACCTAGTTTACCACTGAAAATCAGCTCTATAACTAAATAGGTGAACTCTATTTACAGGTATTTATTTTATTTTATTTTTTTAAGATTGTGAAAGATTGTGAAACACGGAATATGCTGTTGCATGTGTGGAATGTGCTGAGGACTATTATTTCAACATGTTAATTGGAACAATTAATTGGCAAATTGTTCGGAGTTTCGAAGGTAAAAATGCTGAGGTTGGAAGTTTTTGGCAAACAAATTTTGCTCAAGAAGCTTTGTGGTGAAGGAAAAATGATTGAGAAGTAAATTTGGACTAACAAGGTGAGAAGAGAAGTCATTGCAAAATCTCAGTTTGGGTCCCATGGCATGGATTCAATGGAGAGACTATCCAGAACCCAATACTATGTTGAGGCAGTGAATTTGAGGCAGTGGTATAAAATTAATACTAGTTACGAACAAGCAAAGTAACTGCCCAATGATAGTAAATAGGAGAGAAGACTGGGGTTTGAACAAACCAACGCCAGATCACAAAGCACACGCTTAGCTAGCCTAGCCTAGCAGGGCCTACAGGGTTGTCTTGGTTGCTTTGGTTTACTGTCCCTCACTGAAAATCAGTTACATGACTGAGTGGTTAAGACTCTAAATACAAATTTATTTATTTACGTCGTACGTGACGAGAGTAGGATGAATTATTAAGCCAATATGAATACAGTATTCTCCAGATATTTTTATCATGACTTCTGATCATGTAAACCATGTTTGTTCCTTCCCAAATTTACCAAACTTAATTCCGGATGATTATGGTTGATGAGTCTATCAAATGGGGCTCAATCAGTTTTTGGGTGCAAGTGTGTGTCTGTAGGCCTAGGGCCTAGGCCTATGTATGTTTGTCAAACACAGTTTGAACCACTAAAAAGATTGTGCTGGAATTTAAAACAAACATCATAAACCAGTTTGTAGGTGCGTGCTGATAACATTTACAGCAAAATCTGTTAGGATCAAGCCTACAAGAAACAATAAAAAAAGTTTAGCATTTAATTTGCCGACAATGACATCGCACTTGTCTTTAAATAAAATAATGTTTATCAATCTTGTTTGAAGTTAAGACTACGCACTACTTTATACAGAGGTGGACAATATCCTACCAAGATCTATAGAATCTTCACTGGCTAGGTATCCCAAACACCCACGTAAGGAGATAGTGTAGACCTTGCAATCTTACCTCATACCTTGTTGGTATCATCATTATCATCGCCATTTCCTGCTTCTGGCAGGGTCAGCTTGGGTTTAGCAACCAAATTTTTCCACTTCTTTCTTTCAGATGGTATTTTATGCAATTCATAAGAGGTTCTATAACGGTGTTTCATGAATATAAGACCATGGTCCACGTTTAATTGAGAGATGTGAAATTCCATATCAATATCATACATTTTTAACGTAAATTAAGTATAATGCAGCATGAAACATGGTCAACTCTCTACCTAGTTTATCAAGCTTACATTTTCAGTGGTCTCAAATTAGCAATTTTGTAAAACAATTTGGGTGGTTCTAGCATTTAAGTCGACAATGTTGCATGCGAGAGAACATGCCTAATCTTGTGTGAAAAGAAGTAGTAATATGTAATTGGATGAGCGAAGCGAAGATTCCATTTCACTACACTGGAGAAAAAAATCCGGAATGTTTTTTTTTCTTTTTTTCCCTGTATTTTTGTGTGTTTGTCAACACGATTTTGGCTAAATCGATATTCCAATTGCGATGAAATTTTCTGGAGGCCTTCGAAATCTCTGAACTTAGAACTGCCACGTTTTTGAGCGCAATCGAAAAATTATTTCTCATAAAAATCGCAATTTTACGATTTTTTTTTTTTTTTTAAATTTCTTCGACTTCTAACATCTACATGCTTTATCTGATTGTAATGATTTTTTCACAGAACCTTTATTACATGAATGAATATATTAATGTAAAATTTCAGCGTAATCGAAAAATTATTTTAATGAAAATCACAGTTTTACAATTGTTTTAATTTCTTCGGCTTATAACACCTACAATACATGCTGTATCCGATTGTAATGATATTTTTACAGAACCTTAATTTTATGAATTGATATATTCGTGTGAAATTTGAGCGGAATCAAAAAATTATTTCTCATGATAATTGCAATTTTACATTTTTATTTTTATTTTTTAAATTTCTTAGACTTATAACACCTACATGCTTTATCCGATTGTAATGATATTTTTACAGAACCTTAATTTTATGAATTGATATATTCCTGTGAAATTTGAGCGTAATCGAAAAATTATTTCTCATGAAAATTGCAATTTTACGCTCTTTTTCGTTTTAAAAAAATTACGCTCATCCAACAACACGCCTGAAAAAGCGTTTGCGAAGCTTCCTGGTAATAAATGGGGTTTGCATAGCTGGTAGAAAATTGTTGGACGATTTTCTCAAACAAATATTATAATGTATACCCCGCTTTATTACAGGACTGAGTACTAGGCCTATACAATGGGAAAGAATAAAAACTTAAAAGTATTTACACTTTGAAAATGTCTTAAAGGGGCTATTAGGCCTACCCTAAAAAATGATTTTTTACCACATAATCTATACTAGCATTAAACTACACATAAATGACAGTTTAAACAATTATATTTTGCAACTGTGATTTTACACAAAATTTTCTATTTTAATGATCCAGAAATTGGCAAAAATTGTCATTTTGGGAAATTTCTTAATTCGGCTTTTAACCTGCTTCTTTATTGTTACACATAGATACAAAAGCATCGTACCAATCTAAAATGGCCCTTTCCTTTATACATCGTGTCTTGAAACTGTGCACAAATACACACTCAAACACACAAAAAATATTATTTACTACAATTCAGAAATTAAAAAAGTGCGCCCCAACCGGGAATCGACCACGGATCTCCCGCATTCCAGACAGGCGTCTTAACCACTAGACCATCAGGACGGGTACATTTTAAGCTCTCAATTGTAGTTGCATTATACATCTGAATGGATGGAACAGCACTGCTTATATATGTATGCATGTATAATGCAACTACAATTCAGAGCTTAAAATGTACCCGTCCTGATGGTCTAGTGGTTAAGACGCCTGTCTGGAGGAGATCCGTGGTTCGATTCCCAGTTGGGGCGGACATTTTTAATTTCTGAATTGTAGTAAATAATAACAATTACACCTACGGGAGTGTTTCCCGACTAACCAAATCGAGACACAAAAATATGCATTCCAAAATCACACCCCTTCTTGGTAACCAGCATATTTTGACCAAACCACTTGCCCAAATTACAAAACAAAATATAGAGGATTTATAGAAAAGGTTGTCGAGTACGTCATTAATGCCCAATATTTTTTTGGATCAAAATCAAATCCTCCCAAGGTCACGGGGAATAAAAATCGTCCCCATGTTATTTCTTATGGGAGATTTTTGCCGATGGGACCTAGCTCGAAAAATACAAAGTTTGACATTTTTTGGAGGGGTCATGGTTGACCAAATAATTTTTCTGTTCATTTCTAAATTCATTACTAGTTTACCTGTATGAAATATATTTTTTTAAACTAGGAAAACGCTAAAGTCCCGCCGCGTTGATGGATGAGCTTTTTTTAAGTATTTAGTTTGCGTGGGATATCTTTACTTTTGTAAGTGTTTTGCTTTGCTGCCTATGCATTGTAGGTGATTGTTGTCAAGTTTCTATTGTTACTTGTCAAATGTTATTATTTACTGTAAAAAACTTATATTTAAAGCTTTATTTCTATGGATTCTAACTTTTTCAACTTTTTCTTTTAAAAGGTACTACATCACCATAACCTTAAAGGAATTGTCTTGGTTTGCATAACAAGCTCCTCAGAAGGTGCCTTGATTCAATTCAAGAACAATACAACAAAATCCAGGTCGCTGAGACTTATGGAACTCAAATAATCACGTTTTTACTAAAGCCCTGCACAGCGCGTAGTCCGCCTATGGTGACGTCACTGCAGGGCTACCTGCTAGGCTGGCTCCAGCCGAGGAAGGCCTCGCTCAAGCTCGCTGCCGTGCCGTAAGCGGCCGCTCACCCCGCACAATTTCCTAGGGTTGGCATTGCCGCCCTGACATTTATAATAACCAATTTTACATGTTGAAAGAACAAGATAAATACCACTGTTTCTGAATACTAACTAAATTAAAGTTTTTATAGTAATATAACAAAAATTTAACATTCAACACTTTACCAAACATTGACGTTTCACATGAATCTGTACTCCCGTATTGTCAACTCTCGAACGCAAAAGGTGGCCAAAAGACTCATTCAAATTATGGAAGTTCAGATTTCACATTTTCAATAGTTTATTGTTTGACTTTCTCAATTTCATTAATCGGTAAACACTGCCGTAGGTGTAATTGATTTACCCCGCAGAGATGGATTTTTTAATTTCTGGATTGATTTCCATAGCCTAATATTGTTTGACTTAAGTTAATCATTACGAGAGTAATACTATTCTTTCCGAAACTAGTGCCGAGTGGGGAGTATAGCTACCACTCTCCGCCCTCGTGTCGTTTTATCTGTCCAGCAGTGGCGTATGAACCGGGGGTGGGGGTGGTGGGTAACATATTTAACTTTACGTGCATTTTAAAAGTTTTTAGATCCGAGTGCAGGAAGTTTAGTTTTAGTTTTTGAGGTATAAATTTAAGTTATTTCAAAAATGTCTTTATTATTGTGCAAAACTTACTTTTATACACATGATGGTTTAGTTAGGCAATCAATAATTGACATTCTTTACGTCCAAAATCAACTTAGTGTATATCCTTCATAAACAAAACTGAAATCCCTTGACTTGCCATTTTTTCAGTTAAAACATGACGAAATAGCTGTAGTATGGTGTAATTTATTTTTTCAAATATCGTTTACCTTTAAATAATTTTTGGATGACACTACATGGGCACTGGAGGTGGCCAAATGTAATCTCGCTTACGTTGGCCCTGAGTACAGATATTATGTAACTATTCACACGCGAGTCACAGTTTGAGTTATAAAACACGAAAAAGTAGTTTTGAATGTAAATATGTAATTATAAAAACAACTAATTACAAAAGTTAAACATTGCCACTAAAAACTGCTCAAAATGTCGAATTAAAACACTAGTGCTAATGACTATAATCACGTAACAGAAACGATGATCAGCGCTAGTATAAATATAGAACATGTATGATATGAAACTACAATTCTCATTTACAAAACTAAACGGCAAACTAAAGAGTTCGGACGTCCGACCTACACACTGAATAGCTCGCTCAGTAGCAGGTAGCAAGAGCGAGGACCGTGCCCAGCACTGACGTCAAAACTATTTCGCGCGGGTTGAAAAGAAAGCCCCGTACGACCTACACCACCCTCAATAGGCATTTTTTGCAAATACATTCTTTTCTTATAATGTTAAAGTTATTTAAAAGACACTTGTTGGAAACCCGGACAATGCCTTTAATGTCCATGTATAATATGAACGTTGAAGGCCCACCCGTTTGGTCAGAATTGGCCCAAATGGCACGAAAATATAGCACTAAACCGTAAAAAACTTATATTAAAAGCTTTATTTCTATGGATTCTGGCTAATTTTTCCAACTTTTTCTTTCAAAAGGTATTACATGACCATAACCTTATTGTCCATGTATAATATGAACGTTGTAGCCCCACCCGTTTGGTCAGAATCGGCCCAAATGACACGAAAATATCGCACTAAAAATCGAAAAAAATCGTAAAAGTACGATATTCATGAGAAATATTTCTTCGATTGTACCCAAAAACAATACACTTCTAAGTTTAGAGATTTCGAAGGTCCCCTACAATTTTCATCAAGATCGCTTATGCCGTTTGCCCGGAATCCTGCTAACAAACAGACAAAAATACAAAAAAAAAAAAAAACATTGGAGCTAAATTTTTTGGGGGGTCAGTGAAATTGAAGTCTTCGCTTCGCTCATCCAATTAGCGGGTGAATAGGGCCTACTAGGGCTGGGCAAAAAAATCGATATTTCGATACGATATCGACAAGTGGAAATATTTTCGATATCGATATTTGGTTTCATATCGAAATATCAAAATTTACACAAAAAAAGTCAAATTTCGTAATTTTGGTGGAGGTGCCGGTTCATAAAACGCGATTGTGAGATCGTAAAAATAGTTAGTTGGGTTAATGGTGATACCTTATCAACCCTATTTGACCACAAATTATGAAAAATAGACCAACTTTTTTAATATTTTTTTGATTTTAAAAAAATAAAAAAATTTACAAACAATTACATTTCAATATACCTATTGATATCATATCGAAATTTTTCGTGTGTTATCGATAATTGTACGATATGTCATAGGCCAGCCCTAGTGAATACCCCTTTAATCACAACTGTTATGACGTCGGCTTAAACCCAGTAACAGGGGCACCTTGTTTGAATTGTTTGGTTTTGACTTTCAAATGTTATTTTATATTTATCTAAGCTAATATTTCATAATACAGTATACTGCAGCCAATAGCCAAAGACAAACATTTCAGAACCGGGACACATTATGTCAGTGACAAGTGACAAGAATATCAAAAATATATTATATTAATCGATATGAATCTGAAACCTTAAGTGAAAGATTTAGTAAAGCCTACCTTTAAAAATAAGTAATTAATGGTTACATGTACCTTGGTGACAATAAAGTCATAAAAAGTGTAGTGATGTGGCAATATTAGATCCTCTTTCACGTACATCAGCTGATCGGCCATGACAGTCTTGAGTTCACTAAATTCTTTACGCAATAGTTCCAGACAACGCTGGAGGAATTGGTACATTGAGTTTCCTGTAAATAAATTATTAGTTTACTCTCAATCATTCATTCAAAAAGTTTTAAATAATGCCACCACCACGGCCACGGTACATCATTTTTATTTCAAGCACAAGTAGAGTAGAGATCAGGTGAACTAGCATTTGACTTACCATAAGTGATGTATGCTACAAAGCACTATTTTGTTCTCTTGAACTAAGGTTTATTAAGTCAAATTTGATTTCATTTAAGCATCACAAAGTATTAAAATTTGTTTTTAAAATTATTGTTCAGATGATAATACAGTAATTCATATTGTGTATTGTTGTTATATAAAATAAATGAAAATACCTCGTCGTGACTGGAGGTGCGTGACATATAGCATTTTCAAGTGTCATTTTATGGCGTTTTGTAGCATCTATTTTTTGGCTAATTTCAAAACCTTGTGTATGAACTTTTTTCAGATTTTTAATTTGAAATTTGGTTATCAAGGTTGAATTAATATCAACTGAATAAAGATATGTATAAACAAATTATAGATACTATGGAAAATAAAATAAAATAGGACTTGAAAACCTTAGTTTTAACTTTTAAGTGAAAATTTAGCGCTTTGTAGCATCTATTCACAAAACATTATTTTCACGTACCTCTCCTCATGAGTCATACTAGACATACATACACAAATTTTTAAGATAGGCAAAAAATAGATGCTACAAAATGCTAGGCAGGTAAAAAAAGTGGCTTTTAGGTTTATGTAGTTTAGTGAAAACTAGGTATATCTTGCATAAATAAATATTCAAATATTATTATCAGTTCCTGGTGTTTTCAACTGAAGAATAAATTACTAATTTAATTTAATCCGTAACTAAAATCACTTAAAATATTTGAGGAAAAAATTATGCAGGATATAGTTCCAACGTAATAGGTTGTTGTGTACCGGTACAAAGAAGGCGAGTTAATGGCCAGTTATCCAATCAACTTGACAAGATAGACAAGTTTACCTTTTTTCATCCGTACAGTACGCCTATGTCCTGAGCCATCCCAGTAGCTGAACGTTATTTCAATCTCCTCTTCCTTCAATGTTGACTGTTTAGCAGCCCATTCCTGAAAACAAACTTGTATCAATGAAAATAGGCTAAGTTCATCTGTTGTGTTTTTGTGATAGTTTTAGTAACCACACAATCACCACGATCACCTATGTTATTTATGAATCGCAATTCATATCATACGCCATGGCAATAATGCAGTAGCTTAAGTTAATTTATTATACAAGGGTGCAAATCAATTTATTGAATGCTCCTTATAGGCCCAATTTTTGCATCCTACCTATTACTCAATTAGTAGGGTTACCATAATTTTGAAAGTAAAATCCGGGACACATGTACTACTTTCGTTTTGAATGGACTTGCGTGGGCTACCCGGGGTCTGGGGCGAAGCCCCAGCCGCCGGAGGTGAAAGTTTTTTGCGGCAATTTTTCCCCCAAGATGGCCTGTAGTGAGATCTGATACAGGTCGGGTTGGGTTGGGAGCTGGCCTTTAACACCCAGTCATATTGACCCTACTTAGTTTTGTGCAACAGGGAAGTACTTTGGTATTAAAAATAGAAGAAATAAGCATTTGGTTTGGTTACATATTAATTAAAAGCAATTTATTAACAAAGAAGAATGATTAAGAAAATTCAGACAAGATTGATATTATTGAGAGCAGAAATTTGCTACGAAAATTTGGATTTTTGATTTCCGGGACAATTTGGCGTCCCGAAAATGTTTTTCGGGACACCAACAAGAAAAACAGTACTAATAAAACTTGGCTGTCGGGATACGCCGTGTCGATTGTCATTAAAATGCTGACGTTTCGAACTGATTGCACAGAAACAAACAAAACAAGACCGCCCTCGTCTTGTACGTGAAGCTATTGAAATAGAAATGAAATCTGACAATTTTAACAGAGACGATGGGCTAAAACTGAGTAGAACTTGGAGGCCAACATTAGAACGTTTAAAGTTAGCACGTGCAGAACAAACTAGAAATATCAATGTTGATTAAACGCGCATGCGTCATGGTTTTATATAAAGGAGGTTGCACACAATTGTACTTTGTCATTCACTGGGTCGAGCTGGATCGAGTAGGTTCTGCCCAGTGATTTCCTCTTCACATCTCTGAAGATGAGCTGTGCAATCAGTTCGAAACGTCAGCATTTTAATGACAATCGACACGGCGTATCCCGACAGCCAAGTTTTATTATTGACTCGGGCCGTGAAAGCCTACGACAAGTTTTAAAAACAGTACTGTCCCGGAAAATCCGGGACGTATGGTGACCCTATCAATTAGTCTATAATTAAGTTTTTAAATAAATATATAATAAAAAAATTTAAAAATTTAAATTAAAATAGTTTAGGCTCTCAAGAGACAAAGGTGATGACAAAGGTCAAAAGTTATAACCTAGATACACAATCTGGTTCTTAATGACCAGGGGCGGCTCATGCACAGATCCCAGTTCCACTTGTACCCCCTAAGCTTCGACTTGTTTGGGGGGGGGGGGGCGGAGGCGCTCTTTTTAGGGATGTGATTTTGGGGCGGTTTCTTCGACTGTCAATAGTTATTAGTTTTACAATAGTATAAGGAGTTGACAATGGAGAAGTGTAGGCTTGCAAAACTCTAGTCTAATCATATTCGCATGTAAAGCTCGAGGTGGCAGGGGCCGCAGGGCCCCTTATCGCCGAAGAAATTTTTCGCTACACTCTATAATTTTTTAAATAAATAGGCCTGTATAGTAAAAAAATTAAAAATTAAATTAAAATAGTTTAGACTCTCAAGAGACAAAGGTGATGACAAAGGTTAAAAGTTATAACCTAGATACACAATCTGGTTCTTAATGACCAGGGGCGGCTCATGCACAGATCACAGTTCCACTTGTACCACCTTTAAGCTTCAACAGTCTTGGGGAAGAACGCGTTCTTTTTTTAGGAACTTAAGTAGGAACGCGTTCCTTTTCTTAGATCAGGAACTTGTAACGTCAAAGTTACTATTTCGTGGGAACTTGGAACGAATTTAACGTTCCTTTATAAGTTCCTTTCGCCGTCGTAATCCCGTCGAATTCCAGTATCTGATATCGTAAACTGCAGTATGAAAAATATCTTGTGACATCTTGTGTTTTCGAAAATGGCGCCACCCTCGTCAGATGGCCTGGGACTCACTTTAATAAATAAAAGTAATGATAAATTAACTCCTATCACATTTATTATTATTTAAACCAGTTATGGTATAAGGAACGTGAAAGGAACTATAAGTTCCTTTTGAGGAACTAGGAACGTGTCAGTTCCTTTTTTTTTAAAGGAACGAAGAACGTCTCAGTTCCTTTTTAGGCAGAAGTAACTTAACTTTTCAAATTTCCTTTTTTGGGGGAACGTGCCCAAGACTGAGCTTCGACTTATTTGGGAGGGGGGGGGGGGGGGGAGCTCTTTTTAGGGATGTGATTCAGGGGCGGTTTCTTCGACTGTCAATAGTCATTACTTATTAATTATACAATAGTATAAGGAGTTGACAATGGAGAAGTGTAGGGGACAGGTTAGTCTTGCAAAACTCTAGTCTAATCATATTCGCATGTAAAGCTCGAGGTGGGGCGCCTTATCGCTGAAGAAATTTTTCGCTAATTTGTAGCTTTGTTAAGCCCAAAACACGTTAAAAATCTAAAATGACATATAAGGTTATAGTGATAGTTGACAGTGATATTTTGTAGTGATATGTTTTTAATTGACGATCATAATTCTCGATCAAAGCTGAGGTGGGAAGGCCAAAGGTAATTTTTTTTTGCAAATTTGCAACTAGATAAAGCTGAAGTCATAGTAATAATTGGCTATGAAATGAAAACCGAATGTCATAGGGTAATGGGGGAAGGGCAATTGCCACCTCCCCTGCCCCCTGTATCCGTCCCTGCCCCTAGCAAAGCTCAAAGCACGTAGTTATCTACTATCAAATTGTTAGTCCTAAACGTTTTCTTGATAGGTGTACTTGTATACATTTTTGTAAATCAATCCAGAAATTAAAAAATCCATCCATCCATCCTCTTGTCTGCAAGCATTAATTTTTAAAATTTTATCATGTCTCTTTAAAATGTCACTAAATGTTCACTTCTGAAAGCAGGGCCGTGGTAGGACATGTTGTCTCACATGTTTTGTGACGTTTTTCCATGTGGTTGGCATAGGGAGTTCTCAGTTTTGGTAATTACATTGTGATGATGCTCAGAGGCACGGAGGTTGAGGCGGGCGCAGATCAATCTAAATTCACACTATTTTTTGTGTGCTTGGTAATTGTATTTTCTTGTAGAGATGTCTCCTCCCCAACTAAGCACTGAGACCATTCTAGCCTACCATAAAACACCTAGGTACCAGTTACTGTAGGCCCGCCTAGGTACTGTAAAATATCCCCTAAGAAATAAGGGGAGGGGGAGATTAATCATTTAATTATGCAAACACTTAAATTACAACATTAAAAGCATAGGGTAATTTGCCTAAACAACATAAATTTTACTTGCAAAGACCTAAAATAGTTTACATAAATAAATAAATAAATAAAATAAATTGTATTTAGAGTCTACCCACTAAGTTAGGCCCTATATAACTGATTTTCAGTGGGGGACAGTAAATCAAAGCGACCAAACCAACCCTGTAGGTCCCGACGCAATCGACGAGTGAGCGATAACCAACCAAAGATCGATATTTTTAATAGGAAATATAGCAATCAGTGGTATGGACAGTGAGAGAAGGGTTGACAAGTTGGGAAAGAATAGAGAACATAAAGCCCAAACAACTTTAAATTCGCTGTAGTCATCGTCAATAAGTGAAAAGTTTTGTTCCCCCAGCCCTTCAGACTGGGCCTTATGTTCTTCTTTCCCAACCTGTCAACCCTTGCTTGCAACTTGTAGTGTCTTTTCCTTTCGTTTTCTGATCCCAGCCACAATTAATAGGGCAACCTCTCTCGTTGCCACGGGTCTTGGTTCAAATCCAGGTTTAGGGCCGGTTTTTCAATCAGTCCTGAAAGAGTTCGTAAAGCTTAATCAGCTGATTAGCAGAAGTCGGTGTTTTTCAATGGCTGCTTAGCACTAATCAATTGATAAAAGCATCTTAACAGATCGTTAAAGTTACGAGCCGAAAATTAATCTGTTAAGGCTGTAACAGACTGTTTAAAGACTTTGAGGCTATAAATTGACATTTCCAAAAACATAACGTAAATACTTCCATGCAAATATGAACACAATATTTATTTTGTTATATTAATGAAATTCAAGTTTTTTAGTGATAATATTGTAAATGGACTTTTATTCATTCTGTAGTAAGCAATGACACAGTCGTGTCACAAGTGATTTATTACAAAGTAGTTGATGATTTTATGGCTTTTTATTGCGACCTAGACACTATTCTACTAGCTAGAGCATATTATAGGATGCTTTCTGCAAGTACGTCAATATGCTAATGAGTAATGACTAATGCTTCGTTCAAGAGCTTAAATAGAAACTTGATGGAAAAATTAAAATATTTGAAGTGCATTTGCATGGTTCAAATTAAATTGTTTAATGTTTTCAACTAAAGACTAGAATAAAGTTAATGTACCAGTAGTTTGTATGCAAAAATTATTTAAATTAAACATTCAAATGCGAATTGTGCCTAAGTTACCGCCGCAATGTTCAAAACGTATAAGCGTAAAACATTAATAAATTTCCAAGATAAAACAAAATCACCTCATTTTTATTTCCCATTTAACACCCTTCAAAAATAATATGTGGGTGTGAATATATAAAATAGTTTCAACTTTCGGGGATCGAACCCCAACCCTCTGCGCGGTAGGCTGAAGGCTTACCACAACGCCGTGACTTCACCCCGCTACCCGCCTACATATACGCAATGAGCTGAAGAAGAAAAACACATTATAATATGTTTTGATCGTCAATATGGATGCGTGCTACAATAAAATAATTATTAAAACAGTCTTGGACCGCGCATTTGTGTAAGAATTGTTATTTTGCGGACATTTACTTCTTGTAACGGGCTCGCCACAGCCGAGTGTGTGGTGCACTGCTTTGGAAGAGTTCGTTAGTTAACGGGGACTTAAAATCACATTGAAAAACGCAAACTGCACAACCATTGATTAAAACTGTTCGTAAAGCTTAACAGTCTGTTAGCTGACGAACTCTTTAACAACTGATTGAAAAACCGGCCCTAAGACATGGTTGTTTTGTCGCCCAAGCACCAGAGTCTAGGAGGGAAGCCCCCTCACTGGTTGTGCTGTTGTGTGACTTTCCACCCTTCCTATCTCTAACCCTTTCTCTAAGTATGAATGAAGAGGCACCCTGGCCGAGCAACAACAGAAGGGGCAGCTTTTCTCTTGTTGCCAAGGGTCCTGGTTCGAATCCAGGGTGAGTCATGGATGTTTTGTCTCCCGAGCACTAGAGTTGGGAGGGAAGCCCCCTTACTGGTTGTGCTGACGGTGTGGCTCAGTATGAATGGTGTGTGAAGTAACCTTGCTGATGATGACAACATGCATGCAGAATTTGCTTCTTGCGTGGCCCTATCACAGGTTTGATTATGTGTTGTGAGTTTTGTTTGCATGTAGTTAGCTGATTTTTAGTGGCCACCATCTGCCTGATGAGTCCCAGAAGGACGAAACGCGTCGTGGATTAAGGTAACAACTTATTAGCTGCAGTTGTCATCAGCAGGTGAAAAGTTTTGTCATCCCCAGCCCTTCAGGCTGGGATTTATGTTCTCTTTGCTTTCCCAACCTGTCAACCCTTCTCCAATCTAACTAGCATTTTTCACACTAGAACTTCTCCAATGTAAACTAACCCAGCCATTAGGCCTTTTCCACACTACCAGTAATAGAAAATGCACTTTGGTAAAGTCATGTTGTAGGCCTATATGGTTCATTGCAAACACAAGCAAAAAATAAATTAGAAAGTAATATTAAAAATCTTAAATAGGGCCTACTAAGTTTTCCAAAGAAAATTTTCAAACATTTTTAGAGCCTCTGGAGCTTTAACGTTCCTCTCTGCAACAAACAGGTTTCTGCGAGTCGAGTCCTACCTGTCTAAGTTCTTCTCGAAGCCGATTCTCTTCATCTTCTCTTTCTCGATCTGGCAAAAAGCTTGTGTCAACATCTGGGTTCTTCCGAATTTTCTTGGCAACAGGTGGCATGTCAATATCCTGATCACTTTCATCACAGCTGTCTTCTCCCAAGTCGCTGCCATCATCTTCTTCAAGTGAAAATGATAGTGCTTGAATCTAGAAAATATCATGATTGGTTAATGTCTAGTCTATCATTTGTTTTAAATAAAAACATATTCCATAATCCAAATGAATGATTTCAAACGGTGTAGGCCCATAAAAAATGTGAACATGTATTGTTTGATACTGTTTATAGAAAAACAAGAAACGCAATGTGCTAGTAGTATGTATAGGCCGAATGTTGTGTGCGACCGACCATCGGCTGTCCAAAAGATTGCAGCTGAAGTCTATCTACCCCTTGTTTTACTGCGATCAACAGCAATAGCAGTAACACAAGGGATAGACACTAAACATAATCCTTTTTTTTAAGCTAACCTAAAACAGTTTACATGTGTAGTGTACACGCACTAACAGCCAAGAGTGTACACGAGTAGAAAAGTACACATTTACCCATCCCTACCTAGAACCTGAACTATTGGTCACTCTGGAAATTTGGCTATTCGCCATCGCAGACAAGCGATACGCCCCTAGCGGCCGCCGGTGTCCTTAGAGCCCTTGGGTTTAGCTGCTATACGGCCGGTCAGCGGTTAGCGCGTGTTTCAATGGAGATTCAATGGAGACGAAAAAGTATAAACGTCAAATAAAACGTCGTGAAATATGCCGCAATGTACTTGTTAAACGGAACCTGGCAGAACCTTATTCGTCTCTATACATTTCTTAATCAGGAACACACAACATAATTCATATAAATGTTTGGTAATACCGTAAAACATTGCAGAGAACTAAGGATAAAATATATGCGGTAAAATATATGCTCAATATTGGGAAATCATAGTTCAAACATTACATCAGTGGTGTAAAAACTAATCCAAGCTAGTGTGTTATTGCTATTTTCAGTCATTATGTGTAACGGTAATCAACTACTCTATTAAGTATAGATATAACTAGGAAACGCTCAGTTGGACGCGTTGATAAGCGAGCACGTGCTATAGCTAGACCCACATTGCACATTTTTAATATTAAAATTTGCGACGTTCGCTGTCCACAGGGCCATCTTTCCAATATTATTTATTATTGCCAAGGTATTTGGGTAAACCCGTGTGTAAACCTTTACTTTGTGGATAAAATCCACCGCCATCTAGAGGACCTTGACTTCTTGGGAAAACTATTTAAACTCTTTGGTGACAAATAATACACTCTTCCTCGAAAGTATTTTGATTACTTCTAGGTGGCAGTGCATTAGAAACTTCGCGCATCTTTTCGTTGCCATGGCAACGTTACTTTTGTTATAATGTAATTTCCATTAACACTACTTGGCAAAATTAAATTCAAATATTCGTGACCGGACGGACATTCTAAATGATTTGGCCACCTCAGATTTTGTCGCCGTTTAGTTTGAAAAAAAAACTTTCGATTAACTTTAATGTAACTTTTTGAACGATTTTGCCACAAAACTAATGGCATTCAATCGAGAACAAAGCTTGCGGATCGTCAAAATTTCAACTCGATCCGAGCCTCCCTTCGAACGTTATGGCGAGACATACAAACAAACAAACAAACAAAAAAACAAACAAAAAAACAAAACCAGTGACTAATTTTTCCGGCAGAGTCAAATGGAAACGCTCGCTTCGCTCGCTTAATAATTTCAAACTTGATACTTTACAACCCGAGCAATAATAGAGAAATTTCGCGATTCTTCAACTCGCATGCCTGTTTTAGGATTTTGTTTTTGTTCATGTTTATGTGCTTATACTATGCCATAGTAAATATGGTAACAAATAATAAGCATAATTGAAATAACTAGGAAAACGCTTAAGTCCCGCCGCGTGGTTGGATGAGCGTAATTGGTGCATTGACCTGCCATGTGTTATGCAGATTTTCTGTTGTTCTGTGGAAAAATCATTACTAAGTTGAATTTTTTTAAATTAAATTAAATTAAATAAAAAAATAACTTTAATTTTTTAATTTTTTTTAATTAATTGTAATTGTTAAAAAAAAAGAAAAAAACGTAAAATTTCGATTTTCATGAGAAATAATTTTTCGATTGCGCTCAAATTTCACACGAATATCTTAATTCATAAAATAAAGGTTCTGAGCAAAAATCATAACAATCGGATAAAGCATGTAGGTGTTATAAGTAGAAAAAGTTTTTCAAAAATCGAAAAAAATCGTAAAATTGCGATTTTAATGAGAAATAATTTTTCGATTGCGCTCAAAAACGTGGCAGTTCTAAGTTCAGAGATTTCGAAGGCCTCCATAAAATTTCATCGTAATTGGAGTGTCGGTTTAGCCGGAATCGTGCGGACAAACAGACAAAAATACAAAAAAAAAAAAAAAAACATTCCGGATTTTTTTCTCCAGTGTAGTGAAATGGAATCTTCGCTTCGCTCGCTACGCTCATCCAAAAATTACGGTGGCCTTCAAGTGTCTTGAATTGTCTTGAACAAGATCAGTCCTGGACCATGGACTTTTAATAACTAGCGTTATTGAAATATAGCACAGCAAGCAAGTAACTCTGCAGTTAGGATTCAGATTCAGATTTTATTAACCAACTAGACAGGTACATGGCACACTGTATGGGCATTGTCAATAAATAATATAGCCTATGTAGTATGTAGTAACAATAATTCACATTAAAGCAAAATTACACAACAATTACATAAGCAAAGTATACAAAACTAAATATTTAAAATAATAAAACACTTCTAAAACTAGGTGTAAGGCTAATTTCAACTTCCATTAGCACTTATAAATCATACATCTAGCAATATCCCAGTTCTCGATACAACGATCCAATTCCCAATCAGTATCATGATGAGTTACTAGGTCAACAACACACCTCCTTTGGTCTTAAGATTGAAAAAATTCTTGAAGAGAATAGTAACTTTTACTACACAAATGTGATTTTAGTTCTTGTTTGAATGTTGCAGCTTGTTTGATGTTCTTAATTTGTGTAGGAAGTTTATTGTATATATTGAGACACAGATAGTGTGGCCCTTTTGCGTACAGTGTTGTCTTATGATTGGGTACATGGAGACTATTTTGGAAGCGAGTAGGATAGCTATGTACCAGAGAGTTTGTTAAAAAAAAAAAGTTTCTGATTGTTATGCACAAAGAGTGCAGCGGTTAGTATGAGTGAGCATGTGACTGTTAAAATGTTTAGTTTGGGAACAGTTTGCGGCATGATTGCCTAATTGATACTCCTGCAATACGAATGGCCCGTTTTTGTAGAATGAAAATGCGAAGTGCACTAGAGCAGTGGTTCTCAACCGGTGGGTCGCGAGAATGTTCAGGTGGGTCGCGATGGAAAGTAAAGGATTTTGGTTTATTTGTTCTGCGCGGAGTCAATAGAGATATGTCTGGTGTGCCGTTCGTCCGGTCGATGTTATTATTTTTTTTTAAAATTATTTTCTTTCTTTCTTTTTTGTGTCAATGGACAGTAGGAACACAATTTGCAATTATGGTATTTCATTTCTAAAGGAAACTGGGTTCAGGACTTCCAGGTGGATGGGTAGAGCAGGTTTGTATTGGAGTTTCCAATAATACACAAGTTGAGATGTCTCTCTTTCGAAGATTCACCCTTTCTTCTTCAAAAAACAAAAATGTTGGTGTCCTCCCGTCTTTGCAGGCCTTGTTTGTAGTTTGTTATCTTAAAGCTGTCATCCTATGTCGCATTTGTCGATTGTTAGGTAGTCATGGGGCAGTCTTAGTGAATGACCCCCCCCCCACCCCACCACTAACCATTCAAAAGCTCAAGTTTACTTGGTATGTACAAAACAAACATCACAGTAGTCATTCTGAAACAGCAGAGGAATTCAGTTGGTGTTTTACTGGGAGTGACAACAACCGTGAACATGTTGAGTAAATTCGGGTTTACCTCGCAAAAGCATAAAGACAGTGAATCGGTGACGGAATTAGAAACAAAAAAGTAAAACAAAAGTGTTAAACATAGGAAATACGATGCATCATACTATATTACATTCGGATATACAGTTTCAAGTGACAGTCAGCTGCCTTTGTTTGTTGTTTGTGGTAAAACACTCAGCAATGAGTCTATGATCGACAAACTCATTGATGAGTGTCAGCTTCAAGCTCACCACTAACCACATCAACAAATTTGTAAGTCATTATCTTCATTATTATTTGTTTCATATTAATCTTTATTATTGATTTTGATCTGGCTTCTGCCTTTGTTATTAGTGGTGGTAGTGGTGGTGGTTGGTAATTAATTTAAAACTGTACCAACAGATATCAGTAAATAAGTACAAATTGTTTTATTAACTTGAAATTTGCAAAATATCGCCTAAAAGCGGGACATAAAACAAAGATAGTTAGGCCCTAAAAGTGACAATGTACTTTTTTTTTTAAATTTACACTTTAGTTTGAATAGTACAACTTAAAATAAGTGATTGGGTCGCACATAATATGGAAGCTTCCAAGGGGGTCGTCGGACCTAAAAGGTTGAGAACCACTGATCTAGAGGACCCCCCCCCCCCCCCCCCCCCCCAAAATAAGATTGCATAATATGCTTATATGTGAATGTAAATGAGCGCCATAGTACACTAATTTAAAAACAGACAAGTCAACGAGTGATTTCAGCCTACTAACAACAATAACAGCTACTTATGATTTTGGCGCATAGTTGATCCACATGTGGCAACCAACTAAGAGTGTCTGTTAGGACTAACCCAAGGAATTTTACCATTGTGTTTCGGGTAATAGATTTACCATTGCTTTGAATGAGTGGGCTCGAGTTTTTGGGATGTGTATGAAGAATGAAAGGAAAGGTATACACTTTTTGTTGGTTGGAGGGCAAGTAGGTTAGTCTGACAATAAGCTTCCATTGCATTAGCTTCTGTATTTGCCACCGCTATAAGGGATTCCGTGAATTTCTTGTCTGCCGTTAAGAGATGACTGAAGTTATCTACATATTGCGTTACTTTTCCCTCTAATAAGTAATGCGACTGATACGTCATTCACATGTTGCCATTGATTGAGTATAGAACGTTCTATTCTCAATGATGTTACTGCCTTTAGTCATCTACTCAATAAATAAATAAATAAATAAATTGTACTTAGAGTCTACCCACTCAGTTATCTGATTTTCAGTGGGAGACAGTAAATCGAAGAGACCAAGCTATAGGCCCCGACGAGTGAGCGATTAATTATTATTTTTGTAAATTATTTTGTTAATTGAATTATATTTATTTACATGTGAGTAAGAGTATAATACGTTAGGGAAGGATTATCTGAGGATCTGCTTTACTATTTTCTTATTTGTTTTTTCAATCGTGTCTTAACTCGCAATATAATTTTATGTTTTTCAAAATGAGAAAGTCCTACGTAAGAGAGATGCTGTAGAGAATTATTTTTATATCACAACGCAAACTGTGTTTTACGCAATTTGATAGTGCTGATTGAACTGTTCTTGTTTATTTAAAGAGATAGATATATAACGAGCCCTTGATGACAAATGGCTGCAGAAACAGCACTGTTTTGTAGGCATAGTTCAACAATCTATTTTTGGAAGACTGTTCCGTGATTACTGATTCCAAAGTATGTGATAATATTTTATGGTCTCAGCTGTGCCGTTTTAGGCAAAGGGTTTTAGCTTCTGGAATTAACTAACTAACCATATAGTTATTAGTTTTAATGTGAAAAATGCCTATCGGCTAGTTAGATTGGAGAAGGGTTGAAGAAGGGTTGACAGGTTGGGAAAGCAAAGAAAACATAAATCCCAGCCTGAAGGGCTGGGGGCGACAAAACTTTTCACCTGCTGATGACAACTGCAGCTAATTTAAAGTTGTTACCTTAATCCACGACGCGTTTCGTCCTTCTGGGACTCATCAGGCAGATGGTGGCCACTAAAAATCAGCTAACTACATGCAAACAAAACTCACAACACATAACCAAACCTGTGGTAGGGCCACGCAAGAAGCAAATTCTGCATGCATGTTGTCATCATCAGCAAGGTTACTTCAAACACCATTCATACTGAGCCACACCCGACCCGATGTGCCTGTGCCATAGCCAAGAGCTTGCAACTTGTAGTGTCCATTCCTTTCTTTTTCTGATCCCAGTCACAATTAGTAGGGCAGCCTCTCTCGTTGCCACGGGTCTTGGTTCAAATCCAGGTTAAGACATGGTTGTTTTGTCGCCCAAGCACCAGAGTCTAGGAGGGAAGCCCCCTCACTGGTTGTGCTGTTGTGTGACTTTCCACCCTTCCTATCTCAAACCCTTTCTCTAAGTATGAATGAAGAGGCACCCTGGCCGAGCAACAACAGAAGGGGCAGCTTTTCTCTTGTTGCCAAGGGTCCTGGTTCGAATCCAGGGTGAGTCATGGATGTTTTGTCTCCCGAGCACTAGAGTTGGGAGGGAAGCCCCCTTACTGATTGTGCTGACGGTGTGGCTCAGTATGAATGGTGTTTGAAGTAACCTTGCTGATGATGACAACATGCATGCAGAATTTGCTTCTTGCGTGGCCCTACCACAGGTTTGGTTATGTGTTGTGAGTTTTGTTTGCATGTAGTTAGCTGATTTTTAGTGGCCACCATCTGCCTGATGAGTCCCAGAAGGACGAAACGCGTCGTGGATTAAGGTAACGACTTTAAATTAGCTGCAGTTGTCATCAGCAGGTGAAAAGTTTTGTCGCCCCCAGCCCTTCAGGCTGGGATTTATGTTCTCTTTGCTTTCCCAACCTGTCAACCCTTCTCCAATATAGTTATTAGGGAATAGAAAACATTGAAGCTAATATTGCATTGGTTTTTATTGGTTGGTACAGGAATTTGGCATTTAGTGTTATTTTATTTGAACAAATTTATCTATGTATAGTGATGTGAAAATTCCCGACATTTATTTTTTAGGGAATATTCCCCAAAATGGGAATTAATTGGGAATTTTCAAAATAATCTATCGTTGACTCATCGATACGAGTATTTAATATTTATTAGGGTGCTTAGGGGTAAATCATACATAATAAGTCTGTATATGGATGGAAATGAAAGAATTACTCATTGTAATGTAATACAAGGTCTAAATGAAGTCTACAGATTTTGTTTGTATAAGAATATGGCTAGAAGGCGAGACCTTTATAATGTGATGAGTTAGAAACAACTACAAGACAACTTTGTACACTTCTGTAGCCTATGCTTTGTCATTTTAGTGGCATTTTCAACCTTATACAAGTGATTGCAGTATTTTCACCTTTCTCCAGAAGTTCCACTCTTAACCCTTTAGGCCTAAGGCCTATAAAGCAGTGAGATAGTATTTCCCACCACCTTTCAAAATCTACACAATTAAATCTGCCAGTTTTTCATACTTTTTAACCTAGGTTAAAAGCTGTGTTGTTTTGTTTGGAATTAGTAGAATTTTTCTATGTTAAATTTTCTAATGATTAGAAGAATTTTTGGAATGGTTCAAAAATCCAATTGTGTATAAAAAGTAAAAACAGTAACACTCAAACACACAAATTTCCGGGATGTCCCAGATATTTTGTTTGCCTGTAGTAGATTCAATTTGAACATGTGAAAAAAATTGCCTAAAATATAAAATTGTAAAAAAATCTTATTTTTGAAAAAATTTGGTATTTTTTCCAACTTTGATGTCAATTTAGAATCCAAAATCAGCATTTTATTCCTAAACGAAAAGGAAAAAAAATCTTTAAAACATCCTAAAATTCTTTTAAAAAAGCACGAATTTCAAATTGTGAAGCTAGAAAGCAAAATTTTCAGACCTTTTCTTTTGCCCTATAAAGGGTTTAAGTATGACCAAATACTTCCCTTTGATCTATCTATTTTAAATAAACTCATATCATATAACCTAAACGCAGCTAAAAACTGACCATGCAGCTGTGACTTTTGAGTCCAAATCTTCCTCGTCTTACTACTACTACTATTATACATGGTCATGGAATGGCACATGGTTGTTTCTTTATAGCCAGTTGCTCATATATCAATAAGGTTCATTGGTTTCATCAAGAAAGTGGCTATGACAACTGATTGATTCTTTAAATATTATTTAAAAATAGATTCCCAGTTTTGGGGAATTAATTGGCAATGAGGGAATATTCCCATCATGGGGAACATTCCCACGGGAATATTCCCACCTCCACATCACTACTATGTACCGACTACTGAAACTGGAATGAAACCTTTATATTAATACACTGAGTCGTCCTAGCAATGAACAACAATAGTAACTCGTTTTGACCCCTGCTCAAAATCAGGTCTTCTAGCTGAGAGTGGGCGCACTGACTCTAAATAAGGATTAAATAACGCACGATTAAAAATATTTTTCACTTACGACAATGCGTTGCCCCCTATGCATGGTTAGGCTTTCTTCTTTACCACTAAATTGAAATAACTAACAAAATCGTCATATTTCGCGGTGGTACAGTACAGAATCTAAGCCTGCTTGAAGCAGGTGAGCCTATACGCATTTCCAAGCAAAGATAGATGGCAGCACTAAAATGCAACATGTCGGCCCGATCGGTGATAGAGGCGAGCTGCTTACGGCGGGCGCTGTATATTCAGTTGGCTTCAACTTGATTTTTGTTATATTTCTGATCATTTTCAAAAACATTGTGGATTATGTCATATCGTCCGCGTATTTTATTAGTAAAATTCGTAAGTTTTGGAGATCTGCTTTATTAAAAACGGGAATTTAATGCCATTTTAAATTACAACAAATATTGAGTTATTTGATGATATTAGCTCGAAAAAAACAAACCACACTGTTAAAACTATTAATCACAGAAACAAGTGTATCAAATAACGTTGAATGATGAAAATCGATAATATTTTGCCAAGAAAATGTTGCCCAATAATAATAATTTTCAATAATTTACTCGATTACCAAAAATCAAAAGAGCTTCTAGCAAATAGTCTTACACCTTCTTTTGCACTTTTTCTACTTCGTTTACAATGTGAACGCAATCGGAGTAGGCCTATATATATTTATCTACTATACACTTAGGACTTCCGGTTTTTATATACATTTTACTAAAATTAGGCCTATTGAATAGCTGATGGCCTATTTTTATTATTGTTTTGTATGTCAATAATGGCATGACGCGTCATTCTGCAGACAGCTTTAAAATCTTGTAGGTCATATCATTATTCTTATTCTATAATAATATAAATCGTATTATCATGCATTATGTAGACATAATATTATGTAATAAATGATTATGACGGTAAACGGTATATTTAGGCCTACATTAATTATATAAGGTTGAAAAGGAGTTTAGACTTGTGCATAAGCCCTAATACAATTAATATTATTTTTGTTATTGTTTTGTTATTAATATTATTATTGTTATTATGACTTTTTTATATAATTTAATTATCACAATAAAAACTTAAGAAATATATCTCAATTAAAAGTGCCAAAAGCTATACTGTGTGTGTATGTGTTTTGTTTACTATGAGTTGTGAACATTCTTGATGGTTTGAATTTGATTTAGTACGTATTTATCGTACTCTGTTAGCCTATATTTGGTATAAAGCCTATATATACTAATGATTTATTATGATATTATAATATAGAATTGTTATACGGATACAAATGCCATCCTCGGTGTCTCATGGGTGCATGGGGCGCAGGTCTGAATATAGTAATATTATTCTGGTGACATGGTCTCGAATCCCGCATATTGGAGAGCGATTTAATCATTTTGGTGCACTCCCATGCTTTTGATTATCATCAATTAACAACATTTTGGGAGAGCAACGACAATGTACCTGTGATTGTACATATTTATAAGTGACAAACACGGAATGACCTGCGTTCTTCAGGTAAGCACATAGCGCGCTCCTCCGCCTTTCACCGATCGGTCTGTTGCATTATTCGCCACCAGAAAGCAACCCCTTTACTTGAAAACGCGTATACCTCCTCTAGGGGTGAACCCAAGGCGGCCGCCATCTTTGAAACCGACGTCACGCGCAGACGACCTTGAGATGGCAAATTGCACTGACCTGTTGTTTCTGTCTATTTTTTTCTGCTTGTTTGGCCTCAAGTTGTCTCAGTTTTTCTTGCTCCTTTTCTAGCTGTTTCTGTGCCAATTTTTTCTCTCTTTCTTTGACAATATTTTCCTGTTTGGCTTTCATTTCATTTAATGTTACCAAACCAATTGTTGAACTCTAAAAATACACAGTAGAGGTACACATTATTTTAAAGCAAAAAAAAATGTAGCACTTAATTACCTCTAATTTATAGGGTGGGGTTATGTATAAGTATACATCAAAGAAGGCTAATCAAACTAAACTATGTAGGTAGGGGCTATATCATTATCCACAGCTAGAAGGCTGCTTAATTGCTAAGTGCAAAGTTTGTACCACCTCTCCTCAAAAATCTTATGCCTAGCTATTACATACATGGCAATGAAAATAATTGATTTAATTCATAGAAAAATAGTCTAAGAAGCCTACAAAACATTTTGTCAAAATCCAAAGGTAGGCAGGCACATTACTCTTGAGACAAATAAATACCTTTAGTTGCTGCTCCACTGCATCATAGTGGGTTGCAAATTTATTTTCAATGTTGGAGATTTTGAGATCCTCCTCAATCTTTTTCTTACGGAACTCTATTTCTTGTTGAGCTTTCTCCCTCTTCTTCATGAGATGCATTGCACGGCCAGCCTCACTGGCTGCACCTTTGTAGTGTGCCATTATGACTGGATTCTCTTGTTAGGTAGGCTTACTTGTTACAGCCAAGAACTAAGAAGAAATCAAATCAAATTGCATTAGCCCCTATATAGCCTAATATTGGTGTAGACTGTAGACTGTAGAATATAGGGCCTATGTCAAAGCAAAACATTTGTTTTGAAGTAAATTCTAAGGTTCTGAGATCAGGCCATTGGGAAACGTACCCGCTAGAGGATTTTGTATTGTATTTATTTTCACAATGTTGACAACTTAGATTGTGTGCTAGAGTAGAAGGTTTGATCTAATACTACACAGCAAATAGCATGTAACCAAATATAATAAGTTACCATAAGGGCGGTCTATCTACATTAGCCCGGGAACAAGACCCAGCAATGGTCACGGGAATATTGGCTACGATTTAACATTGCTCGGTAGGTAACTATAACAATAACGGGAAGCTATTGCCGGGCTGTTGTCGAATGTCCTCGATCCTCGAGCTGGTGCAGTAGCAGAGGATGGGGGTGGTAGATGTAGCCTATAAGTAAGACATACCAAATGGTTTTTGGCAGAACCTCTGACTACGTATATCACGCACGCCACAGCGCCTAGGTTGAAGTCGCCTTCAACGAATTCGATTTGGGATCCGCCCATATATCACACCACCACAAAGCGCGTTCTTCCAAGTCGGTTGCAGAGTGCAGAGTCTAGACGGCAGAGACTTTCACAACCCAGAATTTAGACGGCAGTGGCTTTTAAGTCTTCACAACATGAAGATATCGCGAAGCATCATGAACCCGCACGAAGTCGTTTTGAAGTGAATACCACGTAAGCTCAAGGCGAATTGGTTCCCTCCAAGTCGATTCTAAAAGCGAGTTGAACGGAAGCACTTCGAGGCAAAGTCAACGCATATATCACAGTCTGCAATCGGCTGGAACCAAGGCAATTTCAACCAAGGCGCTTCGAACACGTGCGTGATATACTACGTAGTCTCTGTGTGGGACCAAGCAATGCAGACCTATTTATGCTATGTTGTGCATTGTGCAACAACTGGAGCACTCAACCAGACGCTCAACTAACTTTCATCATAAATATTTACCGGTAGGCCTAGCCTACGGTTTGTATGTATAGGGGCACCGTGGTATAGGGCCTAGGTCCTGACCTAGGCTAGTTAGTAAGCATAGGCCCTAGGCCTAGAAATTTAAAAAAATCCCTTTAGATATTACATCTAGAAGTTGTGATTAGCCCAAGCGAGTAGCCTATAGCTGATTCACTTACACTGAATGAGCTTTCTACCTGTGTGGCAGTTACTAAAACTAAACTAATGCCTAGCTACGCTACTTAGGGCCCTAGGACCTACAGAGGCCGGTACTTGTGTAGTTGGTGTGACCCAACTTTTCAAATTTTTTTTTTTTTTACTCAACCTACAAAACCTTTAACGTCGCTATTTAAAACAGAAAATGACTTTTAATGGAAAAGTACTTTCGTTTAAAATGAAATGAAAGAATGAATGACAGAAAATGACTTTTAATGGAAAAGTACTTTCGTTTAAAATAGCGACGTTAAAGTTTTGAAGTTTTTTTTGTTACTGTTACCTAGGCCTACACCAAAAACGTGATGATTCTATTTTAGATTTTTGGTGCTGGAATGTAATAAAATAGTACACAATGAGTTGTTCTTGACTTATTTCATCAATGGTGAGTGTTTATGTTGATTTTAGTTGAAAAAAAACGGCATTGAAAAGTTGGGTCACACCAACTACACAAGTACCCAGAGGCCTATGCCCAGTGTTGGGTCAGTTCTTTTTTTAAATGAACTTTTAAAAAATCACTACACAGCTCAAAAAAAGAACTTATAAAAAGTACAAATTCTTTTAAAACCTAAAATTTTGAAAAGTTCAAGTTCGTCAAAAATATGAACGAAGTTCTTTTAAAAGTTCTTTTGTAAAAAATCCCTTTTTTTAAATTTGGCGTAAAATGAAGAAAAACATACATGGAAGACGTTGCATTCTGGCATAGTTACTAATGTAGGCTTACCACTGTGCAAAAAGCTTTTAAAAAAAGCTTCAAGTGAGGATAATTTGATTGTACTATGGTTTGGATAGATGTTATTATCAATACAATACACTGGTCCATAATGCAGCTAAAATGTGCATGCACATGACAGGACATAATATAGTTCGTCTATTTTGGCTATAGCGATTTCGGAAGAGGCACGGATGGTGAAGGACACCATGACAATGGAGGCTAACACTTTGATACTGATAGGAAAAAGCGGAATCCAGGGAAGGTCGATTTTGCCCATTAAAGGGGTATGAGACAGGCATTGACCGCATGTGTTTCCACAATCACTGATATTAATTTCTTCCAAAAGAAAAAATGGCTTAAAATTTTTCCATGGTAACACATTTTTTTTGGTGTCGTTTACGGCTCGAGACCATTATCATCCTCGTTTTCAGATTCTGATGGCATCGTGAAAAATTAACGTCAACAAAAATAATCTAACAAAACGCACGATTCCGCACAACCGGTAGCACAGACTTAAAAGCACGTACGGCACTAGATTTCATTCAACTGTGTGAAGTGTAAACATAGTTTTCCGCTCCCCCGCGGCCCTACTCTTCCCAGCACAACTAGCCTTGAGCTTGATGACGTTTCATATCTCGTGTCCAATCAATGAGCAGTGCACCGACCCCAAGGCTTTTGTGGGAGGGGTAGGTGAGCGACTTGACCATTGCCATCGGGCATCGGAGTCTCCCGAAAATGAACGAAGTAACTTAGTTAGACTTGGTGAATCGTGCGGGACCTTGTCAAAATCAGCTGAACGTGCATCAACGTAGGCCTACGATGGAACAACGATTTGTTATTGTTTTAAGCGACGACGGCGGCGAGTCGATGGCTGCTCGACGCACGGAAAGAACTTTCAAATGAACTTTCTAAAACTGAAAAGTTCGTTCTCGAAAAGAACTTTTAAAAGTTCAAGTTCATTCAAAAAAAAAAGAGTAAGTTCACTGAAAAGTTCGCGAAAAAGAAGCGTTCTCGCGAACGCGTTCTTTTTAAAAGTTCTTTCCCCAAACGCCCGCCTAAAAAGGGGCTA
>JAMZAV010001729.1:0-174838 GCA_024449915.1 Sweltsa coloradensis
TCACGAGGTTGGCAGAACAAGCAAAGCTCCGAACTCTCTGGTGACTGACAACCTTATAACAAAAAATAGATTTAAAAATATAACAACAAGAAAATAAATATAATATCATTAACAACATTCTATCAAAATTATCAAAACTTTTAATAAAAGATTAAGAGGGACACATTTGGCAGTTAGCAAATATAGCTATTCGCTCGGCCAAGAAGCACCCGACGTATATGAAGCTTTGCAAAGTTGCCAATAAAGCTTACATATTGTACAGCCATGCAGTCATACATTTTCAAAATTTTGGCTTGATCAGGCAGAAAAAGTTAACGAATATAGTCAATTGTTGACTTTTTAACAAAATCAAAAGTCGTGAACATAAGTTTTTTTTTTTTACATAAATTATTTTAAAACAAAATATAGAAATGTGTTACTGTAGAGCCACATTTGTGACATCTGTTCAACTTCTCAAACAGCAGTGGTGTCTCAGGCAGCCGAGCGAACATCATGTCATATACTCTCTTATTATAAGTCCCGGCGTCCAGAAGACTTTTGGAACCCACTCAAATGTCCCGAAAGATGGATACACGCTTCCAAGTCCCGGATTTAATAGAAAAGTGGCATAAGTCATCTCTATGGTTCAATTCAATCCAAACTTCAGCTAGAAAATTGTATTGTACCACGCTTTTTATCTCATTAAATTTAATGATGAATAACTTAGTTGTACTAAGAATCCAGAAGGGTTTACTTTATGTTAAATTTACTACTACTTTTGTGTGGTGATTTTTACTTGCCCGGTGTGTCATGGCAGACTAGTTCCGAAAACGACAAAATGTCAATCATACGAAGACGACGTGAGAAACTAGGGCGCTTCAACCGGTTAGGTCATATTGCGCGGCCTGTGATAATGAAAGTTGATGAGATGAGTTAATGCAGGTGTGTTTGATGATTATATTGTTTTCTAAGTGTATAAATAACAAACATAAAAAGATAATAATGATAGCAATAGGAAAACAAAGGTTATTTATGTGAATACAAAAAGAAATTAAAGAAATGTGTATGATGTGAAATAAATTTTGGGATATGTGGAGAAAAATCACTTGGTGGTCAGTACCAGCCACGGGTGTAGGGGGAGGAAAGAGAGTTCTGAAATCGCGTGTTAAAAAAAATTACTTGTTTGGAAACAAGGCGTCTTAATCCAGGTCATGATCAGGTCAGGTCCGTTTGGGTCATAATGCACTACTCTAGCCTAGAGGATATGGGGAGAATGGGCCCATGCTGGTCAGAACCAGCCACGGGTAAGGGGGGGAAAGCAGGGTTTCTCACGTCACGGTCGTCATCGTCTTTGTCATCGTCATCGTTCGTTGTGTCTTTCTCATCGTCATCGTTCGTTGTTTCTTTGTCATCGTCGTCGGAGGGTTCTGAAATCACGGTAAACATGGAAAGAGTGTTTCATACGACGACGTGAGAAACAAGGGCGCGTCAACCTGTTAGGTCATATTTCGCCGCCTGTGATATTGTCTGTAAAAAGAGATTGATATATGTTTGTTTTTTAATTGTTTTCTTTGTTTTTATAACTAGGAAAACGCTTTAAGTCCCTCCGCGTTGTTGGATGAGCGTATTGGTGCATTGAGCTGCCATGTGTTATGCGGATTTTCTGTTGTTCTGTGAAAAAAATATTACTAAGTTCAAATTTTTTTTAAATTAAATTAAATTAAATAAAAAATAAACTTAAATTTTAAATTTGTTTAATTAATCGTAATTTTAAAAAAAGAAAAAAATCGAAAAGTTGGGATTTTTATAAGAAATAATTATTCGATTGCGCTCAAATTTCACACGAATATATAAATTAATAAAATTAAGGTTTTGTGAAAAACTTATTACAATAGGATCAAGCATGTAGGTGTAATAAGTAAAAAAATTGTTTTAAAAAAGAAAAAAAACACAAAGTTTCTATTTTCATTAGAAATAATTTTTCGATTGTGCTCAAATTTCACACGAATATCTAAATTCATAAAATTAAGGTTCCGTGAAAAAATTCTTAAAATCGGATAAAGCATGTAGATGGTTATAAGTAAAATAAATTGTTTAAAAATCGAAACAAATCGCAAATCTGCGATTTTTATGAGAAATAATATTTTGATGGCGCTCAAAAACGTGGCAGTTCTAAGTTCAGAGATTTTGAAGGCCTCCATAAAATTTCATCGCAATTGGAGTATCGGTTTAGCCGGAATCGTGCTAACAAACAGACAAAAATACAGAAAGAAAAAAAAAACATTCCGGATTTTTTTCTCCAGTGTAGTGAAATGGAATCTTTGCTTCGCTCGCTACGCTCATCCAACAAAAATTATGAATATGTTAGGGACTAGAGAATGAAATTAGTAAGATTTGGATTTATTACGTTCAAAGACCGGTCAACTAACCACCACTAGAGTTTTTTTAGTTTAGAGAACTAACCACCACTCTAACCTAGAGGATATAGGGAGGATGGACCCATGCTGGTCAGAACCAGCCACGGGTAGGGGGAGGAAGGGGCGAGTTTCTCACGTCAAGGTCGTCATCGTCTTTGTCATCGTTCGTTCTGTCATTGTCATGGTCGTCAAGGAGGTCGTCAAGGGAAGGCGGAGGTGTACCCGGCGATGACTACGATTGAGAATTAAGTCATTTTGGTTAAAAATGAAGTATTTTCGAGGTGATTTTTTTTCTGATACAGGAAGGTTTAAGGAAATTTAAATGTGTAGACCTACTAACTTTAAAACCTAACTAACTTATTAATACAAATTAACACGTAAATGAATTGCTGTTCACAACGCGGCTCGATTAGGTTGAAGCCAAACTGACTCCACTGTCTAGATAATTGTGAATTCAAATCCCCTGCAGATCGCATGGCACAAACCTATGATTAAATAACATCCTTATAATTGGATCAGGGAACCAGAAACAACACGCAAGTTCTTGTATCCCCCTCCACCTTTCATCATTTCATTGTTGAGCTGCCATTCATCCTTCCAACATCACTTAACACTTAACTTACGTCTTGAACACGTATTTATAGCATTGATGACACTTACAACGAGATACGCCAGCATTCAGTGCCTTCTAGAGACGCACAATTAAATTTTCGATGTCGTGATAGGTCCTGACGTTCGTGACGTGTCCTCCCTCTTTGTATGACCTTCGTGTTTTTGGAGCTCCATTCATAGCATGGAACAATAACACGGCCATGTTTAATTCCCGTGACATCCGCTGGGTTCGAGACTATCTCGACGTCCATTTTGTTTTGTTTTCATCTAGGTTTATTATGGCCCCACGAGTTATTTTTGTTGGTTTATTTGGATTAAGGACGCGTCAACCGTTACGTCACAATGCACCACTCTAGCCTAAGGGGAGGGGGGAGGAGGGGCCCATGCTGATCAGAACCGGCCACGGGTAAGGGGAGGGGGATCGCTGACAAAGAGCTGGAGATCAAACTGGAATATATTAACGTTGTAACGATTCACAACTCTGTTCTTCCCGAGGTGGAAAGATTTTCAAACTTTTGTAGACTAATCAGAACAACAGCATGGATAATGCGGTATATAAATTGCCTACGCATGAAAATGAGAGGAAATTCAGTGCTCAGTGTTACTGAACTAGAAGATGCTAAGCATAAATGAAAGTATAAGAAAGTTCAATGGGACTCATTTCCAGAAGAAATGGCAATGTTGTCATTGAAAAAATCCTTTTCTAAATCAAGCAAGATATTTCAACTTGATCCATATCTTGATATTGATTGGATCATGATAATGCGAGGGCGCATTAGTAAAGCACCGGGTATCGCTGATGCTACGAAGAATCCAGTGATTTTAAATGCAAAGCATCCATTTACAAAATTATTAATAATGGAATTTCATAAAAGTGCTGGGTATCAAGGACAGGAGAGAGTGTTCAATGAAATGCGACAGCAGTTTTGGATTCCAAACATGAGAGCGGCGATTCGCAGTTCGTGGAATTACTGCAATCTGTGTCGGATCAAGCGAGCCCTACCAAAGCCACCAGAAATGGGAGATTTGTCTGAAATTAGACTCACTCAATACTACAAACCATTTACATTTACCGGTGTTGATTATTTTGGTCCTATGGAAGTTACCATTGGAAGAAGACGAGAGAATCGATATGGTGTGCTATTTACTTGTATGGTAATTAGAGCTGTACATTTGGAGATGGCTGAAACCCTCTCTACGGATTCAGCCATGATGGCAATTAGAAGATTTCTTGCCCGTCGAGGAACTGTTCGGAAAATGTATTCCGATAACGGCACAAATCTACGAGGAGCTCATCGAGAGTTGAAGGTAGCTCTGGAGGGTCTTCAACAGGAAGAAATTCAAGACGATTTAGCAACAAAAGGAATTGAGTGGCACTTCATTCCTCCAGCAGCTCCTCATATGGGAGGATGTTGGGAACGAATGGTTCAAAGTGTAAAAAAAAGCATTGTCAGTGACGCTGCACTCGCGATGTCCCAGGCTTGAAGTGCTTCAAACTCTCTTTGCAGAAGCAGAGTTTATGGTTAAAAGTTGACCTCTTACACATGTACCCGTCGACACCACAGAGCCGGAGGCTTTGACACCAAACCATTTCGTTCTTGTAAGTTCATCAGGAATATCTGTACCAGGAATCTTCGATGATAATGATTTAATCCTAAGAAGACAATGGAGGATTGGTCAGAGGCATGCTGATCATTTTTGGAAACGTTGGATAATAGAATATATACCAACTTTGGTGAAACGGGAAAATGGCATGAACCTGTGGAATGTATCAAAAGGGGTGACATTGATGTCATAGCAGATGGAAATCTACCAAGAGCCAGCTGGCCAAAAGGAGTGGTCGAAACCATGTACCCAGGAAAGGACGGACGTATTCGAGTGGTAGATGTGAAGACAACCAAGAGAACCTATCGCAGACCAGTTCATAAGTTGTGTGTGCTACCCACAACAAGTTTGCCCAACACAGTCACTGTGAGAATTTGGGTGATGCAGCCGGATACATCACCGTTGGGGGTTTTGTCATGCCTTGCATTCCAGTCACAGAGGGTTGAGTAGGTCCTATCATTTTATATAATATGTTGAGGGCTGTGTATTTTCAATTGTTGTTGTCAAGGGAGATTGATATGTGATGTTATGTTTATGTTTTGAGGTCTGAATGACAAGATTAAAATAATCATCACTTTAAAAAATATTGTTTCCTTTTCAATTTATGAGTTGTAGGCCTAAGTTGTAATTAAACGTATTTCTTTATACCCTGTCGGTGAGCCGACATTAATATCTTAAATCAAACAGAGAATGCAGAATTATTTAAGTATAATTTGTATTTATTTTAAATGAATAAACAAATACATTCGTATTTAGTGTCTACTCACTCAGTCCCAGAACTGATTTACTGTTGGGGACATTAAATTTAAAGTTGACAATGTCAACCCAGTAGGCGCCCACACCATCGACGAGCCAACAATGATCATCTAGAGACCAGCATATATTTAAGTTGAGAACACTGATCATTCGGCGATTGATCAAGATAAACTCGATTTCACCCGCGGACCGCACCAGAATCTACAAGACTGATTCGGAACAACCTTAGAATGTATTATGTGCCTCGTTGCTTGGACGGCTCCTTAGTCTTATTTACACATAACAGAGCCAAGAACTGATGAACTTCAGTCCATATCAGAAATTAAAAACCTTCAGACCTTGGACCTTCTACAATAGACGCAGAGCCGCTACCACTTTGTTGTGACCCCACTTCACGCGCACGTTACAATACGTAATTGTATAATATAATTTTCAAAGTGAATATTTGGTCACTGAGGGCGGAATCCCGCGCGAAGTCAAAACTCAGTGATCACTAAATACAAACAATTATAATATGATTAAGCAATAGACAATTGAAAGACATTTTATTTATAAGTTTTAATCATGATATTTTCGGGATATGTTTTTCTATGTATCTGTTCTATGAGTCTGTAGCTTGTTTGTCGCCAGCCTCCCCTCTCCACCAACCTCACTACGTCATGCAGTCACCCCCTCCTCGGGGGCTGTCACGTGATTTAAACTCGTTGTTTGGTCGGCTACAGGACGGGGCTGGTGGGTATATAAACCGCTCGGTCCAGGGCTAAAATCAGTAGTTCTTGTGGTTCGGTTATGCCTGCCACACTGCTCACACCATCCATTTCTGTAAAGTAAATGTAAAATATATCTACACCCTAAGTTACATCTGTCTCTTGCTTTGATTTAAATGTCCCATCCAAAAAATCCCCCCTTGAACGCCGAGACCTGCAAGCTCTCAAAAGCGGCCTGAAACCGTTGACCTTCTAGACCTGCCAGCTCTCAAAAGCGGCCTGAAACCGTTGACCTTCTAGACCTGCCAGCTCTCAAAAGCGGCCTGAAACCGTTGACCTTCTAGAACTTCGAGCGCCGCTACGTGCCCTGAAAGCACGTTAGTTAGTACCTTAATCCTCCAATGCATCCCTTTAGGCCCTAGTTGCCATCGAGGTCCAAGTCAAAATAATATTCTCACCCGACCTAGTTTTGCATACCGCGAGCGGTAGACGGGCGCTCGCAACACACTTCCTTAACAACACGCGTGAGAAACTATTGTGCTTCAACCTGTTAGGTCATATTGCGCCGCCTATCACATGGTAAATGAAATGAGTTTATGGTGAATTTATTGACTATTTTGTCTGCAAAGTACATACAAGTTTAATATTTAACATTATACATTTTTTATATATTATGTACATATATATATATTTTTTAAATTTATGTATAATTTATAAAGTATATAAGTTATATATGAAATGTATTAAAATTATTTATTTGAATAACATTTTTTGGGGTGAAATGTATGTGATGTGAATTAAATTTTGTAAAATATATTACATTGAATGGGATTTTTTTAGTTTATTTAGATCAAGGGCATGCGAAAATATTGCAGCTTCGGGGCCGGACAACCAATGTTCAGCAATGCTAAATATGTCGGGGGATGTAGGTACTTGAGATTCTTCTAGTTTGTTGTTACTTGAAGGTGACCTTGAAGATATTGCCGCTCTGCCGAGTGATGTTTGCGACAAGACACACTGGCATTATAGTATGGGGCGGTGAATATGTGGCAGCTTCGGGGCCGGACAACCAATGCTCAGCAATGCTAAATATGTCGGGGGATGTAGGTACTTGAGATTCTTCTTGTGTGTTGTTACTTGAAGGTGACCTTGAAGATATTGCCGCTCTGCCGAGTGATGTTTGCGACAAGACACACTGGCATTATAGTATGGGGCGGTGAATATGTGGCAGCTCCGGGGCCGGACAACCAATGTTCAGCAATGCTAAATATGTCGGGGGATGAAGGTCCTTGAGATTCTTCTAGTTTGTTGTTACTTGAAGTTGACCTTGAAGATATTGCCGCTCTGCCGAGTGATGTTTGCGACAAGACACACTGGCATTATTGTATGGGGCTGGGGTAATATGGGGCAGCTTCGGGGGCGCGGACAACCAATGTTCAGCAATGCTAAATATGTCGGGGGATGTAGGTACTTGAGATTCTTCTAGTTTGTTGTTACTTGAAGGTGACCTTGAAGATATTGCCGCTCTGCCGAGTGATGTTTGCGACAAGACACACTGGCATTATAGTATGGGGCGGTGAATATCTGGCAGCTTAGGGGCCGGACAACCAATGTTCAGCAATGCTAAATATGTCGGGGGATGTAGGTACTTGAGATTCTTCTTGTGTGTTGTTACTTGAAGGTGACCTTGAAGATATTGTAGCTCTGCCGAGTGATGTTTGCGACAAGACACACTGGCATTATAGTATGGGGCGGTGAATATGTGGCAGCTTCGGGGCCGGACAACCAATGTTCAGCAATGCTAAATATGTCAGGGGATGAAGGTCCTTAAGATTCTTCTAGTTTGTTGTTACTTGAAGTTGACCTTGAAGATATTGCCGCTCTGCCGAGTGATGTTTGCGACAAGACACACTGGCATTATTGTATGGGGCGGTGAATATGTGGCAGCTTCGGGGCCGGACAACCAATGTTCAGCAATGCTAAATATGTCGGGGGATGTAGGTACTTGAGATTCTTCTAGTTTGTTGTTACTTGAAGGTGACCTTGAAGATACTGCCGCTCTGCCGAGTGATGTTTGCGACAAGCCCACACTGGCATTATAGTATGGGGCGGTGAATATGTGGCAGCTTCGGGGCCGGACAACCAATGTTCAGCAATGCTAAATATGTCGGGGGATGTAGGTACTTGAGATTCTTCTTGTGTGTTGTTACTTGAAGGTGACCTTGAAGATATTGTAGCTCTGCCGAGTGATGTTTGCGACAAGACACACTGGCATTATAGTATGGGGCGGTGAATATGTGGCAGCTTCGGGGCCGGAAAACCAATGTTCAGCAATGCTAAATATGTCGGGGGATGTAGGTACTTGAGACTCTTCTAGTTTGTTGTTACTTGAAGGTGACCTTGAAGATATTGCCGCTCTGCCGAGTGATGTTTGCGACAAGACACACTGGCATTATAGTATGGGGCGGTGAATATGTGGCAGCTTCGGGGCCGGACAACCAATGTTCAGCAATGCTAAATATGTCGGGGATGTAGGTACTTGAGATTCTTCTAGGTTGTTGTTACTTAAAGGTGACCTTGAAGATATTGCCGCTCTGCCGAGTGATGTTTGCGACAAGACACACTGGCATTATATTATGGGGCAGTGAATATGTGGCAGCTTCGGGGCCAGACAACAAATGTTCAGCAATGCTAAATATGTCGGGGGATGAAGGTACTTGAGATTTTTCTAGTTTGTTGTTACTTGAAGGTGACCTTGAAGATACTGCCGCTCTGCCGAGTGATGTTTGCGACAAGACACACTGGCATTATAGTATGGGGCGGTGAATATGTGGCAGCTTCGGGGCCGGACAACCAAGGTTCAGCAATACTGGTCAATATGCCGGGGGATGTAGGTTCCTTGAGCTTCTTCTAGTTTGTTGTTACTTGAAGGTGACCTTGAAGATATTGCCGCTCTGCCCGAGTTGCGTTTGCGACAAGACACACTGGCATTATAGTATGGGGCGGTGAATATGTGGCAGCTTCGGGGCCTGAAAACCCAAATGTTCAGCATGCTAAATATGTCGGGGGATGTAGGTACTTGAGATTCTTCTAGTTTGTTGTTACTTGAAGGTGACCTTGAAGATATTGCCGCTCTGCCGAGTGATGTTTGCGACAAGACACACTGGCATTATAGTATGGGGCGGTGAATATGTGGCAGCTTCGGGGCCGGACAACCAATGTTCAGCAATGCTAAATATGTCGGGGGATGTAGGTACTTGAGACTCTTCTAGTTTGTTGTTACTTGAAGGTGACCTTGAAGATATTGCCGCTCTGCCGAGTGATGTTTGCGACAAGACACACTGGCATTATAGTATGGGGCGGTGAATATGTGGCAGCTTCGGGGCCGGACAACTAGTCACCAAAATCAGCTCGATCGGACACTGCATCTGGTTGGCCCATCCTTACTAGCTGTGACTAATTTTCCATATGAACTTTGTTTGGTTAATTAATTACGATGAATTGATTGATTAATTAGTGAATCTGTTAATTTATTTAACTATTGTCATCAAGAATACGTATGTGTGAAAAATTTTAGCTCGATCGGACATTGGGAAGTGGGTGAAACACCGATTCCCATATAAAACTTTAATTATTAATTACGGTGAATTAATTGATAATCAGTGAATCTGTTAATTGATTCATCTATTGTCATCAAGAATACGTATGTATGAAAAATTTCAGCTTGATCGGTCATTGGGAAGTGGGTGAAATATCGATTATAAGATTCCGTCCAGACAGACAGACAGACAGACAGACAGACAGACAGACAGACAGACAGACAGACAGACAGACAGACAGACAAACTCATGAATCTAATATAAGCGTTGTAATAAAGAAGTTGCTATGGCTGTAAACAGAAGAATTATAACAAGAACTTGAAGAAGAAGCTGGAGTAGCTTTGAAATATTGTTCAAATATAAAAATAAAATATAACCTGTGTCAAGTTTTAAAAATGTGTTTATCGTTATTCTACAATGTCTGTGTGTTTATTAAAAGTGTATTTCTTCTCCCATTAATGTGTATTTTCCCCACAATCCGGCTCCATGTGGCCCTGCACGGCGATTCCCTAAGGTCCGCGTTAACGATAAATATCACTTTGGCGTTAATAAACGATAACTTTGCGAGTTTGTGATTCACTAACAAATTTTATCGACAGCTGACGTTAAATGTGACGTCACATTTGACGTGATCCAAACCTCTGCCTGTAGCCCTGCGTTAAAGGAAAATGGTGGATATTCTTTTTTATTTTTCATCTCCACTTCAAATTTTTGAATCGTTGAATAATTGTATTTTGTAGTGATAGCTATCTTAATCATCAATTTAAGGGTTAATAGGCCTATATGTTTAAGTGTAATAAAGTAACATCTGGCTACATTTATAAAAAATGCAAATATTGTTATGACAACATAACCTTAATTTCGTCAATTCCGTATGATTCAGTCGCAACTCGCAATCGCAAACGTAGAAGATTTTTTTCGCGTGCTAGAAGATATCAACGGAGAGAATGAAAACGGAAGGCATTTAATGAGAATTCATAGGCGAAACTTAAGGGATAACTTTAATCCATTTAAAATGCCTGATAATCGATTTGTGGAAATATATAGATTATCACGACGACGACGTGAGAAACTAGGGCGCTTCAACCGGTTGGGTCACATTTTGCGCCGCCTGTGAATGAAAGTAAATGAAAAGAGTTAATGCAGGTATGTTTTTAATGATTAGAATGTTTTCTAAGTGTATAAATAACAAAATAAAATGATGATGAAAATAATAGCAAAATAAAAGTTATGTATGTGAATGAAAATAAAGAAAAGAAAGAAATGTGTATGATGTGAATTAAATTTTGTTAAATAGATAACTATGGATGACAAATTTAGAAAGTTTGTCGCCGTTATCATATGATAGAAGTTCTTCATATGATTGGGAGAGATCAAATTGCGTGCGCAAGGCATCAAATTTGGTACATTCTGCTAGCATATGATTTACGGTTAAAGGTACATCACATGTGTCACATATGGGAATAACCATTTCTCTGTTTAAAAGATATCTTTGAGTTAGGCGTGTGTGGCCTATACGAATTTTAGACAATACCACCTCTTCTCTACTTGAGAGTCGAGACGTAGGTGGACGAACTTTGTTAGTCAATGTGGGCATCACACTACGCAATTTGTTATTTTGCAACACATCCCAAGATGCTTGTCGCAAATTTAACAATCGTTGCTTGTATCCACTCTTGACATCTGGAACGGGAACTAGAATGAAATCAACGTCGCGACGCTGGGAAGCTTCCTTAGCTGCCCGATCAGCGTGTTCATTTCCCTCTATGCCCACGTGTCCAGGTATCCAGCCAAACTCTATTATATATCCCTTAGAGGTTAGTTTGTGTAGTGTACTTGGATTATGGGCGCTTCAACCGTTTGAATGTAATGTGGATTTCTAGAGAAGGAGGTGTATAAATGAAAAATGAAAATTTATATATTAGAGTCTACCCATCTCAGTTATATAACTGATTTTCAGTGAGGGACAGTAAATTAAAGCGACCAATCCAACCCTGTAGGCCCCGACGCAATCGACGAGTTAGCGATAACCAACCAAAGATCGATATTTTAATTTTTAAATAGGAAATATTGCAATCAGTGGTACGGATAATCAAACACCCGCGGATCAACGCCAGAATCAACAAGGCCGATTCAGAACAACTCTGAATTTATTATGTGCTTAGTTTCTAGAAAGGCTCAAAGTCACCGTTTATAAACACCTATGACAAGAACTGATGGACTTAAGTCCAAATCAGAAGTTAAATCTCCTGACTTCGACGGGAATCTAACCCTGGGCCTTCTGCATTGAAAGCATGTAGGCTAACCACAAAACCAACGAGCCACACAGAGACAATCATCACGCCATTATGACGTCGTGAGAAACCTGCAGGGCGCTTCAACCAGGTAGGTAATAATGCGCCGCCTGTAATATTGTAAGTTAATAAATTGAGATTTTTGATTGTTTATCAATAAAATTTGTTGTTTGGTAAATATAAAGTTTAAAGTGATAGTAGGAAAATAAGTTAATTAATTTAAAGTGTGAAGTATTTTTCTATGAAATGTGTATGAGATATTTAGATAGTTTATCGACATTGGCCTCATGTGATAGAAGTTCTTTATGTGATAAGAAGAGATTGAATTGCGTGAGCAAATCATAATATTAGGTACAATCTGCCACATATGTCACATATAAGCTGATGTTTGCGGAATGGACATATATATTTCCTCGCCCTTTACGATTAGCATAGCCATGCTCTGGGCCAATTCTTCCCCAGGCTCAGACGGGGGTTAGTTATCAGGTAACTATAAATAAGGTGTATACATATTTAAACTAACTAACACTTTGACCGTCCTTTTCTCATGTAAATTATTATTTAATATAAATAATAAATAAATAAATTTTATTTAGAGTCTACCCACTCAGTTATATAACTGATTTTCAGTGGGGGACTTTAAATCAAAGCGACCAAGCCAACCCTGCAGGCCCCGACGCAATCGACGAGTGAGCGATAACCAACCAAAGATCGATATTTTAATAGGAAATATAGCAATCAGTGGTATGGACAGTGCGAACACTCGCAGATCAACGCCAGAATCAACAAGGCCGATTCAGAACAACTCTGAAATTTATTATGTGCTTCGTTGCTAGGACGGCTCCAAAGTCACCGTTTACAAACTCCTAAGACAAGAACTGATGGACTGAAGTCCAAATCAGAAGTTAAAAAACTTCTGACTTGAGCGGGAATCGAACCCTGGACCTTCTGCATTGGAAGCAGATACGCTAACCACAAGACCAACGAGCCAGAAATAATATCCACATTTTTCGTTAGATTATTAAATGTTCTGAAAAATTACTCATGTCAACACTAATTGCTATATAACATATTGAACATGTCGACACTTAAGTCCCAAAACCGAGTTGGCTATTTACACATTTTATCATGTTTACCCTACACATGAACATTTTCGGGGTTTATTTGGATTAAGGGCGCGTCAACCGATAGGTCAGATTGCGCTACTCTAGCCTAGGCGATATGAGGTGAGGAGAGAAAAGGAGGGGTTTCTCACGTCGCGGTCGTCATCGTTCATGGTGTCATTATCATGACATCGGGGAGGTCGTCAAGGGACGGGGGAGAGTTTTTTTTTGTTGGTTTATTTGGATTAAGGACGCGTCAACCGTTAGGTCATAGTGCACCACTCTAGCCTAAGGGGTGGGAGGAGGAGAGGCCCATGCTGGTCAGAACCAGCCACGGGTAAGGGGAGGAAGGGGGGTTTCTCACGTCGCGGTCGTCATCGTCTTCGTCATCGTTCGTTGTGTCATTTTCATCGTCGCCGGGGGGTCGTCAAGGGAAGGGGGCAAGGTCCCCGACGACGATTGCCAGAGCTCGCCTCTAGGTTCGGAGAGTAATATACTCCCCGCTTACTAGCTGATGTTTGCAAGGTGGACTTTGTCTCTTTCCTTGCGTTCTATAGCCATGCTCTGGCTAAATCTACCCCAGGCTCAGACGGATGACAGCTGTTCTAACACACATCGAACAGTTTCAAATAGTTCGGAAGGTAAATCCTACACTGAATGAAAATAAGATTGATGATCTAATGCTATACTGACGATTCACTCAACACTTATTTCAATTACTAAAACCGTCAGACAAATATCACGGAGATTAGTTTCATTTCGATTTATTTGTTTCCTATTTAAATTGGGGACTTGACAACTCGAACCATCCATGTTGCAGATAGTCGTTCATCTCTGAATGCGTAGCCAATAACTGACGACGACGTGAGAAAGCAAAGCGTTTTTACCAGATAGGTGATATTCTTCTTTTATAATTATGTTGTTTTTAAGTTTATAGACGTCAAGAAATAAATTATAAAAGTAAAAGCGAAATTAAAGGAAGAGATGTGTAATAAAATTGTGTTTATGTGATTTAAATTTGGGTAAACAAATAACTTCAATGAGGAATATAGAAAGCTGTCTCCGGTGTCCTATATGACCCTGATGTCTCCGGAGGTCCCACGTTGCAAGGTAGGAACAAGCAGCCAAACTACCATCAAACGTAAACTCAATAAGCTTACTGACTACTACATACCTGGGTTTTATACAAAGATTCATAACTTAATTTCGTTTTTATTGTTTGAAGGGCGCTTCAACCGTTAGGTCATTAAGCGCCACTCTAGCCTAGGGAACATGGGGAGGAGGGGCCAATACTATTCAGAACCAGCCTCGGGTAAGGGGCTAGAGCTCGCCTTTTGTTTCGGGTAATGATATACTCCGGACTCCCCTATTGTTAGCACACACTTTGTTTCTTGAATTGCCTTACTAGCAGAACCATGCTTTGGGCCAATTCTACCCCGTTTTTTAAATTTATTTATGTGGATTTAGGACGCGTCAACCATAAGGTCATAATGCGCCACTCTAGCTTAGGGAACATGGGGAGGAGGGTCAATGCTAGTCAGAAACCAGTCACGGGTAGAGGAAGGAAAGGGGGAGTTCTCTCATCGCGGTCTTCATCGTCTTTGGTTCTTTGGGAGGTCGTCATGGGTTTGCCTATACTAGTACCGCGGAAGGACAAAGATCCGACGACGACGTCAGAAACTAGAATGCTAACTCATTTTGAACGCATATAGTTAAGTTAATAATATGAGTGTGATAGATGATCTTATTTTTTTTGTTAGTTTATAAAATAAATTAAAATATTGGATTTGATTTAATGGAATAAATTTATTGGAATAAAAAATTAATATGTTTGTGGTCATTTAAATTTTTTTAAATAAATTAGTTTAAATGAAAAATTAAGATTGTTTGTCGCCGTTATCATACTATAGACGACTAAATAACAAACTTACTGTTCAATGACACCTTCCGCTGAATTAAGAAATGTTTCAAAACAATTTGAGAATAGAGAATAGATTAATATCGACACTTTTCGTTAGATTATTTGTTTACAAAAAAACTCAATGTTAACAATTATTGTACAATCAAACATTGCACATGTCGACACTTAAGTGGCAAAACCGAGTTGACTTTCTAAAAATTGTCTCACTTTTAACCCCAAACATATTTTTTTTTTTTGGTTTATTTGGATAAATGGCGCGTCAACCATTAGGTCATAATGCGGGGATATGGGGAGTAAGGGGGGGTCACTCTCACGTCGCGGTCGTCATCGTTCGTGGGGTCATTATCGTAGACATCGAGGAGGTCATCAAGGAAGAGGGTGGTGTCCCCGACGACGACCGCCAGAGCTCGCCTCTAGTTTCGGTGAGTTATATACTACCTTACATACTAACATATGTTTGCGATGGACTTTGTCTCTTTCCTCGCGTTCTATAGCCATGTCCTGTGCTAAATCTACCCCGGGCGCCGACGAAGGACAGCTGTTCTAACCCAGATCGAACATTTTCGGATAGTTCGGAAGGAAAAAACCAATACTGAATGAAAATATGATTGTTGATCTAATGCCATACTGACCATTCATTCAACACTTATTTCAATTTTTAAAACCGTCAGATAAATATCACCCACATTACTTTTATTGCGATTTATTTGTTTCCTATTTAAATTGGGGGACTTCTTGGGGGATAATATTGTTTTCTGAGTTTATAAAATAAAATAAAATAATGGAAATTATTGTTAGCAAAAAAAAATTTAATTTATAAAAAATTAATTATGTTTGTTGTCAATTAAATTTGGTTAAATAAATAAGTTTGGATGAGAAATTGAGATAGTTTGTCACTTGTTATCATTTGATAGAAGACTCTAAATCACAAACTTCCTGTTCTATGTCACGTTTCCGCTGTGTTGAGAAATGTTTTAAAACAATTGAGACAGGACAAATCAACGAACCTTTCACGTCTGGTTGTCTGAGCGCGGAACTTGGTTGGCGACTACATCAACTGAAGCCGTGGACACCTGAAACAAGACAAGAATTGGGAGACTTAGATTGAATGGATTTGTTTTATTGATAAACTTGGATTAAGGACACGTCAACCGTTAAGTCACAATGCGCCACTCTAGCCTAGGGGATATGGGGAGGAGGGTCCCATGCTGATCAGAACCAGCAACGTGTTCTCACGTCGTGGTCGGCATCGACCTTGTCATCGTTCGTGTTGTCATGGTCGTCGTCGTCGGGGAGGTCGTCAAGGGAAGGAAGCAAGGTCCCCGACGACTACTGCCAGAGCTCGCCTCTAGTATCAGTGATGACTCCACTAATTGCTAGCTGATGTTTGCAAGATTGACTTTTTCATCGCAAGTTTAGAGAATTCTTAATAGAATTTAATGTATTTTACCTAATAATGACATGAATACAGAAGCAGAAGCTTTATGGAATAATGGTGCTAGACTACGGTTCCGTTGTCAATAAAGATCAAATTACCAACACTAAAATTGTGTCATTTTTGTCACTGAACGTGTAATAGTTGCAGGGGAACGGAGTTATGCGACTGTATTATGACGACGAGAGAAACTAGGGCGCTTCAACCGGACAGGTCATGTTACGCCGCTTGATGTAATGAATTCATCATATCGTTACAAGTTTGTTGTTTATTTGTTTTTATTTGGTTAAATTTATAAAAGAAAAAAAGATATAATAGTGAAAACAAAAAGAGAATTTAAAGATTTAAAAGATTGTTTCTTTGAATTAAGTACGCGTCAACTGTTAGGTCATAATGCACCACTCTAGCCGAATGGCTGGTCAGATTCAGCCACGGGTTAGGGGAGGAAGGGGGGTTTCTCACTTCGCGGTCGTCATCGTCTCTGTTATCGTTCGTTGTGTCATTGTCATCGTCGTCGGGGAGGTCGTCAAGGGAAGGGGGAGGTGTCCCCGACGACGATTGCAAGAGCTCGCCTCTAGTTTCGGGTAGTAATAAACTCTCCACTTACTAGCTTATGTTTGCGGGTGGACTTTTTCTCTTGAATCGCCTTTTCCGATTAGCAGAGCCATGCTCTGGGCCAATTCTACCCCGGGCCCAGAAAAATTAAAAGTATTTAAGGCTATTCGACCGCGTTTTTCTATTTTCCAAAATATGCTACCAAGTCAAAATATAGTGAATAGCTTTGAAACCTGGCTATTTTAGAAAATCAAAAATATTTTTTTCAAATTTTTCTGATCCGGTACACGGCCAATATAGCCATCTCAAAATAATTTCAAACTTCAATTCGCCAAGGCACATCATTCAACGTAGGGTGTTGTGCTTTTGTGACATTAATTTTTAACTGTTTTCCAATGGACTGACTGAGAGAAAAAAGATTGTTTTTAACAATTGTCTTTCCTGCGAATTTTTTTGTTTGGCGGTACAAAGGCCTACGTAAAGTACATAGGCCTAGGCCTAATGAAAAATAATTTTTTGATTGCGATTAATTTCACACGAATAAATTAATTTGTAAAATTAAGGTTCTGTGAAAAAAATCATTACAATCGGATAAAACATGTAGGTCTAGGTGTTATAGGCCCAAGTCGAAGATATTTTTTTTTAAATCGAAAAAATACTAAATTGCGATTTTCATGAGAAATAATTTTTTGATTGCGCTAAAAAAAGTGGCAGTTTTAAGTTCAGAGATTTCGAAGGCCTCCAGAAATTTCATCGCAATTGAAGTATCGGTATAGCCGGAATCGTGTTAACAAACACACACAAATAAAAAAAATAAAACATTCCGGATTTTCTTCTCCATCGTAGTGAAATGGAATCTTCGCTATGCTCGCTATGCTCACCCAATAAATACTAGGAAAACGCTCAGTTGGACGCGTTGTTGAGCGAGCATCGGCACGTACAACACGACCCGAGTATACGACATTCCCATAATGTTACATAGCCTACCAATAAGTCTTTAAGGTCTTGACCGATTTAGCTGAAAATTTGTAAAATAGGAGAGAATGGATAAAATCCACCGCCATCTAGAGGACCTTGACATCATTTCTTTGGGAAAACTATTTTACTCTTGATTTCTTCTAGGTGGCAGTACATAGGCCCTAGTGACCAGAATTCTTGTGCGACTTTTCGTTGCCATGGTAACGTTACTTTTGTTAAAATTAGGGGTGTGCGATTCCTGATTTTTGAATTCGAGTCGAGTCCGAGTCCTAAAAATTACTCGATTTCGAGTCCAATTCGAGTCCGAGTCTTAAGTAGGCGTACACAGTACCTTCCGCAAATGTTGATACAAACATTATATTGACATATTTTTATTATTTGTGCCAAAAAAGATCAAAACTTCAAAGAAGAATACAAATTTGTATCAGAAGACTTGAGGTTACTATTATGGCTAATCAGAGTTGGTAAGGTAGTGCCAAAAATAGATAACGATTTTTACGTTTTTACACTCGCCCGCGGGGCCGCGACCCGGCACCTCCACCAAAATAGTAAAAAAAAAAAATTTGGAGACTCGATTTCGAATCTCAAATACTCGAGTTCGAGTCGAATCTCAAATACCCGACTCGACTCAAAATTTCGGGTACTCGCACACCCCTAATTAAAAGGTAATTTCTATCTACACTACGGTACTTATCGGATCAAAATAAAATTAACATATTCGTGACCGGACGGACATTCTAAATGATTTGGCTACCTCAGATTTTGTCGCCGTTTAGTTTAAAAAAAAAAATTAAGATTACCGGTGAACTTTAATGTATCTTTATAACTTTTCGAACGATTTTGCCACAAAACTAATGGCATTCAATCGGGAACGAAGCTTGCGGATGGTCAAAATTTCAACTCGATCCGAGCCTCCGTTCGACCGCTATCATGAGCCAAAAAAGCTGAGCGACTTTCCGTTGCCATGGTAACGGGACTTTGTTATAATGTAATTTCCATCTAGGCCTACACTACTTATCGGATCAAAATAAAAATAACATATTCGTGATCGGACGGACATTCTAAATGATTTGGCCACCTCAGATTTTGTCGCCGTTTAGTTTGAAAAAAAAACTTTCGATTAACTTTAATGTAACTTTTTAACTTTTTGAACGATTTTGCCACAAAACTATACAGCAACCCGCCTAGGTGGTATGTAGGCCTACATATGTGCAAAATTTCAGGACGATCAGAGAAACGGTGCGACCTGTATCGAAGCAGTAAAAAAAAAAAAAAAAAAACAGACATTCGAGCCATAAAAGTCAAGTGGGGACGCTCGCTACGCTCGCTCAAAAATTTGTATAGAGTCTACCCACTCAGTCACAGCAAAACTGATTTTCAGTGGGAGACGTTAAATTAAATTTAAAGCCGACCATGCCAACCCTAGGCGCAGACACCATCGACGAGCGACCAATGACCAACTAGACCGGCATATTTAAGTATGAAACACCGACCAATCAGGCTGGACACGATCACACCCGCGGACAGCGCCAGAATCAACCAGGCTGATTCGCCACAACCTTAGAATTTATTATGTGCCTCATTGCTAGGCCTAGGCCAAGAACTGATGGACTTAAGTCCATAAAAAACATCTGCCTTTGGCGGGAATCGAACCCAGGACCTTCTGCATTGGAAGCAGAGACGCTATACGGTACACAAGACCGACGAACCATTCCATGTTTCGCTCCTAATCATCACCAATTAGGCCTAGACCTAGCCTACAATAAACGCACTCGACGCAGTTGATGGTGCCACAGGGAGAAGCATTTGATTCTCTTGACGGCACATTTCAACACCTTTATTATCTCCGACGTAGAATTGTATGAGCGTCCGAAACGAATAGCGAATATTATAAAGGCTCGAAGATAACATTGGAATTACAGTCGGGCATTAGCAACGCAAATTGCTTCTATGACCGAGTCTGACTAATTTGTGAAAACTTGTGGATGTAGGGCCTACTAGGCCTAGGCCTAGGTACACGAGCATAGAAACTTCACATACCGTAGCCCATTTACCCATGTTAATTTATGAATGCTATTCAGATGCTAACGCGGCTTCAATCTAGGCCTATGGCCAAGACTGAGCATAAACTTTGCGTAGCTCTAGGGCCTAGGCCTAGTTATCCAATAGGCCTAGACCTAGGCCTATCCCTTTGGCATAACATAGGCCTAGCCATAGAGTAGGGCTAGTAGATCCGGCACTTCTATACCTGGGGGGGTCCAACTTATATTAACAACTATTTTCGCTAGGTTAGGCGAACTTTTCGCTGGCTGCAGTGCGCCGCGCTAGGCCTAGGCTAGTTCTAGGATACAATCGATAAGAGCGCACCCGAAATCCTTTCCGTTCCACGTCTATACGTCCGCCAGGATGGCGGACGTATTCGCGGTTAAAACCTAACCAGGTAGCAGCACGGTCGTATGCCAACATGGCCGTCCGAAGGCAGATAAAAACACGGGCTGCATAGGGAGCAAGTGTGTTTTTCATGCTTTAAAGCATAATATTTAATTGTAAGCGTCAGTTCTAGAAGTATTTCTACTTTCCAGTAGTTGGGTACGATGGGGTAGGACAATCACTATATTTTTCAACCCTCAGCTGCAAAATAATTAGCAAAATAAGGAATTTTATCTCGTAATTTGGAGACGTGTATTTTCAGTAATTTTAACTTGATGGCAATACCGCGAATTTCTTTGATTATTGGCCTTTACTTAGGCCTATATGATATGTTATATTATATTATATCACAAATTACTTATTCTCCCCCCCCCCCCCCCCCCCCCCCCCCGCTCCCCGGAAGTAATTTTTTGCGGGTTCCTCGCGAATAGTTTATCAAACTCGATTTGTTATTAAATTTGTGTTTCGTCATGCCATTGAAACATCTTAAAAGTTAAAACATTGTCTCACATTTAAAAAGCCCCCCCCCCCCCCCGCAATGCGGCTAAAAATTTAAAGTTATAAATTATATGGATGGATGGCACCGGCCTTCACTCAACTTTATATTTTTGCCTACTATTATTAATACGCATATAGTTAACTAATTATATTACGCCTAGTTAAGTCCTAGAATTGTTTTGTTGTTGTTTTGGTTGAGATTATGAATAATATGAGCCCATAAATAATTAAGTCTACGCAAAATTTGCTGTTCACGGCAGCAGTTGGTACAAATCTCTTGGCATATAAGAATAAAAAATCAAGGTAGGATAGTTTACATTCAATGCGCTGCACAAATTTAAAAACTATGATTATGGACATATATTTAAATAATAAATAATAATTACAAAAATTCCATATTATATCTATACCAATTATCAATTATACCATTAATGAGACTTGCATAATATATACTATGGTTCACAGTATATTTGAGTTTAGAATGTTGAACCCAAAGACGGTACATAGCTCTAGCCCGATTTGGCCCTATACCGCCTACAGCACATCATTGTAATAAATTAATTACCATTATGGTTTATCGTTTATCGGTTGGTGGTATCCATGAAACTGATGAAAGTTGTGAAAAATGTGTCTCAAGGAATAGGAATAGAACTCCCATCTAACCCACAGTATTGCACGGAATAATATACACATTCAGACTTTTTGTTTCATTACGCATTACAAAAATGTATATTGCTAATTTAATGACCTTTCTTGCTTGCTAAATAATAAACATGATCGAGTAAATTAATTCTAGAGTTGATCGTGACGCTACAATATTGCATTGGTTTAACATTGAATGCCGCCATGCAGCCGCCCGGTATCTGCCTTGGAGCAGTTCTCCACTTGACCGCCAGATGTCAGCCACTTTGCTTTTAAACGCGAATAGGCTAGGCCTAGCTTGTAAAAGTTGGACCCCCCCAGGTATAGAAGTACCGTAGATCCTAGCCCAGCAAACCCAAAGCTAGGCCTAGCCTAGGTAGGCCTAGTTATAGGATCAACATAGGCCCTAGGCTAGGGCTAGGCTAGGCCTAGCACTAGCTATGCCCAGTGGCGCGCTGAACCCTTGAATCGAACAGGAGCAAGCCCCCTCTTACAGGACCCACCCACCCTCACAAATAAACACATGAATGGGGGGTCTGGGGGGGTAGCCCCCCAGGTAACATGCGGGTCCGGGGCGCATAGCCCCGGAAAAATTTTCAATTCTTAGGGTGTGTTTGGTGCGTTTTAACGAGTTTTAAGCACTAGAAAATACCTTTTTGGTAACAGAATACAAACCCAGCCCATGCAAGAAAAAAACAAAATTCATCAGTCCTCCAAGACGTTTTCATTGTTCTTAATTTTCACGCCCCAGGCAACATGCGGGTCCGGGGCACATAGCCCCGGAAAAAAATTCAATTCTTAGGGTGTGTTTAGCGTGTTTTAACGAGTTTTAAGCACTAGAAAATACCTTTTTGGTAACAGAATACAAACCCAGCCCATGCAAGAAAAAAACAAAATTCATCAGTCTTCCAAGACGTTTTCATTGTTCTTAATTTTCACGCCTCCTGTTTGGTCTGGTCCCCGTTTTGCACTTAGAAATTTGATCGATAGATAGGTTTGATTTCATTTGATTTGTTTAAACAGATTATATTATGAAAACGTCCTAAAAGAAAAACTGGGACAATTACCCGTACCGGGTGTTTTTTCTAGGGACAGCAGGACAGGTGCCTGAATTCCAGGATTATTAATATGGAAGGTAGAAGTCTAGAAGATAACAATTCAGTAACATTACCCTCCAACAAAGAGAAATGAAATATTTTAATTGAAGAAACGTATGTAAAATATCAAGTCAAATTTAACTCCTTGTGCAAAATCAAATCATATCCAACCCTTTACATTTAAGATACATCGTTATATGATGACACAAAATACAGAAAACATCATTTAAAGATTTAAAGTGCCAACGAACCCGTTGGCTGAACCATGGTCGTTTTTATGTGATTTATTTTAACAGCTGTTTATATAATGAATAATAAACTTTATCAGACCTGTGGTATTGTTGGTACTTGGTATGGTAGAAGATAACAATTCAGTAATGTTACTCTCCAACACAGAGGAATGAAATATTTTTAAATTGAATAAATCATGTGCAATATCAAGTCAAATTGAATTCTAACTACAAGATCAAACCACCCAATCTTTTAATATTTTAGATACATCGATAAAATAAGAAACACAAAAAAAGAACACATTTAAACAGGCGAACGACTTGTTGATTTTGTTACGACACGTCGACAAATGTGAGGTGACACAACATCAACGGGATCCACCCACTGAAGGAACTTCGAAGTGAACTCTCTAAAAGTAAAACTTTTGTTCTCAATAATATATTTGTTAAATATAGGTTTATTTACCTAAAAAAAAAGGGGGTTTTATTGATTGGATGAGCGTAGCGAGCGAAGCGAAGATTCCATTTCACTACACTGGAGAAAAAAATCCGGAATGTTTTGTTTGTTTTTTTTCTGTATTTTTGTGTGTTTGTCAGCACGATTCCGGTTAAACCGATACTCTTATTGCGATGAAATTTTTGGAGGCCTTCGAAATCTCTGAACTTAGAACTGCCACGTTTAAGAGCGCAATCTTAAAATTATTTCTCATGAAAATCGCAATATTACGATTTTACGATTTCTAGAACTTATAACTCATTCCCAAGTTTTTGGAAAACCCTTTGGAAAACAACTATGTAGATATAGTTTATTATTAATTGTTTGCAATGTCCTAAATATGATGAGGTAAATAAAGTATGAAATAAAATAATAAATACAAAATAAAATGGGGTGGGTGGGTCCCCGGGGACCCACCCACCCACCCCCTTTAGGACCAGGAGCAATTGCTCCTGGTCTTATATGGTCAGCGCGCCACTGGCTATGCCTAGCCTACCTACTGAAGTCCACGGCTAGGCCTAGGCTAAGCTAGACCAAGGCTAGAGCCTAGGGCTTAAGCGTCGTATGCCTAGGTTAGGTAGGGGGCTAGGCCCTAGGGCACCTAGGCTTAACATTTTGACGGCTTGGCTAGCCCTATACTATAGCCGTAGGCTAGGCGAAGACTTGCACACAATTGTTTAACAACATCCGCTTACCTGTTTTCCACGGTAGAACAAACGCTGCTTCTCTGGCAAGATGTTAAGAACTTCACATATTTTAGCTTTTACGTCAGGAACGGTGGTAAGCTTCGATATGTTTATTATCCCGCTGCTTTTACAATCAATCGTTCTTATCTGGATATACATTTCGAAATGTAATTGTTCAAAACACAAGTACTTTTACGCAATTAAAACTCGGCGTCTTCTAACCCACCTGTCAATGGTTTGTGGCGCAAGTTAGGTTAGGGTGACAGACAAGCTGACGAGAACGCGGGAAACACTTGCAAGCGCGGGAAAAAATGCCGAAGTGATCTTCTTCGTGGCCTCAACTTTCGTCAACACGGCCAGCTGTCTTCAATTTTTTCCAAAGAACTCAAAGAAAAGGAAGATATTCTCAACCATACGGTTATTTTTAACTTCTTTGAAATCCGTTCGAATAAGATGGCGCGAAGATATATCGCGGCCTATAACAATTCTTGTAGAAGATAGGAAAGTATGTACATGTAGGAAATGAGAAAGAAAAGGGTTGACGAACGATTTGCCTACAGTCACATTTTATTTTGTTTATATTTAAATCCGATTCTAGCAATTACATACAACAAAATATAAATAAAATAATACAATATGTACCATAGGTTGGCTCTAATATATTTATTCCTACTTTCAACCATTCACCATTTAAAAACAGTTAAAGCTACGTCTGTGGTAAAATTTACAATAAATTTCCACAACCCAAACGTTAATCCAACATCATTTGGAATTAAAATTAATTTTTTTCTCATTCTCATCATATTCCTTAGAGAATTCCTTATTGCTTGCAAAAATTGAATTTAACACATTTTGTGTTCCATCATCCTTCTAGTCCATCACATAATCTATGTATGTTTATCTATTTTATCTATTCTTATTAATTATTGTTCTCTTTATTTTTTTATATGGTATTACCGTCATGTGAAATTCACTCAACGGTATTACTATTTCTATTATTATTATAATTACTGTGCTAGTTATTCACTCCCTACAAATCTGTGAATAAAATCTGAAATTAAAATGTCCAGCTAAGGTTTTCTTTCAAAATGTGCGTACCTGTATCACTATACACTGTAAATATCCATGCAAAATTTTAACTTTTGTAGCCTCATCAGTTTGGTCAGAATCGTCGGTCATTATTGAAATTGACGAATTAGGGAGTAGCAACTAACATCATGCAAGTGATTTTCAGTGTGTTTCAACACATTTTTTTTACTTGGAAAGAATGCTCACACCCAACCACATTTAGCATGTGTTGTCAGGTACCTAAATCCCCCGATAAGACAGTTTTTAAGTTCATATCCCGTTTCATGGCGGCCGGGTGACACCTCGAAATAGGTCTACTCGGGCTTGCTGTATAAATAAAAAAATAAATACATAATAAATAAATTGTATTTAGAGTCTATCCGGACTCAGTTATATAACGGATTTTCAGTGGAGGACTTTAAATCAAAGCGACCAAGACAACCCTGTAGCCCAGACGCAATCGACGAGTGAGCGATAACCAACCAAAGATCGATATTTTTAATAGGAAATATAGCAATCAGTGGTATGGACAGTGCGAACACCCGCGAATCAACGCCAGAATCAACAAGGCCGATTCAGAACAACTCTGAATTTACTATGTGCCTAGTTGCTAGGATGGCTCCAAAGTCACCATTTACAAACTCCTAAAACAAGAACTGATGGTCTAAGTCCAAATCAGAAGTTAAAAAACTACTGACTTTAGCGGGAATCGAACCCTGGACCTTCTGCATTGGAAGCAGATACGCTAACAACAAGACCAACGATCCACACAATATAAGATATAATATTAATATAAGATGCCCAAGTGTGTTGGCACACTGTGGCTTGGCTGTAGCATCTAACGGGCACCTAGATATACTGTCAAACAATAACTCATACAAGAGGGAGGGTAGGTTCTACAATATGTATACGACGGTTAGGGGAAATAAGGGGGGGGGCGCAATAGGCTGCAGGATGGGCATAACAGGTGCAGGGGGGATCATCCATAGATCCAGCGGAATGCAGTAAGAACAGATTTGGTCCGGTTTGGTTTCTTGGAAAGGACTGTTAGGGAATGTTGCAGCACGAGGGTTTTTAAGGGAACTTGAATCGTGTTTGGGGGGGGCGAACGGGTCTGTTTGCAACCTTCATGAATTCTTGTTAGTACTCGGTAGATCACCGAAGTTAAGCAACATCGGACGTGGTTGGTACTTGAGTGGGTGACCACTTGGGAATACCACGTGCTGTTGGCAAAGGCAGATCGCCAAAGTGTGCCCCCAATAGAATAAAACAATCTTGCATTTGTCACCCTTAGCCGCTCTGCGGAGAACAATGTGCATAACATGTTTCTGGTGTTGGATAAAAAAAATATTAATTCCTTAATATACTGTCCTTGGTAAATCAGTTTCTTTAACTGAATAGGAAGATGCTAAAAATAAAATAAATAAATAAATAAATAAATAAATAAAAAAATATATATTACATTTGTTTTTTTGGATGAACGTAGTGTAGTCAAAGGTAAATTGTTGGAATTGGCGCGCCCAGTGTCCTAGGCCTGCTGGATGCACAGGCTGCAGTGGAACCTGAGAAGGCAGTGCATGATGGCGTCTCGTTTAGACAAGTAGTGTAAACCTAACTCAGTTCATCATTTTAGGGCCCTACTCTTCACATCCTGAACAAATTAATAGCAAATACTAAATAAATGGTTATATAACAGGTATTCCTTCATTTATTTTAATGTAGACTACACTTCAGAAGTGGGATGCTCACGTAAATGACAAGTTAGGTGATGTCGACCACGTGTTTCTAGGGCCTAGTATTCCTTGTCGTCTCATGTTCTGATACGTTTTCCACCGCGAAGACAGTTTCTCTTCAATGGAAAACTTAAATGTGCTGTGTAACGCCGCAATGGAATTAGGCTTAGGTGGCCTAGATGCTCAAGGTGAGTCATCATCCTCAATAACTACTGATACGCCTAGTCCAGAAGCCAGGCTGGCCCAAGCACCGACCATGGAAATGATTTTGCAGTCGCTGATTCAACAAAATCAGGCCATGCTGAATGCCTTGGTCACCAACACGCAGCCTAGACCTACTAGTTATCAAATAATGCCGGACATCGCTCACTCCGTACCAGTGTTCGATGGGGAAGGGAGTACCGGCACAGCCAATGAGTGGTTGCATACGATGAATGCAACATCGCAGTTGCATCACTGGACGGAAGAAATGTGCATACAGTTTGCAAGAACGAACATGCGGGGAGCTGCGCTGATGTGGTTCGACACGCGGACGACCGATTTAACCACATGGGCGGAGTTTGAGAGGCAGTTCCGAGAGACATTCATTGGGGTCACAGGACTTCCTGAAAAGTGGAAGGCCATGGATAAAAGACAACAACTACCCAAGGAAAGCGTGCATATGTACTTCCACGACAAGGTGAGACTGTGTCGAGACCTTCACCTACCCTTCAGTGATGTTAAAAAGCAAGTAGCTACAGGCCTTGCATCAGACGAGCTATGTCAGTTCTTGATGTCACGGAATCACCAGAACAGCGACGAAATGCTACGAGACATCCGCGAATTTGAAGACGTTCGCCTTGATCGTGAAACAAGAGGGCTGAAGTCAACGACGATGACGCGTCAACCTCAACAGGCTGCTCAAATGGTGGGTAAGTTCCCGATAAGTACCAGTACTAGTACACAAGGAACAACGCAGTCGAGTGTAGGCCAACAGACTTCAGGCACTACTAGAAGGGCTCCTGAAGCAGGTACAGAGCGATCCTTCAAGGCAAGATGTTTCAACTGCAACAATCAAGGACACCTTGCCCGAGATTGCCCGAAACCACGCCGTACGCGGAGTTGTAATTTGTGTAAGACGGAAGGACACGTGGAAAAAAATTGTCCAACTGGAGGTAAGAAAAATGTTTTTACAGTTACTAGCCCAGTGAGTACACCAGCCCGTTACTTGAGGGAAATAGTTATTGATGGGACTCATAAGTTAGTTGGCTTGATTGATTGTGGTTCCGCTTGTTGTACGATCAGAGCGTCAGCTGCCATAAAAATTGGTAAGAAGTTGGAGGAATCAACCCAAAGTCTGTGTGGCATTGGGGCTGTCGTCTTCAAACCAATGGGCATAATGCACGTGGACATTATGATAGAAGAGGTTTGTGGTAAAAATATAGAAATAATGGTCCTGGAAGATGATGTTCAACCGGTGGATGTGATTATTGGGAGGTCTTGGCTGGATTTGCCTCAGGTTGTGCTGCTAAAGATAGACGATAAGGTAGTGATAACCGGCCGAGATGGGGATCTCATTCAGAACCTAACCATAGACGATAGTGGAGATAAGGCAGGCCGAGTTAGCTTAACAGTTGCCGAAACCACAACTCTGAAAGGTAATTCAGTAAACTTTATTGATGTTATATCAAATGGTCAGGATGGTCCTGTACTGACTACGAATATGATTGATAAGGATCCTATTTTTAATATTATACAAGGAGGAAAATGCAGTATTCCTATTCTCAATGCTAGCACAGAAGACGTTAAACTGCAGAGTGGTCGTTGCATAGCGAGAGGTGAGGAGGTCGAAGTAGTTGCGTCATTAAATGTAACCGAAGATCAGTCAACTCGTCTCTTAACCAGAGATGAACTGAATGTGGGGGATCAATTACAAGATGCGGAAGTTGACGAACTGTTACAGCTTCTTAACCGTTATCGAGATTGCTTTGCTCTTAACCTACAGGAATTAGGGTGCACCGACGCTGTGAAGATGGACATAGTGGAGGTTCCAAATAGTAAGCCAGTGCAGTCACGCCCCTACCGAACAACTGCAGCCGAGAGAGAGGCAATGAACCAAATAGTGACGGAGTGGAAGCGAAACGGTATAGTAACCGAGACAACATCGCCATATGCAAGCCCGGCACTACTGGTAAAAAAGAAAAATGGAGAATACCGTATGGTAGTAGACTATAGGAAGCTGAACATGCAGACTGTAAAGGAAAAGTTCCCACTACCACGGCTAGACGATCAACTAGAACAACTGTCCGGTTGTAAGATCTTTGCGGTGTTGGACCTAGCCCATGGTTACCTGCAGATACCTCTGACTGATGCCGCTAAGCCCAAAACTGCTTTCATCACCGCAGACGATACAGGGCAGTTTGAAAGAATGGTATTTGGGCTTGCGAATTCTCCAGCCGTGTTCCAGCGTGCCATGAATACAGCTTTAGGGAAACTTCGTAACAAGATTGTGTTCTGTTATTTAGACGACTTGCTGATCCCGGCAAGGTCATGGTCTGAACTGCTATCAAGATTACAGATGGTTTTGGATGCTCTTAGAGCGTACCAGCTAACACTGAGAATCACCAAATGTGAATTTGGTAAACAAATGGTGGAATACTTAGGCTTCATAATATCTGCCTTGGGCATCCAACCAGGTCCACGAAAAACGGAAGCGATCGTTCGGTTCCCAGAACCCAAAAATGTTCATGAAGTCCGTAGATATCTAGGTTTAACCAGTTTCTTTCGTAGGTTCGTGCAGAACTATGCAAAAAAGGCTGAACCAATCTCGAGACTCACCAGGAAGGATGAACCGTTCGAGTGGGGAGAGAGGCAGCAACGAGCCTTCCGAGAACTGAACCGTACTCTTTCTACAGCACCAGTACTACAGCTGTACAATCCAGGTGCCAGAACCGAAGTACACACCGACGCATGTGCAGATGGGCTAGCAGGTATGTTGTTGCAAGCAAACGAGACTGACCAGCTATGCCTAGTCTATGCAGTGAGTAAGAAAACAACGGGTGCCGAGCGTAAATATCACTCTAGTAAATTGGAGCTAGCTGCCGTTGTCTGGTCTTTGGAGAGACTACGACAATTTCTCATTGGAATACCCTTTGTGATACTGACCGACTGTCAAGCTCTAGTGTATTTGAATGAGAAAAAGACAACAAACCCACAGATCGCTAGGTGGTACAGTACTCTTCAGGAATACGACATCTTGGAGGTACGGCACCGACCGGGACTGAAGATGGCCCATGTGGACGCATTGAGTCGAGCCCCAGTGGAAGATGCAGGACCAGAATCAACGCTGACAGAAATCACCGAGACTCGCCTGGACATACTCCTAGCAATGACTGTAGAGGATCAAATCGCCGTAATGCAACATGCTGATTCCGAGCTGAACGAGAAGCTAATGATCCTGTCGAGAGAGGAAGGTGTACGCTCAAAGAAGGAAAAAGCGCAAACAAGTGGATATAAACGAGAGAAAGGACTACTTTGCAAGGAAGTTAATGGATCGCAGCTCTTCGTAATACCTGCACCGATGAGAAAAGCATTAGTGGTGCGTTGTCACGATCTTTGTGGGCACTTCGGTGTGGACAGGACTGTAGCCAAAATAACCGAAAATTACTGGTTCCCAAGACTGCGACGCTATGTTCGACATCACATAGCACACTGCTTCGAATGTACTGTTAGCAAGGTCGCAGGAGGGAAGAAGCCTGGCCCGTTATGTCCGATACCACCTGGTAGTCGCCCATTCGAAACCATACATATTGATCATCTAGGACCGTTCGTCAAGAGTTCAAGGGGTAATCAGTACCTATTAGTTGTTATTGACAACTTGACTCGATTCGTGCATACTTACGCCACGAGAAGTACTTCAACGGCAGCCGTGTTGAGAAGTCTGGAACTACTGATAAGTCAACGAGGGCTACCCAGAAGATGCATAACTGACCGAGGATCATGTTACACGTCTCAGTTGTTCTCCGAGTTTTGCAAGGAAAGAGGGATTGATCACACTCTTAACTCGACCGACCATCCTCAAGGGAACGGCATGGTGGAACGAGTGAACCGTACAATCATACCTGTCATCATGGCCCATATCAAGAAGAGAGATCATCGAGATTGGGACGCAGAATTAGAGCATGTTGTCCGAACTCTAAACACACATGTCAATCGTTCAACGGGACGATCTCCGTTCGAAATGCTCCATGGTTACAAGCCGGTGTTTCACGGCGGACTACTTCACCGCTCAGTAGTTCCGCACGAGGAATGGAAACCGCCAGACGAGCTACGAACACTACAAGAGGAAAAGATCACTGCAAGCCAGGCTCAGATGAAGGCATATGCTGACCAACGTCGAGCCACTAGCAAGTATTACGACGTCGGGCAAGTGGTCTACGTCAGAAGGAAGCCAGCGCCGACCGGAGAATCTCTGAAAACGCAAGCCAAGTTCCGAGGACCAATGGTCATAACGGAAAAATTACCTGGCCATACCTATAGGATATCCCAGTTGAGACCAGCCGAGGGGGGGCGTTTCTACGCGACAACAGCTCACGAGTCGCAGCTCAAGCCCTGGGGATCCAAAACTTCAGTCGACGACGGAGACGAGTCCGAAAACAGTTCTGGAGAAGAAACCGAGCCCGAGGTTGATCCACCAGAACCGGAGGACCCGGCACCGGGAACGAGTGAGGGGAGAACAAAACGGCAGACTCGAAAACCAGAAGCTGAAAGACTATGTTTAAAAATTTGATGTGAATATATTAGTTAATTGGCGAATAATACTCGTATCTTGAGAATCTCAACCGTAAGAGGAATAGTTTAACCGTAGATTTTGTATTTTGTAGTACCTCAACCTGTTATGAGGATTAGTTTAACTGTAGACTATTGAACTTGAGTAGAACCTCAAAACTGTTACGAGGAGTAGATTAACTGTAGACTTTAGATTATAAGAGAGTGAGATTATTTCTTGACTGTGTGAACTACCTACTGGTACATCTAATTGAGGACAATTAATATATCAGGAAATGGCCGAGTGTAGTCAAAGGTAAATTGTTTGAATTGGCGCGCCCAGTGTCCTAGGCCTGCTGGATGCACAGGCTGCAGTGGAACCTGAGAAGGCAGTGCATGATGGCGTCTCGTTTAGACAAGTAGTGTAAACCTAACTCAGTTCATCATTTTAGGGCCCTACTCCTCACATCCTGAACAAATTAATAGCAAATACTAAATAAATGGTTATATAACAGGTATTCCTTCATTTATTTTAATGTAGACTACAGTTGCGAGCGAAGCGAAGATTCCATTTCACTACACTGGAGAAAAAAATCCAGAAAGATTATTTTTCTTTCTTTCTTTTTTTTGGTATATTTGTGTTGGTCAGCACGATTCCGGCTAAACAAATACACTAATTGCGATGAAATTTTTATCGAAGGCCTTCCAAATCTCTGAACTTAGAACTGCCACGTTTTTGAGCGCAATCAGAAAATTATTACTCATGAAAATCGCAATTTTACGATTTTTAAAAAATTCCTTCGACTTATAACACCTACATGCTTCATCCGATTTTAATGATTTTACAGAGAACCTTAATTTCATGAATTAAGATACTCGTGTGAAATTTGAGCGTAATCGAAAAATTATTTCTCATGAAAATCGAAATTTTACAATTTTTTCTTTTTCAAAACAATTCTTTGACTTATATAACACCTACATGCTTTATCCTTTTGTAATGATTTTTTCACAGAACCTTAATTTTATGAAATAGTTTGAGCGCAATCGAATAATTATTTCTTATGAAAATCGCAATTTTACGATTTTTTGAATTACAATTAAAAAAAAAAAAAAATAAATAAATAAAGTTAATTTTTTATTTAATTTAATTTTAAAAAATCTTCGACTTAAAATAATTTTTTCACAGAACAACAGAAAATCCGCATAACACATGGCAGCTCAATGCACCAATTACGCTCATCCAACAACGCGGCAGGACTTAAGCGTTTTCCTAGTACAGTTTAATTACATTTAATTACTCAGTCCGTCACTCGGTGTGCTTAGCAGGAGTAGGCTGGTGTAGCAAGGCTTTATGTGATCTTAACACAAATTAAATACACATTATTAAAATGAAAATGTCTTCCTGATTCAATGGAAATGTTGAATATAAATGTGAATGTAAACGTCAAAATAATTTATCTGTCTGGATTTTCATTTAACGTCAGAGTAGAGCATGGCAATAAAAATATTTTTGACATCTTGAAGAATTAAGTCCAACTTACTCGAGTTGTTTTGAATTAGGGTTTGAGTAGGCAACTCAAATATCATATGAAAAATGAAAATAAATTCTGGTAATGGTGATGGTGAACATATACCTTAAAACTAGGAAAACGCCAAAGTCGTTGGACGAGTGAGTGACCCATGTGTTGAGTACCCGGTAACATTCCCTTTCATCCCCCTTCCCAAGGCCTCTCTAGCCTTTCATATGCTAGAGTGACGCATTTTGGTCGTATAGTAACTTGACGCGCCCTTATACCAACTAAACTCAAAACCATATTATTTGTAGTACTACCTATATAATAATTATTATCAATCCTAGATGCTCATGTTCCCGGGTACTACAACACATGACTCGCTCACTCGTCCAACGACTTCGGTGTTTTCCTAGGCTAGTTGGCGAAGGTGTCCTTATACCCGAAATGTGGAAGACCTAGGTTCAAACCCCCGGTCAGGATTTTTAATTTCATTCCTGGATTGTATTTAAAAAATTATAAAACATGTTTTGAAATGCATACAATACTATGGGAAACATAGCCAGTACAAAGATTGCAAGGTTTACTCAATCTCCCAGTGGAATTTAGCGGAACCTTGAGCGTGCACGATTCGATATACTATCTTGGTCACTGCATGCAATTACAGCCTGACAAAAATGATTCCATAAAAATGACTTCTTCAAGAACAAAACCATTGTCGTTAAAATAAAATGTATTTATTATTTTTATTTATTTATAAAACCTGCATGTTTTAAGCCTATGTTTCAATTTATGATTTCTTGTAGGTTTAAATCGCAACGGATTTTGTTTATTTTGTTAGCAGTTCTCAGTTAACTGGTCACGGATGTGTGTGTGTTTAAAATTTCAGCTCAATCTGTTTGGTCGTTCAGCCGTATGGGACCGAACAAACAGACAGACATTTTACAAACAGACAAATTAATTTTTAATTTGTTTTTTCCACTGGGATGGATTTAGTAATGTTTGGATTGATTTACATAAAAACTATTATACCTACGGGAGTGTTTCCTGATTAATGCAATTGAGAAAGAAAGACAAATTAATCACGAGGAAGATCCGTTCGACTTGCATTGTTGCAATTAACAACACAAAATCAAAACTAACAACTACTGATTAAATTACTAGTTAGTTGAGTGTGAGTGTATATTGGTCCAACTGAGATGGCTAGCATCACTATCCAAACACGTATTGCAAACCTGATTTTATTTGGGATCACCGTCCGGCAAATTCATGGGTTCGTAGCAAACTTTCACCCGAACGTACAACAATAAAAGACTGAGAGTTCCGCCTGATGACCCAGTTGTTTGATTGTTGTGTCATCTTCTGCGGCGCGGCTGCTCAAGTCTAGGTTAGGTATCCTCTCTCTTAGGGCTGGGCTATGACATAACACACATAACAAAAACTTGTAGAAATACAGCCAAACCTTACACACTCAAAAGGAATGAGATCTAAAAAAAGGGCCAAGCTCATCTACCCTTCCACATTTGCGCATTCTTAATTCATAAACGTACAGTGTCCCATAACAGCATCCTCGAAAAGCTTGGCAAAATAGAATTTGCGATTATTAATTTAACGTAGTAGTTTATCCAAGTTCTTTTTTTGTAATTAATTTAAACGTAAACATGCAAATTCTATTTTGCCAAGCTTTTCGAGGATGCTGTTATGGGACACTGTACGTTTATGAATTAAGAATGCGCAAATGTGGAAGGGTAGATGAGCTTGGCCCTTTTTTTAGATCTCATTCCTTTTGAGTGTGTAAGGTTTGGCTGTATTTCTACAAGTTTTTGTTATGTGTGTGATCTTATTACTTTTTCAAGTTCCATTACAAAATTATTTGTTAAAATATAATATTTTTATCAAAGTTGATTTAATTTTTATGGTATTAGCAATAACAATAGGATGTAAAATATCTAGGCCCGGATTCATGTACATCCTGGGTATAGGTGGTATAACCATGGTATAACGACGGTATAAGGACTGGTTAAGTCTAGGCAACTCACATCCTATTAAAACTTTCCCATGTAACAACAAACGCACAACTAATGTAATTTTACACCTATTTCACTGCACCCACACGAGGGAAGCGATATATCTAGACGGCCTTGACCCACAGCCATGTAAATCATTAGATAATCAGAAGAATATTGAAAATTTTCACCATCTTTTGTTTTACATTTTTATTAAAGTGACAGGAGATTGCGTGAGTATAAAAGTAAAGAAAAAGCTTATTATTGCCGTAAATTTTGGAATAGCCTAGGACTATCATACCATTGTTTATCTGCATTAGGCTTGTAGTAATCAAAACTAGTTATTTGTGCGGGAAGTGTCAAAACAAGGTTGTGCTGGCCTAGGGTTGGCTAAGAAAGGCCTAGGGCTTGTCAAACATGTAGTGTAAGTATTTATTTATCTAGTCCTATAGCCTAATGGAACTTTAGACCTACACTGTTGTATTATAAATAATTTTCTACATCTGGGCCTAGGCCAGGGACGGTTTCTGATTTGTTTTATGAGAGTATAATGACACCTTTTCTCGTTCCACACAAAGAAGAAAAATTTTAAATGTCCGCCATTTGTTTACGTATCGCACTTTCCCGCCTAACTCTGCTTATACCGTCAACAAGTGTCAAGTAACTATGGTTACTTGTTGATTATATGCCAAGTGTTTAAGGCTTATTTTAAAACCTTTATTTGGAAGCCTTCCAACAAACTTTTTCAACTTTTTTTTTCAAAAGAGACTATAATACTATAACCTTAATGTCCATGTAAAATATGAACATTGTAGTCCCACCCGTCTGGTCAGAATCGCGGGCCGACGTATTAGATGTAAGTAGCAGTAGTAGCAGTAGGAGTAGCTAACATCCTTAAAGTGATTTTGAGCATGTTTCAAGCCATTTTTCACCAAGAAGGAATGGTCGTACCCCAATAAAATTTGGCATGTGTTGTCAGGTACCTAAATCCCCTCGATTGTGATAGTTTTCAAGTTCACATCACGTTACATGACGGCTGGGTAACACCTCGAAATCACCCCAACTCTGCTTGGTGTATAAGGTGCTTGAGTGTGTAGCGCACCGCGGCTTGGCTGCGGCGCCCTAACGGGCACCTAGATCATTCAATTATCGATATCACCCGAAAAATTTTGATATGATATCAATACAGTAAGATCCCTCTTATCCGAGTTGGATGAGACCGGGGGCACCTCGGATTTGCGAAAAACTCGGATGGCGCGTTTCATTTGTTTATTTGCTCTCGTAGGCCTAGCATAGGCCTAGCCACACATGTAATGGATAAAGGAACATAAAATACACACGATACACTTCATACAGGGTATACTAAATGAATTAATAGCTTGTAAATCAAGCTCACAAACACACGTACACAATTAGGCCTACATGTCGTAATAAAAACGTATGTCTAGGCCTAAACTCGACGCAGTAGGCCTAGGCTAGGCCTACAATGCAAACATAGGCCTAGGCTAGGCCTAGGCCTAGCTCTCTTTCTCATGTGGGAAAACCTCTCACTACTATATCCCGCGCTGAAGCTCTCGTCGCAAGATAAGCCTGGGAAAGAAAGAACATAAGCCCAGGAATAACAATCCTATGCGTCGTGATAACGAATTTCGTGAATCGGTTGAAAGATGATTGCATTGCGAATTCTACTTCTACACCCAACCATCTTTGTCAGTCAGCTGTGAGTGTGAGTTGGTTGGATCGTACGCGCATCTCGTACTGCGCAGACGGCGGTGTCCAAGATTTATTGCCGCATCTTTCTCTCTTGCACTCACTCGTGGCATGGGCGCGACTCGCCGAGACGGACGGAAGCACGTGATAGCTTACAACGCGCTCTGTCGTCAACTCCAATTACTCTTTAGGCAGCGGGCACGCTCCGCGGGAAAGACCGCAACCACGTAGCGCGTAATTTAAACTGGTGAATTAGTCTATAAACGGCCGCGAAATATACCCGGATCTTAAAATCGGCTCCGGGTAATTTCTGGAACCGGGTACCCGATGTCATCCCTACTCGTAAGGCATGCCTACAAATGTATGCGAGTACATTTAAAAAAGTGCGGCGCGGCGTCTGTAATTATTTTTATGTTTTATTTACGTATTTAAAACTTTAATTTTTTTTTTTTTTTTGGGGGCGGCTCGGTTAACACGGAATATCGGATAAGAGGAGATCGGATAAGAGGGATCTTACTGTATATCGAAATTCGAAATGTAATTGTAAATTTTTTAAAGTGGGTTTATTTTTCATAACTTGTGGCCAAATAGGGTTAATAAGGTATCCCATAAACCTATTGAACGATTTTTACGATCTCACAATCGCGTTTTATGACCCGGCACCTCCACCAAAATTACGAAATTTAGTATTTCGATATGAAATCAAATATCGATATCGAAAATATTTCCAATTAATCGATATCATATCGAAATATCAATTTTTTTGCCCAGCCCTACTCTCTCTTAATGTCACTCTTAGGAATTGGGTGTGGGATAGCCTTGTTGATTCTGGTGCTGTCTGTGGGTGGAATCGTGTCCAGCTTGATTGATCGGACCTGGTGTTTCCTACTTAAATATGCCGGTCTCTAGTTGGTCATTGTTCGCTCGTCGATGGTGTCGGCTCCTACAGGGTTGGCATTGAGTGGGTAGACTCTAAATACAAAATTATTTATTTATTTTTATTTAGAGTTGTATTATACAGTACACAAGAAACCTCCCGTCACATCGTACCATCACAAATGAATATACATTCTCTCTCCTATTGAGCACGTCTTAAAACAACTTATTTGACTCGGAACACGTAAAACTACGCTGGAAAGTGGAGCGCGCCCTGAGGCTATTATTTCTAATGTCTATGAGAATAGCTTTAGATCATACAAAATGTTACAATCTCACTTTAACTGTGGAAAATTATATTTACTACTAATCTAAACAATCACAAATGACGTAGAAGAATATAATTCTCATTTCATCTTCTCGATCCTTCTCAGTTCGGTATCTGGGCTCTCTTCTTCCAGACCTTCTCGACGCAGTGCTTCGTGGCCTGGAATCAGAAGACGCACAATGTCATTGGGATGTCTCGTTTGCACGGAAAATAAATATCAATGTTATTCGGTTTCATCACACAGTAGATAAATTTGTAATTGATGTGAAAAGACACTCAAAACTGGTAAATTATTTATCATAACCATCGTAACCTGCAACACACAGCAAGAGAGAAGGAAAGAGTCGGTTACGAGAGCACGTGATTTCTACAGAGAGGCTCTGATCAGCATCGATTCAACTACTTGTTCTAAAAGAGCTCGGAGTTTGAATACGTACTGGTAGTTCAGTTTCAAATCAAGTTTGAACACCTGGTAGGCCTATGTCCAATTTAAATACGAATTTTTGAGTAATTGCACATCCTCTGTTGTATATCAGTTTTTATAACTGACGTAAAAAAAAAGCGTTTTAACTAGAGATGAACCGTAGCCGATATTGAGAGTCGGACAATACTAGTGGTATCAAGACGATTTTGTCAATACCTCAACCGATACCATATGTTCAATTTCAGTTGATCTATTGTTCAAAGAAACCGTCTTTCACTATATTGATCATTATAAAAGTGTAGGCTACTCCCATGTCCTTGTAAGAAGCAAGTTCCCTTATTGGGAGTATTTAATTGTACTGTTTTGAGGTCACACTATGGAGGGAATTCTAAATCTGTTCACAGAAAAAGTGGAGCTGGTGGTCGGCCTATTAGTTTCGTCCGTCTTTAATTAAGGTTGGGACTTAACATCGATTATTTGCCTTGAAGCAAAAATTGACTTTTGATTGGACATCAATTTGCCAACTTTTAAAAAAAAGTTAAGTGCAAGTATATTTTATTTTTAAGTGCAATTGCTTCTTAAACCACATAAGAAACCATGTACAGTAAGATCTCTCTTATCCGATGTTCCGTGTTAACCGAGCCGCCAAAAAAAAAAAAAAAAAAAAAGTTTTAAATACGTAAATAAAACATAAAAATAATTACAGACGCCGCGCCGCACTTTTTTAAATGTACTCGCATACATTTGTAGGCATGCCTTACGAGTGAGTGCAAAGAAGATAGATCGGCGATATATCTCGACTTTCGAGCAGTGTGCATCAGTGTACTGAGCGTATAGAGTTCAGTGGTCAGTGTGCGTCGGGCGCATCGCCGGTAAGCGTCAGTGCCACCCACTGAGCATATAGAGGTCAGTGTGCGTCGCGCGCCTGCGCGTGCGCATACGATCCAGCCATCTCACACACAGCTGTTCAAAGATGGTCGTTGTGGAACTAGATGCAATCATGTTTCAACCGATTCACGAAATTCGTAATCACGACGCATTGAATTGTTATTCCTGGGCTTATCTTATTTCTTTCCCAGACTTATCTTGCGTCGTGAGCTTCAGCGCGGGCATAGTAGTGAGAGGTTTTCCCACATGAGAAAGAGAGCTAGGCCTAGGCCTATGTTTGCATTGTAGGCCTAGGCCTACTGCGTCGAGTTTAGGCCTAGGCCTAGACGTACGTTTTTATTACGACATGTAGGCCTAATTGTGTACGTGTGTTCGTGAGCTTGAATTACAAGCTATTAAATCATTTAGTATACCCTGTATGAAGTGTATCGTGTGTATTTTATGTTCCTTTATCCATTACATGTGTCATATATCATTTTACCACATCAGGCTATGCTACGAGAGCAAATAAACAATTGATCCGCGCCATCCGAGTTTTTCGCAAATCCGAGGTGCCCCCGGTCTCATCCAACTCGGATAAGAGAGATCTTACTGTATTTACTTTTTGCATAAGCATATGATCTATTTTTTTATTTAGAAAAAAAATACAAAAATGACAAAAATGATGAAACTTTTTTTTTGTTTGACGTTGAAAGAATTTACATTTTGAAATTATTGGTTTTCATCGTGAGTCCCAACCCCATCTCTAGTTTGAAGACACTCACCCCACAAGACTCTGCGTGTTGCGCCGACTGGCACCAGTATCCCGGGCCCCAAGTACACTTCTTGCCCCCGAGCAGCGTAACTTTCTGCACGTACGCCTCGCAGAGTCCGATCTTCTCGCAGACCATGCGACCGCCAAACAGATGCGTCACCAGGTTGACGATGCTCGGTCCGTAAACCTGGACCATCTGGCGACACTGGAACACGCAACACGTCGGGTGAACAAGAGGTACGCACGTGTGTACATATAGTAGGGATGTGCAAACATTCAAAATTCAAACTAAAAAAAAAACTTTTTTAAATAATTTTTTTTAACTAATTTGTGGTGGTGTGCGGTCACATATTATTTGACATGTCAAAAAATGGTTCTCAGTTTACAGGTACAAATTTAAAAACCAAAAAATGGATGGTGGAGGTGCCGGTCCAGAAGTTACATACTTTCTTGGTGGGGGTCCGGTCCAGACTTATCACTATTTTACCTATTATGACGGTTTGATATAGTACCTTTAAATTGGGTTCGAGTTCGATACAGTTCGAAATTTTTGTAAAGTTCGAAGATAGTTTTTTTAAACTGGGAAAGTTTGACATATTTTGTTAAGTTCAAAAGTAAAAGAAGTGGGTTTGCACATCCCTACTATAGCATTTCAAGTGTCATTTTATAGCATCTATTTTTTGACCACCTTTAAAAACTTGTGTATGAAGGTTTTTCATACTTTTATCTTGAAATTATGTCATCAAGGTAGAATTAATATCAACTGAATAAAAATGTGTATAAACAAATGGAAAATAAAATAGTACTGGAAAACCTTAGTTTTAAGTGGAAAAATAGCACTTTGTAACATCTAAACTAGAGTTGCCGTCGATAATCGAAATACTGATCGATTATAGATATCAGTATTATGATACTATGATAATCGATTCAAGTATTTTGATATGATATGATATATGATTATCGATTTAAATAGTGACATCGATGTTTTCGACACTTGGACAGAGAGATTTAACGACACACAACAAAAAACAGGCTGCAATATTCACATCACATGGATAGTTGGATCGTCGACAAGTCCCTCTCGAGCCCCTGTCTAGCATATTATAACTCCCCATGTCCTAGCTGATTAAACTAGGAAAACAAAGAAACAAGATCCAGTGAGGGGAGAGAGCAGAAGGACGACAGATTACATTAGACAACGTTAGGTAGGTCACATGAGACAACGAATTAATGTGTACTAGGCCCTAGGTACCTGGTCTTGCTTGGCCGGCGGCAACATGTTGCAAGCTTGAGACAGTTTCTCGCCGACCTCCCTCTCCACAGTAGGGTCGTCTAGCAGAGCCTCCAGCGCCCCAAGAGTCGCCTCGCACACCATACACTCCTCAATGGTCTCTGCACAGACAACGGAAACATGTTGCAAGCTTGAGACAGTTTCTCTCCGACCCCCCCCCACATAGGGTCCCCTAGCAGAGCCTCCAGCGCCCCAAGAGTCGCCTCGCACACCATACACTCCTCAATGGTCTCTGCACAGACAACGGAAACAGTTGCAACAGTTGACACTTGAGCATATTATACTGCGCACGCCAGGGTGTGGGATTTGAACAAATACAAATGAATTTTTATGATATGCGGACAAGACGGGAAAAATTCATGTTTATAAATCAACATAATTCCTAATTAAAACGCTTTGAAGTTATCCCACTTTTTTTATTCTGTTTGAATATTTGCTAAATGTAACTCTTCAGGAACAACATAATATTAAAGTGGAAATAGTAACAATAAGTTTAAGGCCTAAACAGAATTAAACAAAGTTTGTAGTTAAATTAAAAAAGTACGATATTGATGAGAAATATTTCTTTGATTGCACCCAAAAACGTGGCAGATCTAAGTTCGGAGATTTCAAATGTTCCCTTCAATTTTCATCAAGATCGCAAATTATGCCGTTTGCCCGGTAGCAAGCAAACAAAAAAAAAAACACTTAAGCTATTTTTCTCAGGGTAAGTGAAATTCAAGTCTGCTTTGCTCATCCAAAAAGCTGATAAAACAGACAAGTTATTATACAAAAAAATCAATACAGTAAGATCCCTCTTATCCGAGTTGGATGAGACCGGGGGCACCTCGGATTTGCGAAAAACTCGGATGGCGCGTTTCATTTGTTTATTTGCTCTCGTAGGCCTAGCATAGGCCTAGCCACACATGTAATGGATAAGGGAACATAAAATACACACGATACACTTCATACAGGGTATACTAAATGAATTAATAGCTTGTAAATCAAGCTCACAAACACACGTACACAATTAGGCCTACATGTCGTAATAAAAACGTATGTCTAGGCCTAAACTCGACGCAGTAGGCCTAGGCTAGGCCTACAATGCAAACATAGGCCTAGGCCTAGGCTAGGCCTAGCTCTCTTTCTCATGTGGGAAAACCTCTCACTACTATATCCCGCGCTGAAGCTCTCGTCGCAAGATAAGCCTGGGAAAGAAAGAACATAAGCCCAGGAATAACAATCCTATGCGTCGTGATAACGAATTTCGTGAATCGGTTGAAAGATGATTGCATTGCGAATTCTACTTCTACACCCAACCATCTTTGTCAGTCAGCTGTGAGTGTGAGTTGGTTGGATCGTACGCGCATCTCGTACTGCGCAGACGGCGGTGTCCAAGATTTATTGCCGCATCTTTCTCTCTTGCACTCACTCGTGGCATGGGCGCGACTCGCCGAGACGGACGGAAGCACGTGATAGCTTACAACGCGCTCTGTCGTCAACTCCAATTACTCTTTAGGCAGCGGGCACGCTCCGCGGGAAAGACCGCAACCACGTAGCGCGTAATTTAAACTGGTGAATTAGTCTATAAACGGCCGCGAAATATACCCGGATCTTAAAATCGGCTCCGGGTAATTTCTGGAACCGGGTACCCGATGTCATCCCTACTCGTAAGGCATGCCTACAAATGTATGCGAGTACATTTAAAAAAGTGCGGCGCGGCGTCTGTAATTATTTTTATGTTTTATTTACGTATTTAAAACTTTAATTTTTTTTTTTTTTTTTTTTTTTTTGGGGCGGCTCGGTTAACACGGAATATCGGATAAGAGGAGATCGGATAAGAGGGATCTTACTGTAATTAAATAAATGAAAGAATCAATCAAATAAAACAACAATACTACACAGATGTTCTGTAAATGATCATACTAAATCGGTATAGAAATAAAAAAAATAAAAAGAAGATCTAAACAATATTAGGGTTGAGATTCGATTATAAATTCGTAATCGATGTCAAACCAATAATTTCGACATAGACAAGAGATGGAAGGACATCATAGCACGAGACTTGCAGGCAAGAGGAGAGAGCAGGGAAGATGTGGAAGAGATACGATTGTGAGAGGATAGAAAGAAGTGATAAAATATGGTTGCTAAACCCAAGCTGACCCTGCCAGAAGCAGGAAACGGCAATGGATAATGATGATGATGAGAAAGAAAAAAAGAAAATAGAAAAAAGAAGGGATACACAATAAAATTAATAGAGTTGAGATTCAATTATAAATTCGTAATCAATGTCAAACCAGTGATTTCGACATCACATCGCAAAAAAAAATTCAACATCAAAATTCTTTTCAACATCATTTTTTTTTAAAAGGGGGATTTTTAAAATATTTTTTTCTTCCTTTTTTAATGTAAAAATAGGCAATGTTATGATACAAAAATAAAGTAGTAAATAAAGTTGTCCTCCTTTGTAAATCAGTTTTTATAACTGAATAGGATAGACGTTAAATAAGTAAAAATAAATAAATAAATAAATAAATAAATATATGGTTTTTACATTTTTTTTTTTTTTTTTTACAGATGGCAAATCGAAAGTCAACCCTAGAATAAATTAGATCCCAGCGTTGTTCCGCTAGGCAACATCTCTGCCTGGCGCCCGGCGTGTACTTACTCGTGTACTGCTTCTTCTTGTAGAACCTGGTAGCCGAGCACAGCTTGATCTCGGCGCAGACTTGCTTGGGGTCCAGCTCGTCGGCGAGCAGCGTGATGACCACGTCAGCGTACTGGTAGACAAAGTCGTTGCACTCCTTGCCCACGGTCGCAGGCAACTTGTTGCACACGTTGTGAACCGCCTGCTTTATCTCGTCCTGTTAGAGACAACGTGATTAGTAGAGAGGCGGGGTGCGAGGGTCACCGGTCGGGTCCATTACGGAAACATTAAATAAATAAATAAATAAATTGTATTTAGAGTCTACCCACTCAGTTATATAACTGATTTTCAGTGGGGACAGTAAATCAAAGCGATCAAGCCAACCTTGTAGACCCCGACGCAATCGACGAGTGAGCGATATTTTTAATAGGAAATATAGCAATCAGTGGCCGACATTATAAAGTACCATATTTAACCGAATATAAGACAATATTTATTTCCATTTTTGATAGCTAAAAAATTGGGGGTCGTCTTAAATTAGTATATCAAGAAAATTGATGTTTTCGAGGCGCCTAGTACATCGTTTTACGACGCGCGGCGGTCTTCAGATGTGATCACAGGCTCCGCGGAAAAAGACCGCTAAATAACTGCGCATTTCATTATAAAGATTTTTCTTGGGAATCGATTTGGTCACAATGATTTTCAATTTTAATTATTAACTAGTAGGTTAAGTACAAAGTAAGTAGGCCTATCAAGTACTATGTTGAAATTTTATTTTTCAGTTTATTTTTTAATCGGGGGTCGTTTAAATTCGAGAATATGATTTTTCCAGTTTTAACTTATAACTTCCTGAATATAGAGGGTTGTCTTAAATTCGAGGTCGTCTTCTATTCGGGAAAGCATCAAATTTTTTTGTGTGATATTGATAATTGAATATGTCATAGCCCGGCCCTAAAGAAAAGTGTGTAGAAACACGAGTTGAATGGGCAAAGGTTGGCGCAACCCCAGGTACAAGTGAAGCGAGCATCAGACAAACCCACCTCGGTCGTCTTGTTCTTTAACATGGTGTCCAGCTTCGAGAGGACGAACTCGCAGATGATGCATTCGGTGGAGTCGCTCAGCTTGGTGGACAGCGCAGTCGTCATCTGAGGTATCTCGTTGCTTACTGGAACAATGTTTCTTATTGGTTCATTCCTCTTGTGTTTATTACCTCCACGTACTGGACAATACACAGGAGATAAACCATGACATAAATAAGCGTTAACGCTCAGTCTCCTAACCTTCACTCCGAGCGCTAGCGCGCCGATTAGAAGCCACCATGAAAGGGGAAAATCATTTCACTACCACACAGATACTTCAGCTAGTTGGTTAATCTGCCGATTTAAGTGGCTGTGGAGTTGTGTTTGTTGTAGAGGGGATGGGCGAGCACCTCCGTCTGTATGTTACTGTATTTATGCGAGTAAAGGCCTCGGGTATATTTGAAATTGTCAAGTTCAAAAAGTGGGGTGCAGCCATTATGTGAAGCCATTTGTCAATAGTATTTATATCCAACTCTTTTAAATCTGAGTGGTCAAAATAAGGGTGCGGCCATTACTCGAGGGTGGCGTATAATCGAGTAAATACGGTAATATGCACAAAATATACAATTAGAAAGCTGCCCTTTAATGATGGCTTCCAATTGGCACGCCTTCCACTGCCACACTGCGAGTCTAGCATATTAATTGGATGTCATTGAGATAAACAACAAAATACAAAAGCCTAGTAACTAGGGATGTGCGGGTAGGGGATTTTTAGCTTGGGTCGGGCTCGGGTCGGGTAATTGAAAGTACCCTCGGGCTCGGGTAATTGAAGTAGGCTCGGGTCGGGCTCGGGTAGTGAATTTTTTTTTAATTTGTGAATTCATTTTTTTAAAAAATCCAAGAAAACAGTTTTGCATTGGTTGCAGGTAGCCACTCTGGGCTGTGTTGACACGAAGTACTTCCAAATCGGTGTCTTATGAACTTTTGCTTGAGTAGGCCTAGGCCTAGTACAGTGAAACCCCGCTATTATTGTTTTCCTGCATCAATCGTTCGTTATTCTCGGAAATAATATCGTAACGATCGTTTTCTAATATTTCCGACCCAACCCCAAGAAAAACCGATGCGATCGCGTATTTTTCTCTTCCGGCCGACGAAATCATGCGTTTGTACCAGCCATGCATCTGACGAAATCGCGCGTTTGCACCAGCCTTCCGGTCTGACTCCGCCCAACGCTCTGCTGCGCGCAACGATGCGCACTAGATCGGACTTCTAGGCCTGCCGCCTAGGCATTAGACGATGTTTATTAGCGTTGTTTCTTTTTCACCATTCGCCTACGTACGTAATATTCAACTTGCTTTATGCCGTTATTAGCGTTGAATAACCAGAAGACGAGTAATGACGGTCAGTAGGGGCCTAAGGCCTATTACTCCAGCGGGGACAGCGCCGGAAGACGGGAAGAGCCAAGGACACAGCATCATAGCATAGCCGCGCCCACGTCGTAGCGATTGGTCCGCTCCGACGTCAGCTGTTCGTTTGGCGTGTGAGCGGGAGGTTTAAAAGGAGCAGATTGGCGTGTTTCTTTATTACTTCTACCCGACCCGACTTTTTCGGGTAGGAATTGACGGCCCGACCCGAGGTCGGGTAATTTTACCTACCCGAAAATTACCCGTTTTTCGGGTACCCGCACATCCCTACTAGTAACTTCTACAAGTGTGTGAAAGGCCTAGTGTAGGCTAGGTAAACACCAAACACGTATACCGTGTAATATGATAGTTCTGACCATGGTGGTATATATCTTTAGGTGATTTCACTTGCGTATCCAGGAATGCTTTTTGTGTGGTCGCTTAATGCACGCAGTTCAGACGGACGCCACCAGGATCGCGACGTGACAGAGAACCATATCTATATAGATGGCGATGTGTATACACTTTATTGACCGCCGTGCATTCAGATCGGTAGCGGAACGTTCGCCATGTTTTAAGTTCTACGTCACGTGACTGGTACTCTGACACGTCACGTATTCTGTCGGCGACCGCCTGCACTGCGTGCATTAAGCGACCACAAAATTCACGGCAGTGAAATCACCTAAAGATATATACCACCATGGTTCTGACAATGTATATAAAACCTATTTCATACAGATCCTTACGTATGCAACAGAAACCTGGACTATGGCGAGACAGATGCAGGCGGCAGTGATGAGATTCCCGAGGAGCACAGTGGGCAAGTCCGCAAGATAAGAAGAGACGGAACAAGGAATATGGACATTTGAGAAATGCTGGGTGTAGAGAAGTTAAGTGACATGATGGGAAGGACCCGGGCACATTATTAAATAAAGAGTCTGGACGATACCTCTTTCACCGTCATCGCGTAGTTAAATCTCTGTGCACGTGATTTGTATAGTCCTGTGAACGGCAACGATCGATGTAAATATTTAACATGGATGCTACCGCCAAAGAAAAATTCACTATTCCCCAGGGCCCCGATTCATGTACATTTATCCCGGGTATAAGTGGTATAAGGACGGTATAATGCAGGACATGGCAGGATAAGGCCTGGTTAAGTCTGAGCAACTCTCATCCAATCAGAAATTTTCAATCCAACAACAAGTACAACAAATGTTTTTTCCACTGCATTCCACAGCCATGTAAATCAGCAGATTTGCAAAAGAACACTAAAAATTTGCACCATCTTTTGTTTCACATTTTTATTTATTGACAGAAGATTGTGTGAGATCATTAAAAGAAAAGAAAAGGCGTATTATAGCCGTAAATTTTGGAATAGCCTAGGACTATCATACTATTGTTCATCTGCATAAGGCTTTTAGTAATCAAAACTAGTTATTTGTGCGGGATTTGTGTCAAAACAAGGTCGTGCAGGCCTAGGGTTGCCTAGGAGAGGCCAAGGGCTTGTCAAACGTGTTATGTTAGTATAAATTTTATCTAGTCCTATAGCCTAATCGAACTTTAGGCCTACACTGTTGTATTATGAATAATTTTCTACATCTGGGCCTAGGCCCGAGACGGTTTCTGATTTGTTTTATGAGGGTAATGACAACTTTTCTCGTTTTACACATACGACGCAAAATTTAAAATGTCCGCCATCTGTTTACATATTTTCTTATCCCCGTGCGAGGCGGGATAAGTCTTCATGAATTGGATTCGGAGTTATACCGCACTTATACCACCTAACTCTGCTTATACCGGGATAAAAATGTACATGAATCGGGGCCCAGAGGAACTATCAAACCTAGAAGAAATATAATATGGAACGTAAAGAGAGCATTACCTAGGAATAGACATAGCATTAAGACTAGGCCTTAGTTCTTACCTTTGTGTTAGTTTCCAATTTATTTCAATTATTTCTATCTAAGCTGTCAAACCAGCGGCTGCTAACCACAGTTTGTTTTATTCTTCTTGTTTTTATAAAACGGTACTTTGCTTCTATCTGCCTTTTAGATACCTGCTGACTATTTTGTTGACCAAGAATCATTCAAAGCCCCCTAAATAATATTAATAACTTCAAATATTCTACAGGTCTTCCATCCATAGATAAAGCAGTTCACAGGGTGATATAAATCACGTGCACAGAGAGTTGACCACAGGATGTCGGCAAAAGAGAAATATTCCAGACCTCTTGATTTAACTATGTCCACGAGTATACATGTGTGTTGCTTTTAGATTTATTTTGGTTTTGAGTTGACGGTCCTGCGATATATCAGCCGTTGCAGCTGAACTGGGATCAACAGAGTAGAGTACCTACCTAGTAGGGATGACATCGGGTACTCGGGTACCCGACTCCTACCCGAGTCGACTCCATTTTCAAAGAGTCGAGTAAATTTTTTATTTTTTTTTTATGATAAATTGAATGACATTACACTTGTTGTCTCGTTAGTCGTTATCTTATCTCAAAACGTAAACATAACAAATCAGCGAGAGTCTTGGCCGGGCCAAGAGACAAGCAAGCTAGTGATACGTAGCGGGTGGAGGGTGGGGGGGGGGGGAATGGCCGGACAGCGTTGTGCAACCCCACTGAAAATCAGTTATATAACTGAGTGGGTAGACTCATACAATTTATTTATTATTTATTTAACTAGAGTAGTGGGCTAAAAATAACTTTGGCATAAAAAAATTCAGATTTTTTTTTTTTTAAATTGCGGATCGTGGAGTCGACTCCAATGTCTACCCGATGTCATCACTACTACCTAGTGAGCTATTTTAAAATTTATTGGTGTGAGATAGGATCCAACACCTTAGGCCCTACCCGGTACCTTCGAAAAGTGGTGGTGGCTGCTGAATTTCTTGGAATCAGGAAACACTCCTGTAGGTGTTGAACTGTTGATTATGTATAAGGAAATCAATTCAGAAATTAACAAATCCATCTCAGCGGGGTATCGAACCCAGGTCTCCCGATTGCTGGTCGAGTGCTTTACCCCTAAGCTACCGGGACGGGAAACTTCATAACATCTGGATTGTTATAATAATTTTTTAAATTTTTATAAATTTTAAAATTTCTGGATTGATTTACATAAAATTAATTACACCAACGGGAGTGTTTCTTCAAAAATGAAATTGAGCAATAAACTTAGTTTCCAGGCACGAAGGGCCATCAAATTCCAACTCGCAACCTTCTCGTGGTTTGGCCCGTGATTAGGGGAGTTCTTCTCCCTGAAACTAATGGCGAGCTCTGGGTCGTCGTCGGGAAACTGTCCCCCCGCGTCATCCCTTACGTCCCTCCCTTTGTCTCGATTAGCCAAGTTGCATAAATATGAGACGTTAAGCAATATCCAAAATCCAGGCACGAAGTCACACGTCGTTACTCACGTATGTCGGCTGCCACCGTGGTGACCGGTACGCTCTTGTCGTCGCACAGCCTGAGGTAGACGCAGACCTCCTGCGGTGTGAAGTCGGCTATCAGCATGTCCACCAGCTGCTCCTCGTAGGACGCAACGAACGCCTCGCAGTCCGAGATCAAACTCTTGGGCAGGTGAGTGCACAGGTCGTCCAGAGCGGACTTGATGCTCTCCTGCAAGGTGAGCGCAACAACGTCACTTGACTGTAACATTCGGTGTCGATACGATCGTCCACCGGTAACGGATTTATCAGCATATCGATGGTGAAGAACCAATACCTTCTATCTGCCAAAAAGCAAATTGTTCAGGAGAGCATTAAAACTGATTTAAAAAAGTAACTAGTTGGCGGTGGCAGATAGGAGATATTGATGTAAGGTAGTACTATATGTCTCTTTTGGAGATGTTTAAGCATTGTTAGATGGGAGCTATTACTTATTAGCATCAAAAAATTCGAAATAATTTTCTGTATCCATAGACACCAACATCTCATTTTGGCAGAAAATGGCAGATAGAAAGTATTGGTTCTTCTCCATCGATATCTAACATTCTTTTCATAATTTAAATTACCAAGAGAGGAATGGGAAAGATTAATTCAAGAAGACATTAGAAAACGAGAAAAACTGTGGGAGCATGTGGCAAGAGTAAAGCTTTGGGAGGACAGATGAGGGTGGAGTAAATTGGTGGAGAGGAAGGAGAAAAATGACGAGGAAGAAACACTGAGTCTGGCAAGCTTTTATCTACAGTTGTCAGTTTCATGCCCTAGATAATGGTGGAAAACTACCACTCAACCCAACATAGACAAAAAATCTGATGGAAATTGTTTCAATCTCTTTAGACCTATAGAAATTGAAGGTAAAATGAACAGGATTTTCATACGTTTCTTGTCTATTGATGTATCTGGTTTGAGGGTTCCGTTAAACATTAGGTCATATGTCATTCTAGCCTAGGGGACGTGAGAGGTCAGATCCAGCCACAGAGGGAAGTACAGGGGGGGGGGGGGTCCCCCGACTATTGCCGTATTTTGGGTACAATCTGTCAAACAAAATTTGTGCTGCATGTTATTTCAGTAAACCATTTTCCCTTAGCTATAGCCAGGTGGAAGACAAACATGTTAAATATTTAATATTTAAAAACAAAACCGTTGCTAAAATGTTAATTTTGCACGAGGATTAAATTGTGCCCAGTATTATCCAAAATTTGTAGGCATATCCACATTTAATGTCCGATAGTGGGGTTATAAAGAGTTCTGATTACATAATATAATCGAGAACACAGATGTAATCTCACCCCGGCTCTGGCAACGAAGTTCCATACGTACCTCGGTCTTGTTGTCCTGCAGTTTGGTGACCAACTCTTGGACGGCGAACAGACACAACGGGCACGAGGCCTTGTCGTTGACGGGAGGTTTGTTGATGTCGACGATCGTCAGCGTCGGACAGAGACCGAGCTGAGGGCAGACCTGTGGAGCCAGAGCCGACATTAACTTTCATTTCACAAGATATAACCCTAAGTTTACCTTGTTGGACATGAAGACTACTATCAAGACTGCTAACTCTATACTGATACATCACAAGCAGGTGGCATGAGAGCCGTACCCTAAGTTTGAAGCGAGGTCCTAGCCACCTGATTGGTCTAGAACCTATTTGATCGCTCACATGAAAAACAACGTGGCTTAAAGTTTAGTCTACGAAAGTCTACCTTCTATTGAAAAATAATTAGGAAAAGGCCAATCGGCTAGTTTAGTAGGATTGGAGAAGAAATTCCTGATGGCCTTGTAAGCCAAAAATGTAGGAATATCAAAAGAAGGAGAAAACCAAAGTAGCATTGAGATTTATCCTTTAATACATATATGTATTTATTTTATTTAATATCTAAATTTAAAGTCCCTCCATCATAAGATTAATAATAAGTAATAGCTAACCCTTTGCAGTACCTACGGTTATTTTCCATTTATTTTACACAGGAATAGAACATTAAATTTCTATGCGGTCAAAAGTAAAGCGAAACCATACACATTTGTGTTTGTAGCTTTGAAAGTAAGTGAAAGTCAATGAAATAACTTCAAATAATCAGGATAGGTCTACAATAAAGTAATTAATAATTAACTTTGGGATCGCGAATCCAATCACAGCCATCATTTAGGCTTATGCCTAAATTAGGTAGTCCATCACAGCCGTCCCCCCTCCCCCCCATTCACTTGAATAAACATCAACATTGTCTGATCTCCATTTCACTTGATCTAGAACTAATGACTAATGAGTAATGATAGATATAGAAAAAATATCATCATTGTCAGAATCGCGGTAGTCACTCTCAAAAATAATATTGTTTCAACATGTACCCGTCCTGATGGTCTAGTGGTTAAGACGCCTGTCTGGAATGCGGGAGATCCGTGATTCAATTCCCGGTTGGGGCGGACTTTTTTTTTTCAAATTTCTGAATTGTAGTAAATAATAATATCAACAGTCTACTTTGGTTGCGATTGAGGGGGCGTGTTTAACAAACAGCTGGTTTTATTTGATATATCAATGTGCGCTACATGGCACTGCTAATGCAGTCGCCTAGATATTCTTACACGCGGAACCTTCTGCTATTATTTTTCTTCTGTGCAGAGAGGGGCTTCTTCAGCCATTTTTCTTTCTTGCTATCATAAATAAAATGTCTTCTATTTCTGACCTGCTCATGTCATTGGGCAGGGAGTCAATGTTATTCTGAAGTGCGGCGCACCTGAAAAGGTGTGCTCTGTCTCGGGATTCGAAATTACATTTTTTACAAGTTTCCGGTTCGGTGGTGATGTTGAATCTGTTCAGGTGGTATTGCAGAACGTCATGGCCAGTTGCAAGTCGGAACTGGGCTGTGGCAGTTTTACGAGACCAGTTTTTGTCTGGCCCTTTTTAGATCTCATCCCGCCAGCCCACATTTTGGTGGAAAGCAAAGATAGATTGTACAAGATGCTTCATTAGGGTTGGGACTTGACATTGATTTTTTGATTCGACATCGATTTGGCATCTAAAAAAAAATTGGTTTTCCGTTTTTTTTTTTTATCGAAATCGATTTTGGAACTATGTAAAAGACAAATATTTTATTATTTGCATTATAACATTAACATTATCTATTTTTACATTAAAAAAAGTTTTATTTGTAATGTTGAAAATAATTTTGATGCCAATTTTTTTCAATGTGATGTTGAAATTATTGGTTTAACATAAATTACGAATTTATAATAAAATCCCAACCTTACTAAATATTCTAAATTTAGATGCTATATAAACGTATCTGAAGAATAATAAGACGAAGATGGACGGATTCCTACCGTGGAGGGGTCGATCTCCTGAGCCAGGAGGGCGACAAACGCATCACCGTAGGTCTCCACAAACTCTCGGCATTGAACTTCGATGGCGTTCGGGAGGTGATCACAGGCGTTCTCCACCGCCTCCTTGATGCTGGCCTGGGTGGGGAACAAACAATGGCAAGTTCAAAAAGTGAAACGAAAAAGGTTTCTTATTATTATGCCGAGGGCCTACATGTAATATAAATTAATTTAATTATTTTTAAAAATTTAATGACATTTCAAATTGGAGCATTGGTTTCAAGCATTAGTGGTGAAACAAACTCTTTAAAAAGATTAATAATAAATTACCGAGGACTTCCAGGAATCAACTTAATTAACCCATCTGCACCCGTAAGCGGACTAGTCCGCGAATCATAGCCTGGCCACGGAAGCCATAAGCGGACTCTTCCGCATTTACGCGCGCTGCCATTCAAACTGCAGTAGTATCAGCTCCTATCGGCCAATTGTTGTACTTTTTGTTGCATTTTCCGCGTCAAGCATGTAGTGACATCTAGTGGTTTTCTTTGGTACTCTTACGGCAAAAACGTGAAGCTACAATTGACTTTGTTATCGACGTGAAACTTACCCGCCTGTCTACTGTCAAAAATGGCAGATTCGGATCAATCAAAGCGTCGTTCTCGGCACAAACAATACTAAATCAGTAAATTTTTGGATGTTCTTCGATCAGATTTCAGTGATAGTGATGGTGAAGGTTGTGATTTTAATTGTATGCGTAGAACCGGTGCAGATATAGTAGGCCTAAGTGAAAGTGACAGCAAAGAAGAAATGTGCGTTGGTGTGCATGGGAGTAACATTGAGGTTAGGAATGGGCGTGATCACGAGGGTCGTACTCGTAGCCCTACAAATTCGTGTATTGTTAGTTGTGAACAGGCCTAGGCCTAGAAATAATGCTACAGTAATAATAAGTGATAGTGACAGTAATGATGTTGATTACGTTCTTACTGTACTACGCTGCAACTTTGATGTGCAGAGGGCAAAAGTGCGCGGTTTCCGTGGGCGCGCTGGTGCGGATGGATTAACTTTAAGTAGGGCTGTGCGAGTACTCAATTTCTCGAGCTTTTTTGAGCTTCAGTTTTGAGCTCGCGCCGAGCCGAGCTTGATTTTAGGCTCGATTTATTTGAGCCGAGCCGAGCTTGGCTTTATGCTCAATTTATTCGAGCCGAGCCTACAAAAACACGCAGTACACGCGCTCATTTTCATCAACATTCAACAGACAGTCTTGTCAACAAAGCCTTTTGCGGAAGAATGCGGCAGCCTGAGCCAGCGATCAACAGTCGACTCGACGCAGTAGAATGCAATAGGCCTAGGCCTAGAATGCAAACGTGTCTCTCTCATGTGGGAAAACCTATCACACTATCGCCCGCGCTGAAGCTTTCGTCGCAAAATAAGCCTAGGAAAAAAAGGAGATAAGCCAAGGAATAATAATCCAATGCGTCGTGATCATAGAAACATGATCACATCGCAATAATTTTTCTTCCAACTAGTTCCACACCGATCATCTTTGTTCTTCGTCAGCTGTGAGTTGAGTTGGTTCTGGTTGGATCGACCGAATGCGCACGTAGTTCGCGCAGGTGTCACGTGATGGCTTACAACGCGTTCTGTTGTCAACTCGAGTTACTCTTTAGCAGAGTCGACAAAGAAGTTTCCCCAGGGTCTTCTTTATCGACTCTGCAGGCAGGAAGGCTCCGCGGGAAAGATCGCATCGACGTAGCGCGTAAAATAATAAACCCGTGAATTAGCCTAAAAACGGTCCCGAAAAATACCCTGATCTTATAATCGGCTCCGGGTAATTTCTAGAACCGGGTACCCGGTGACATCCCTAGAAAATATGTAGCCTAACCATTTTTAATTTTAATTTTTTTTGAAAAAGCTCGGCTCGGCTCGGCTTGAAAATCAAGCTTTTTTTTAATACTCGGCTCGGCTCGACTTAAAAATTCTAGGCTCGCACAGCCCTAACTTGAAGTAATTTTATGTTACGAAAGTGACCGACTTTTCCAGGTTTTTGCAGGTGGAAACCTGTATCGTTCCAGATTACAAATTTGGCTGATTGGGAAAGAAAGAGAACTGATTTTGCCAACTCATAAATAGTAGTAGGTATTTCTCAATTTCATTAATTGGGAAACACATCCGTAGGTATAATTGATTTCCATTTTAAATCAGTACTGATGGCACATTAAGCCTGCATTAGACGGTTCAATGGTTTGTTAGTGATGGCACACATCACACAAGCATGACCCAGAACAATTTTTCATTTACGATTTGATTTAATGATTCTTTAAAATATTTTTAAGGGTAAATAGGAAAATAAAATATATATTAAAAAATTGACTGTAGACCTACAAATCTTTTCCAGATTTAATTCCCTAACTCTTCCAGGTTTTCAAAAAAAAAAAAAAAAAAAAAAATTGGTGATGGAAAACATCCTGGCTAGTGAGTAGTGATATAAAATTTCTGAATTTTTTTGTTGAAATTTCCCGGAAACATTTTCGGAGTAGGCCCAAGTAAGAAGAATTACTTGGAAATTGTTCTTTACGAAATATTCCGGATTTTTTTTCCGGGAGAAATTCTAATAAAATAAAATACCTGCAAATAGGTTACTGAGGTAGTAGTCAATTCCAAGCTTCATTTGAATTCATACTTCATCAAGATCGAAATGTAATAGTAGGCCTCACTGTTCATACTGCCTTGGTAGGTCATCTTTGAAAATTAATATAATGTGGGGAAATTTAAATGTGCAAATAGAATGAAGTTGTTGGCAGTGTAAGTACTGTCCCATACGAGAGTACACTGTTCATCTAACATATTTACTTTATTTTGTGAAATAAGTTTTTTGTTTAAATTTCCGGAAATAATTTTTTTGGAAATTTCCGGAAATAATTTTTTTGGAAAATTTCCGGAAATATTTCCATTTCCGGGAAATATTTCCACAGATAAATTTCCGATTTACATCTTTAATCCTGGCCATACATACCTCTGAGGACGGGTCTGTGATGGCTTGCTGCAGATAGTGGAGGAAGTACTCGCAGAATGTGCAGACCGGCTTGCTGGGTCCGAACACAGCCAGGGGCGTCATGCGGTCCACCGGGAGCTGGGGGGGCTGCACCGGGTGCACTCCTGAGGGACAGAAGAGGCTTGAGTGCGGACTTTCGTACTCTTCGGAATACACGCTAAGAGAAATCAACATTTCCGTGTTTCGTCTCCACCCTCGGACAGGTAGCCTACTAATTTCTCATACATGAGTCAACTCATTCCATATGAAATCAACAAACACATTTTTTTGACCTTGTGCACCAAATACAATTAATTAATGAATCAAATCTAAAAAAAGATGTGCAGGCTACACTTTTGTCAAAAAAACAACATATAGGGTAATGGCCGATAGTGAGGTTATGTCTCCCCCCCAAACAAAATCCGTTTTATTAAAGATACTCTTTCATTCAGCCAATTTTCATAGACTTTCAAGGTTTTGACCCTAGGGTGATTACACCCCACTGCACACGCCTTGCCAGCCATTTTCAGGAGTTATTACCTTTTTTTACATTGGCGGACTAAAATCGCATTTCCTTCCCGAGGCCTACCTACCAATCATTGGGCCTGATCGGAATAACCTGCTCATACACACGCAATGGAATATTATCTGGTCTAGGCCTAACTTGTCTAACATCGTTTTGCCTGTCATTTTATAGGTTATAATAACCACCGCTGCCCACGCCAACATCACCGTCACTTGTCACTTTGGTAAACAATTTCATGGTCATTCTGACTAAGCATGTCACCGTTTACAGAGTCATCATCATCTGAATATCTGCACTGAGGATAAATTTGTTTTTAAAACTTCACTTTCATTGAGTTGAGCTAGATTTCTTTGTATTCGCCATTTTCAAAGTCAACACTGGCCTTGAGAACAACAACAATGTTTTCACGGCTCCTGTACGAACTAATGGACCGAAAATCACATGTTTTTTGAGGTGTGCTGCTATCTAGCGGGATTTTGTACAACTGATCAAGTTTCATGGACTTCAACCGGAATAGCAGCGATCTGTGTTGCCGACGGACGAGAATACGTCTATGCGTGGAATGTGTCAACTGTCAGTGAATGTCCCACCAAACAGGTGATTGGCAGGGACTTCCCACGCTTGTGTAGGAGACTGGGGCTCATCCTTTCTTAACAACCAACAAAACAATTCAAAGTGTTTGGCTGAAAATTGGAGGTCGAAAAGTGATCTAGAATGTTTGTGAAATTAGTTGGATTTGCTGATCAAGCAAATTTTTAAATCAACATTTAACATTGTAAAAAAGTTGTCCAGAGCTAAAAAAAACCATGTTGTAGAGTTAGTGAAGGAAATACTAGCAGACAAGACAAGTATAGGCCTATGAACTCGACAACAAATAAGATTTAGACTCACTCGCTCCGTTCTCCCCGATGTTGACGCGGTGTAGGAACTGCGCGGGTTGAAGACGCGTGGCCACAACAACCTTCTCCGCCGGTACGAGCCTGGATGCCTTGAACTTGTTGACGGCCTTGAGAGGAACCAGGGGCCACAGGGGCGCAGAGCCAGCCTGAAACATACACAATACCTTCCTTAGGATACAATCAAAAGTCATTAAAACAAACATTATTACGAAATAATCATTACACCGAGTATTTTGGGTGGTCCTGCCCAAATCCTATGTTAGTAATGAAAAAGGATAGTCTTTACAACGAAAAATAACGTTAATGAAAAGATCATTTGAACGAACCAATGTTTTCGACCATGACTATAATGCTACGTTGTTACAACGAAAATTTTGACTTGAATCGAGGTTTTGTGGAATTAGTCAAGGAATTGTTTTTTCCGCCGAGCTATCGCCTTTACGCTAGCTTGCAAGATCTGCACGGACAGTAAACAGAAGCAATACCCCTCTTCCCCCTCACTCGCCGGTCGGCCACTTCCCAAGTCCTCACCACACCTGCCTACGAGACCGGCGATCGACACGGATCTCTCTCCTCTCTCTCTCTCTCTTTCTCTCTCTCTCTTTATGTTTATTATGTGCACGATTGGCCATAATGTGTCTCTGGTAAGACTGTATAAATCATAGGCACCGTAGATGTTGCTGTTGCTAGTTATACATAATAAATAAACTTCTAAACCACTTTAAAGAATGTAAATAGAAATATTTATTAAGAGAGAAAATACTAGAGGCCATAGGCCTGCAAAAGTTGGAAACAAAGTCATAATGCTACCATAATGTATTTATTTAATGTATTATTTCAATATTTTATATAATCATGTAATGTTCTCTTCATTATCAAATGTATTATTATTATTATTATTATTAGTATTAGGTTGGATGGAAGATAAGGCTTCACTAGCCTTAATCCCACCTTACAATAAAGACCCTTATCTATCTATCTATCTATCTATCTATCTATCTATCTCTCTCCTTTTTTTTTTTTTACATAGATTTAAAATCCATGATTTGCATAACATTACCATATACCTAGAAAATTTTAACTTTGCAATAATGTAACTCATAATGTATTTAATGTATTATTTCAATATTTTATATAATCCTCTAATGTCGTGATGTGTTGTTATAAGAAATGGTTGGATGGAAGAGAAGGCCTAACAGGCCTTAATCCCGCCATAAATAAAGACGCTAATCAATCAATCAATCAATTAATCAATCTCTCTCTCTCTCTCTCTCTCTCGGCCGGCCAGCCAGCTCAGTGTTTTTCTTACGTGATAATAATTGCAAGATCATCGTTTTTAATCAATGATGCTGTCAATGAAACACTTGTTAAACTGAGGCGCGTAATAGTATCGTAACGATCGTTTTTAATATTTCCGATACGAAAACTCCAAGAAAAACAGATGCGATCGCGTATTTGTCTCTCGGACGAAACCATGAGTTTGTACCAGCCATGCAGCTGACGGAATTGCGCGTTTGCTTTCAGCTTGACTCCGCCCAAACACGTGCGACCAGGATCTTGTTTTTAGCGAAAATAAAATGACTTTTAACAACAAAATAAATGCGGGATCCCCTGGCATTCATTGTAATCACGTTTGACTGTACAACCAAGCCCGAATTTTCTATCATTATGAACCATTATTAGGGCAACCATACTTATTAAAGCAAACACTGGGACAGAAAATCATTCATCAGGCCATGCCTAACCTAGCGCCTACCGCAAGGCCTCTTGTAACGAGGGCAGAAATAATGATTTCATGTTTAAACTAGGCCGCTTTGCGAACACTTTTCACTCGCATTGATGGATAAGCTTTTTTGGTTGAATTTTTCTGTTTCAAGTAGGGCTGGGCAAAAAAATCGATATTTCGATATGATATCGATAATTGAAAAAAATTACGATATCGATATTTGATTTCATATCGAAATATCGAAATTTACACAAAAAATGCTAAATTTCGAAATTTTGGTGGAGGTGCCGGGTAGGTAGTCTAAATTAAATTACCCTGGCTGGTGCATTTGCTGGAGGTGCCGGGTTATAAAACGCGATTGTGGGATCGTAAATAGGTCTATGGTGACACCTTATCAACACTATTTGGCCAAAATTATGAAAAATAACACTCTAAAAAAAAAATTGAAAAAAAATGTTTTGGATTTTTTTTTTTTTTTTTTTTTACAAACAATTACATTTTGATATATCGATATCATATCAAAATTTTTCGTGTGATATCGATAATTGAATGATATGTCATAGCCCAGCCCTATTTTCAAGTTAATTGCAAATTTTTTTTGTTAAATTAGGATTATATATATATTATATTATATGTCTTAATTATCTTTACGGTAAATAATCACACACAGTATCATAGAAAATAACTTTTAATTTTAATACTGTGCGTGATTATTTACCGTAAAGATAATTAAAACATTAACCATGGATCAGGAAAGCTTAAACAAAACATTATATTATATATTATATAATAAAACGCTTAAGTCCCGTTGCGTTGATGGATGAGCTTTTTTGTAAGTTTTTAGTTTGCGTAGGACCACTTTTCCTTTGCAAGTGCTTTTTGAATGCATTGTAGGTGATTGTTGTCAAGTTTCTATTGTTACTTGTTAATTGTTATTATAAACCTCAAAAAACTCATATTAAAACCTTTATTCTATGGATTCTAGCTAACTTTTTCAACTTTTTCTTTCAAAAAGCAATACATCACCATTACCTTAATGTCCATGTAAAATATGAACGTTGTAGCCCCACCCGTTTGGTCAGAATCGGCCCAAATGTCACAAAAATATTGCACTAAAAATCGAAAAAAATCGTAAAAGTACGATATTCATGAGAAATATTTCTTCGATTGTACCCAAAAACGTGGCAGGTCTAAGTTCAGTGATTTCGAAGGTCCCCTCAAATTTTCATCGCAATTGGAATATCGGTTTAGCCGGAATCGTGTTAACAAACACACAAAAATACAAAAAAAAGAAAGAAAAAAAAACATTCCGGGTTTTTTCTCCAGTGTAGTGAAATGGAATCTTCGCTTCGCTCGCTATGCTCATCTAATTATGGTACAGTGGAACCTCGGTCCAATGATTTTTAAGGGACTGAGTAAAAAAAACCTTGCAGACAGGAAATTTTTCCAACGAGGAGCACACAAAAAATTTAATTTTGTGATTTACAGTAAGCGGTCTTCTATTTTATTAGTGTAGCCCCTAGTCACGCGTCAGCTGATAGCGATCGATACTGGTCAGTATCATCAGTATTCAGTACTGGTAAGACGCGACGCGTCAGTCTGATAGATTGATTGATCAAGGTCTTTAAAGGCGGGAGCTATCAAGACAGGCTCGCTCCTCTCTTGACTCCACGCCTACTGTGCAGAGCGCCTGCGCCCTGGACTAGCAAGTCAGCTGGCTCGTGAGGCGAGGAGGGCTGCAGCCCTCCCTGGCAATTTGATCCATCATGTAAATATTATAAATATACCGCCACCAATAAATTTTATTAAAAAAGTGTAATTTATTGTGCTAAATGTGTTTCTAAAAAAAATATTTCCAGTAAATATTCTTATGAGTATTGAATGCGCACGTTTTTGAACGGTAGATCTCTGTGGTCTGCTGGTTTTGCAGTCCTCACGGTAGAGCCTGACCGGGGGTGGAGCGGGTGAGCGGGGTCGTAATGCCGGGAGGGGTTGTAGGGGAAATACTGCTGCTTGGGTCTGCACTGTCTGCAGTCCATTGCCGTAGCCAGCCATTTCCCGCGACGTGTTCGCTGCACCCACTCGCAACGCTGGCAAGCGAGTGGGCTATCGTAGTGGTGTATTTATTTGCGATTGTGTAAATAAATTATATAATCAAGATTCGAGAAATGTCACAAAACATTAATCAATAAAAAAAGTAAATAATTATAACCCTACTCAAAATATGTACACTGTAGATCAATTTCATAATTTTATTTCCAAATTGTAGTTTAGAATTACCCAAAAATCAATAATAATTGATCAAAGACTTCGAAACTTTACCCAAATAAGGTGACCAGACGTCCCGGGTCTACCTGTCTCAGATCGCACTACAGGCTTTTGTAAATAAAAATCATTGGACTTTCCACTGTTATTAATATTTTTATTTAAAATGTGATATTTTGAACAGGAGTCTTTATCAAACTAACAATTTTAAAAAAAAAACACAACAGTTGAGTTTTTTTTGTAAATTCACTACGTATATCACAGCACTCAATCCGAATTGACTCAAGTCGGTTCGAGTTCAATTCGGTTTGAGTCTCTTGATATACACACTCGATTCGTATTGAAGTCAATCCACTTTCCAAAGTGGACTGACATGAGTAAATTGATTGATATACAGTTCAATACGCATTCAATACGGATTCAAAACTGCCTTAGAGATTTAAACTTTAGTGAATACCATTATTAGGCAGGCGGTGTTTATTAAATGTTTACGCATGTTTACAATAAAATGGCGTCTTGGAGGCTTTAATGAAGACATTAGGCTTTATATTTACGTAGCTGTAGGTAGAGATACAAGTCCATAGTATTTTCAAGTGTTATTCATAGAATCTTGTAGCATCAATTTAAACTGCCACAACAACAACTTCAATTCGAATCGAAATAGGATTGAGGAAGTCGTTTTGAATGTCCGTGATATACACTTAAAGTCAAACCGAATTGAACTCAAACCGAATTCAGTCAATTCGGATTGACTGCTGTGGTATACGTAGTGATTGTTAGTTTGATAAAGACTCCTGGTAAGGATTCAAAATATCACATTTTAAATAAAAATATTAATAACAGTGGAAAGTCCAATGATTTTTATTTACAACGTAACTACCTGTTATTTTTATTTAATACAATCCAGAAATTAAAAAAGTCCGCCCCGACCGGGACTCGAACCACGGATCTCCCACATTCCAGGTGAGCGTCTTAACCCCTAGACCACCAGGACGGGTACATTTTAATCTCTGAATTGTAGTTGCATTATACATCTGAATGGAACTATGATGAAATGAATTGAGAAACTACCTGTTATATAGTTTCATTTTTAATAATGCACCACAGGCTATCTTGAGGAAAATATTGCCCCAAAAATTTTTGCCTCCGGCGGCTGGGCAGACCCCGTATGTCTCACGCAAATACAGACTACACAAAAAAGATCAACCCACTGCAGACCGGCCCCCGCAGTAAATAATCACGAGCCGCCACTGAATAATCTTTACGACGACCAATCAAAAGGAGTAACTTCATTATGACGGGTCACTAAGACATAACTAACCCATCAGGATATTGGATTTCTTGCTACTAAAACAATTTCTTAAGACCAAAACACGGTTGAGGGAACTGGGCTATAGGTACCAGTAGGCTATTTTGAAGGTTATGATAGTGAAAATGTTAATATAGCAATTTTAGTCTTGCATCAAAAAAATAAATGTTGTTTTGTACTTTTCAAGGATATTTGCAGATATTACACGTCTTCTTACAGGATTTGAAAAAAAAATTAGTGGCAACCCTGCACTAGCCAAAGCCTACTATACATGATATTTACAAACTTTGAGGCGCAGTTAGGGTGTAGCAGGAAGAGGGTAGCAATAGCCGGGGTCAACTGAATACACTAAAAGAACTTCTTACTTAATGTAGGCTTATGGACAATACGGTAATCAATTTTGGAATCGTTTATGATGAGTTAATGATGGACAAACATACTATTCAGCAGCGTCTATGAACATTGCACCAGATCTTACCTTCTTCCCAGGCTGGGGGCAGAGTCCGGCCAGGGCGCAGGTTTCTGAGGGGACCAGGGCCCCTTCACCAGGTAGTTGATCTTACCTTCTTCCCAGGCTGGGGGCAGAGTCCGGCCAGGGCGCAGGTCTCTGAGGGACCAGGGCCTTCAAAAGGTAGTGATCTTACTTCTTCCCAGGCTGGGCAGAGTCCCGGGCCCGGGCGCAGGTCTCTGAGGGGACCAGGAGCCCTATTCCTGAGTTTTCCCCCGTCCACGAGACGGGACGGGACAAGTCGTTTTGTACCACGTGACCACGTTTACCCGTTCAAGATGGCCGATTTGCTATTCCTGAGTTCGATCTCGTCCCGTTTGTCAACCCGTCCCATCCAATCTACCAGCCGAGAGAGCCACCCAGGCCGGTACCCATATGGGTTGAAAGAAAACAATGGCGGACAACATCACTGCAATTCACGTTTTAGCGAATGGAAATAATGTTTTATGAGCTTTGCGTGTATGTAATGTACAATATACTGTATTAGAAATGACCACAGTTAAACTGCGCGTATGTTTTCAAGTTGCATCTTCCACGGATTGCGATGTAATCACGAATCTATGCACCGAGAAGTTGTCCACTCACTGCCATACGAGGAAAAGGTAAGCTAAAACATCGCATTTAAATGTATATTTTTACTATTGTGCCAGCTGAACAATGTAATAAAGACACATTTATATCATTGATAACATATTTCTTTTATTATGGACGTCCCTGCATTGATTGCAGTGTTTTTCACTGGGCCCTAGTAGTCTAGGATCTAGGGCCCCTACACAGGGTTGCAAATCAGTTACTACGTTTACATTGCAGTTTTGAAAAAGTTTTGACTTGAGTCAAGTCAAAACGATGATGCGTTTACATGATAAAGATCTGAAAACGTTCTCAAACTATTATTTAGTTCACTTATTTCCGGTAGACAGCACAATAAAGTCCACCGTTTTTATAAAGAAGAAAATTTATAGTTTTATTGTGTGTAACATAAGTATAACTTCGTTAGATGACCAAAAACATTTGCCGTAACATTTAGAACATAATTCAGAATATTAAAATCACGTTCCTAACTTGCTTTTAGCAAACATAACCTCAAATTGCAACACAACAAGCGTTTTGGTTGCAGCCAGGTGTATACATGACAGTTTTCAAAACTAGTTTTCAAGTTGTGATGTTTTGTTATGACACAACAGCTGACTGGTCACCGCTGCATGATGTGGATGCAGACAGCCAAATAGAAGGCTGTGTTTGGTCATGTGACCTAGGCCTGGTGACTTCCGTTTCCTGTTGGTTGCAACTTGCAAGCCATGACATAGAGGTTTCACTTATGTATCGTATTACCTGTTTCTATTAATTAAAGAACCCAATCTAAGTTCAACAACGTGTTATTAATGTAACTAATAACAACCCTAATATCATCTCACAAGTCACCTCTACTAGCAAACAGGATTGACTTGAACCGATCCAAACCCAGATTCGAAGCGTTTACATGCAGTTTAGAAAACTCAAAACGTTTTGAAATCGTTTTCAAACCTGCATGTAAACGTAGTTAGTTTCAACATTTAGGACCTAGGGCCTCGCCCTATGCCTATTGCCTAGGTAGGCAAGGTCTTTAGCCCAAGTAGCTAGGGCCTAAGGCAAAATCCATCAACAAATAGGCCCTAGATATTTTTTTTAGCTCCTAGGGCCTAAGCCTACTAAAGAAGACATTGGTCCTTAGCCTACACTTTAGGTCATTTAAATGCAAATAACATTGTAGGCCCTACCCCCAATCATATGTAGGCCCTAGGGGTGTTGGATGTTAGTTTTCCTACAGGCCACCCATGTTGCTAGCTTACTTACTGACTGAATTGAAAGTCAATTATAGACTAAAGGGGCCTAGACCTAGATTTACATGGGAAAAAACTAGGACCTACAATGCCAAATCATTTTCTTGGCCCACTCCCAAGTCGGTGTAAATATGTGCCTAGGGCCTATAGTTGTAGTAAATAGCCTTTGAAGATAAGCCAATGGCTAGATGATTTTATTTTGTGACCTACGGCAAGAGTTAGGCTATCCCTAGGCCTAGGCTAGACAGCATAACCTAGATTGTGCGACTCAACAGGTGATGCCTAGACTTATTGTTTTGCATTACATTCTAAAATTAACTAGGTACCGTAGAGCCTCGTTATATATATCCATGAAGGCATAGTCTACCTTTGAATGAAATCACTTTGTAATTTTTTGTCTGCAAGTAGGCCTCCTAGGCCCCTGTGCTTATTTGGAACTTGTTTGGTTGGGGGGATCCAACACCATTAAAAACACTAATTTTGCCTAAAAATAGGTTAGTGGTAGGGGGGGGGGGGGTTGCAAAAAAATTAGACTTCATTTGTACCCCCCCCCCCCAACCGAATAGGAGGCCTACCGGTACCCACTATTTATAATTTAATTCACCAACCTACTTTAGGGCTACTTTCTGTAAATCCCAAAATCCTAAAAAATCCTAAAATGGCACAAATATTTACTACAATGCCCACTCATTACACTCCATCGCTGGGTAAGTCTGGTGTATGTCTACACCATCGAGACCAAAATTTAATGAAACCTATCTACCAGCAACAGTCAATAATTGTACCGGTACCTAGTAGGGGTTAGGCCTCCTTTGGAAAACATAATATTACATTCAGGAAATATTTCTACCTAGGCTATATAAAAATATTTAGAATGAACAATTTGTTCAAAGGTGTTTGTGGTCCTGTAATCCCGGATGGAATGATGTCGTAGATGATCTTGGTGTACCTCAAGCTTATGGTGTGGTCCACTGACGTAGCCGTTCTCTTCCGGAAAGAACCAACGTCTGACCGTCAAACACTATGCCACAGTACGGATTATTACTCAGCCAAGGCATTCAACCTGATTTGAAATATGCCAAACTAAAGAGGAAATAAGCTGTAAAAATATGTGTCTAGAAATAAAAAAAAAATTAAAAAATTGTATGGTATTATTTCAGTAACTTAGTAGGCCTGTAAAGCCTTCAATTTATTGTAAGTTTTACAGTAGCAGTCAGGTTATGGCATAGTTTTGACAAATGTTTTGTTGTTGGTCCGACTGTAACTACCCGTACATTAGGCCTACATATTCTTTGCCATGCCATGTACATAGGGCTATTATGTTGTACTTTCAGACTGAAAAAGGCAACACAAAATCAATACTAGGCCGGAGAATTAAAATAGGCCTACAAAATACTGTGTGCCACTAGACGTCCGGTACCATTGTAAATGTCAAATGAAATTTTCTGTTTTGTGTCCCACTGAAAATCAGTTGTATAACTGAGTGAGTAGACTCCAAATAAAAATTTATTTATTTATTTATTTATTTAATTGCCATCTAACTTTTATAAAATTGTTTTGAATAAAATCATGCATAACCTGACTTACGGTAGACCTTCCTATGACAATGTGTTTTGTATTCTGCTTATGACTTCTACTTTTGGAAGGTAATTTCTGCATAATAATAGGCCTACCTTATAGTTATGTTTTTTAAAGAAATTTTTAGGTAAAAAAGTTAAATTTTTAAAATAATTTAGGCCTAACATTGAAAGTTTTCATTGAATTGAAAATTTTCAACATTGCATCACTACCTACATATATCTAAAATTGCATTAACCAACATGTTCATAATTCAATGGACAATGCCTTCAGCAAACTTCTTGCCATGTAGGCTTTGTAAAATAATTTCACCAAACATATTAGTTGATTTGTTAATGGGGAGAAAACTTGTGACCTAAGCTGCACGCAAAGACCAACCCTCGTACACAGTTGTCGCAGTTGGGATTACAATCGTAGTCTAGCTCGATGTGCTTCACTGAGCCATTGTAAATTGATGTCTTATGTTAGATTAGAAAGTGATTATGACTACAACAGATGATATAGTGCATTCCACAGCGAGCTGAGAGTGCCTCAGGCTACGAAAGCCGGTTCCTTTCCCCAGCCAATGTTGGACATCCCCTAGAATAGCTCGTAAATGTTGAATGGGGGGTGGTAAGGTTCTGAGATGTGGTGTTCAGTGGAAGGGGGAGGCAATAAAATTTATAATTTAAAATGTGGTGCGTTTTTGAGTCTTGACCTGCATTAATGGTATTCCTAAATTACCATATCATTTCGTAAAACTATCGTTTAATAATATATTCTGAATAATGCATGTTGTAGCAGTCCGTGTATAACTTTTATAGTTGTTTTATAGTTGCATGTACGCTTTAGCGCAAATCTGCATAGTGCATATGGCTCGCGGAGTAGTGGCAAATGACCTATCGATATCGAATATTCTGCTCTATGAGTATTATGAGTTATGAGTATTTCTCGGTGCTATTCTCGCAACTGATTTTCAGTGGGGTCAGGTCTTTTAATTTAAAGAGGAATGAATGAATTTTAATTCAATATAATTTTAAGTCACCATTGTTAATACATAAGTAATACAAAATACAAATCATTGTAGAGTGTGTCGCCTAACAATAATATAAAAATAATGATAAAAGTATACAGTAACAACACAACATGTAGATAAAAAAACACAGATACAGATATACCGATCCTGTATACATATTGATACAAAAATACATGTCAAAGCGTTTTTAATGTTAAGCCCTGTCGGCACCACCGACACCAACCCACGATATTTTGCATCGGAAGCAGAGAAATTAAACATACATTCATATGAAAGCAAGCCACTGTCAGGGTGGTCATGATGTTCACAACTTTCGGTTGTATAATAGGCTTTTTAGCTCCGTGAATTAAATAAAGAACTTTTATCGTCTATGCTTCCAGTTTATAGTAACTTGCTTGATAATGGAAATATAACATGCACAAGAGGAAGACAATAACGAAGCAAATATAGGCGCATCGGCGGATAAAGGGCGGTCATGAATACGGGTCAATCTCAGTATTGTGACGGGTTTGTTACGTTGGTTTATTCATGTTTCCTATGCCGATTGTTCCGGGTTTAAATCCCGGTACAGGCTGTGTTTTCTTTTTACTTCTTTCGATTTGGTATAAAAACAATAATATGTTGCTGGTTACTATTTTCCACAATAGAAAAGGAACCGTCCAAATAATGACAAGATGGTGACAAAACATTTTGTTCGCAATCTATCATGTTTTGACCACGTTTCTCCCAAGATACCCCCCCCCCCCCCCCCACCCCCACACACTCACACATTCAATGCAAATTATAACCAATGTTACCGTGGCAAAAGTTTTTTGATAATATAACCATAAGATTGTTGGTATCTGTTTGTGAATTCCGTCTTTTACTGATAAACATCAGTTATAAATAATAAAATATGTCATTATTGAGTCAATGACGAAATAAAAAGGTATTTTACGCGGGATTCGAACGCACGTGCGTTGGTGTCAAATATACGTAAATGTCATTTATTTTCTTTCTTTCTTTTTTTTCGGGTTGTTTCGTAGCGGCGGCAGTGATATCTTTTTTTTTATACGTAAATGTGTTCCACTTGTTGTAGAATATGGTATGATATGAATATGAATTTAATTCTTTTTAATTTTAATTTAAATATTTTATTAGTTGTGGATGTGGCTCTGAGTTGGGAAGGGTAAAATCGTTGTCAGACCTCAATAAACTTTATGATCGAAAAGGTAGTTTACAACATGGCCATTGAAGGAAGGAAGGGATCGGCGAACAGACAACAATAACACAAGGACTCGAACTAGCTGCAACCCCTATTAAGACGACACAAAGAAAGTTGGGGCTAGCCAAACTGTTCTGCATTTGGAAGCAACGCCAAAACATCTACTCTCAGTTGATCATAAAATGGACTATAGGTCTACTGCTTGCAAAAATTATGGTTTATTTTCCATGTATAGTTCATATCCTTACTAAACTGTTGCACATGCATATAGTTGCCACAGAATGAATAAATATTTTGGCCCTAGGCCTACAAATAATTATGTTGTAACGTTGGGTTGCAATCAAAACTGATGAAAACTTCAAACGAGCCCTCATAAACTTGGTAGGCTTACATACCCTAAACGACAATCATTTTGTCACCCAAGCCCAACGGCACATGTATGGTCTACAATCAAAAGCATAATGGACCATTTCTCATGGTACGTATAACTATCCAAATACCTAGTAGCATAATAATAGCCAATGATAAATATATTGTGCAGAGAAAAGCCTGTAGGCCCTATGCCATACTTGTATTGGGTCTAGCCTAGACCACAATTTGTCAGTAGGACTATAGAGGAAATAAGTTGTAAAAATATGTGTCTAGAAATAAAAAAATAAATAAAAAAAATTGTATGGTATTATTTCAGTAACTTAGTAGGCCTGTAAAGTCTTCAATTTATTGTAAGTTTTACAGTAGCAGTCAGGTTATGGCATAGTTTTGACAAATGTTTTGTTGTTGGTCCGACTGTAACTACCCGTACATTAGGCCTACATATTCTTTGCCATGCCATGTACATAGGGCTATTATGTTGTACTTTCAGACTGAAAAAGGCAACACAAAATCAATACTAGGCCGGAGAATTAAAATACAAAATACTGTGGGCCAGTAGACGTTCAGTACCATTGTAAATGTCAAATGAAATTGCCATCTTTCTGTTATAAAATTGTTTTGAATAAAATCATGCATAACCTGACTTACGGTAGCCCTCCTGTGACAAAGTGTTTCGTATTCTGCTTATGACTTCAACTTTTGGAAGGTAATTTCTGCATAATAATACCTTATGTTTTTTAAATAAAATGGTAGGTTAAAAAAGTTGCTATTTTAAAGTTTTCATTGAATTGGAAATTTTCAATATTGCATTACAACCTATATCTAAAATTGCATTAACCAACATGTTCATAATACAATGGACAATGCCTTCAGCAAACTTGTTATCATGTAGGCAATGTAAAATAATTTCACCAAATATACCTAGTTGATTTGTTAATGGGGAGAAAATTTGTGAACCTAAGCTGCACGCATAGACCAACCCTCGTACACAACTGTCACAATTGGGATTACAATTAATCGTAGTCGCTCTTGATGTGTTTTGCTGAGCCTTTGTAAAATTGATCTTACATTAGATTTGCAGTGATTACGACTAAAACAGATGATCGGTCTACTGTTTGCAAAAATTCTGGGGGTCATTTTCCATGTTTAGTTCATATCCTTACTAAACTGTTGCACATGCATACCGGTAGGACTATTGCCTACAATTGCTCATGATGAATGAATAAATCTCATGCTGGTCCTATGCCAAGGCCTACATATAATTATGCTGTAAATGTGGGTTACAATCAAAGCTGATGAAAACTTCAACCTAGCCCTAACCAACAATCATTTAGTCACCCAAGCCAAGCCCAGTGCCAAATATTATGGTCGACAATCAAAAGCATCAATCGAACATTTCCCATGGTGCGTATGACTATCCAAATTCATAGGAGCATAATAATAGCAAACGATAAATTTTTGTTTAAGCCCATAGGCCCTGTGGCGTACTTGGGTTGGGCCCGGCGGAGGCTACAGCTTGTCGGTAGGGTAGGGGCCTATGCGTTGGCCTAGTATCTATGGCCCAAAGGTAGGTAAGGCATTGGCCTAGAATTTAAATGTAAAGTCAAGTTTTATAAGCCTTTAGATTGGTAGGCTACTTAATAAAAATAAGGCATAAGCCTAATCTTCGATATATGCTAATTTCTACTAGTAGCTAGGACTGCTAGGTAGGCCTAGGCCTATCTCTGTATCCCGTATCCTATCATTGTTTACGGCGTAGGTACTAGGGCCTAGGCCTACCACAATTCTGGCAATGTTAGTTCTGAATGAATTGAAAATGAAACTAGGCCCTAGGCCTAGAGTTTGGTCATACGTTTGCTAGGCTGGGGTCCTAGGAGGCCCCTAGTAGGATTAGGCCTAGGCCACAAAACTAATGTGAATGGTAGAAGAGAGAAAACACATAATCAGATAGTCAAGAAAAAGCGTTTGTGTCTATTTATTGAGCATGGTATAAAGTTAAAAAGTAATGTAATTGAATGTCTGCTCACTTAAAAGCCTCTAGGCCTACTTCAAGAGCTAAACGTCAAGTGTCAAGGGACTAGTTCTCTCGAGGCCTACACATGTACCTTTATGCGATTTATTTTACAAACAGTGTTTGTTAAACATTATTTACATAAATCACTTTCCAAATGCAGGATAGGCCCTTAGTGGGTCCGTAGCAAGAAGCAAAGAACAGTTCTCAATGTTTTTATTATGCAAAGTAGACAGCTGTCACTGGTCTCACAGCCTCCCAGCCGAGTTATCTGAAAATATCTAGATGGCTGTGACGGGTCGAAAACATGAGCGATTTGAAAAATGGAGGACTTGGCAGAGTTTGAGTTTGTTGAACAAGAAAATTTCGTATTACGACCCATAAGGATTTATAATGTAAGATTTTCGGCCTTTGAATTGACCGAAATAAAGTTTCGATTATGTTTTCGAGTGACAACAGCAATGGCACATAATTTAATAGAGACTTTAGGTCCTGTGATGGATGCCCCAAGACGTTCATCTGCACTGCCAAATGGCACAAAGGTAAGCTGAAATACATAATTTGATAAATATTTTCAGTTTTTACCCACAGAATAGGGTTGTTATGATTTATTTAGAAAATTATGTATACAATATAATATTATTGACAACATATTACGTTGGAAACATGAGTTTCTATGAAACACAATTTTCGTAATTCACAAGAATGTACACAATAACCGATATAACTAAGTAGTCAGGTCATCATTGAATGAACTCATTAGCCTAACATTATTGTCATAGGTACTCGCGGCCCTGAGGTTCTTTGCTCGTGGCAGTGGACAACAGGATGTGGCTAATATTCTTAATTTAAGCCAACCATCTATCAGCAGATGCATTGATGAAGTTAGTTCAGCAATGCAGCAAGTCATGATGCATGATTGGATAAAATTTCCCCTGACTCCACAAGAGAAAAATGCAATTAAGAGAAGGTAAATTAAAGTTTTGTATGGTATATATATATATATATAATGTTATCAGTACACCAATTGGGCAATTGATAATGTACATTATTTCAAACAAGTGGGGTAGTAGGTAGGTTACTCCTTAGAAGTATACCAAATTAAACTCTACAATGTGACAAAGAATATTGTTTGTCAAGCTTCAACATTGTTTTACACTTTCAGCTTTCAACAGGCGCATGGCTTCCCTGGGACTATTGGAGTGATGGATTGCACGCATGTGGCACTTGTTGCACCTCCTCAAAATCATATCCTGTACCAAGAGCACATGTATATAAATAGGAAAAATTATCATTCTATTAATGTGCAATTGGTAATTTCTTTAAAATAATATATTATGGACTATGAGGATTTTAAGATTTATTTTATATACCTATACTTAGCCTACAATTAAACTTCTTTGTTTATAGGTCTGCGATATGGAAGAGCGCATCTTAAGTGCAAATGCTAGATTCCCGGGTAGAACTCATGATCAGTTTGTTTTCCGCAATAGTCTGCTGCGGCAACACTTGGTTGATGTTAACGATGTCACTTCATGGCTCATTGGTAGGTATAAATTTCTATGGGAGAATAAGTATTATACTAATTTATAATTTATTGTTAACATTTACCTACTGAAATTGATAAATTTATTTAAACAAAAATTATTCGTAATAAGTAGATAATAAATGTATGAATTCAATATAGACGTATAGACCCACTTACAATATCAATACTGTCGTATTGACAAATTATTTACTTTACTTGTGCAGGAGATAGCGGATATGCTGCGGAGCCATTTGTGGTCATTCCGATCCTAAATGCCCCGGCCGGATCTCCCGAAGAACGGTTTAACCGACACCATGCGCGAGCCCGGGGAGTCATCGAACGTTGCAATGGGTTGCTGAAGGCACGTTGGCGCTGCCTCTTGCGACACAGGACACTTCACTACCTGCCCCCCAAAGCCTCAAAAATCATCTACGCATGTATCATCCTACATAACATGTGTATCCACCATCACGTTCCACTCGATAGAGAGGAAGATGAAGAAGATGTTATGGATGAGGCTGATGTTGATGTTCCCGAAGTTGTGAGAGGTCGCCAACTAGCAGCCGGGCAGCGTCACCAGGCCATGATTGTTCGCCGCTACTTCACCCGCTGAACGGCACTATCACTTCACTCTCAATAGGAACATCACTTAAGGGGGATCCATGGACCCAATTAAAATTTTCCTAAATATTAGTAACGAAACATCGGACATAGTTTATCAATCATGATCATCTGACATTGCCAAAACTGTTTTTGATTTATTTTTCGGTTGAGCGGTACGCCCAATATAGACGATTTTAGTGAAATTTTTGACGTATACACGGTACAGCTTTCTGCTCATAATTTTTGTGTTAAAAGGCTAATTATAGTTTCTATTTGTAACATACTCCTGACTATAAACTGCATATCTTGGAATTTGTTTCTTGTTAATATCTTGCACGGTACGATTTTTTATTTACTTTCGCCGGTACAAAGTTAGTGTTTGTACCGGCGGAAGTAAAAAATCGTACCGTGCAATATATTAACAAGAAACAAATTCCAAGATATGCAGTTTATAGTCAGGAGTATGTTACAAATAGAAACTATAATTAGCCTTTTAACACAAAAATTATGAGCAGAAAGCTGTACCGTGTATACGTCAAAAATTTTACTAAAATCGTCTATATTGGGCGTACCGCTCAACCGAAAAATAAATCAAAAACAGTTTTGGCAATGTCAGATGATCATGATTGATAAACTATGTCCGATGTTTCGTTACTAATATTTAGGAAAATTTTAATTGGGTCAATGGATCCTCCTTAACTAAGAAATTACAAATTTGCAATAGGGAATAAACCGTAACTTTTTGTTATTACTCCCCTACATTAACGACTTCATTCTGAATACGTTTTTGGGCTTGGTATATTCCCTAAAGTTAAGGGGAGGGGAGGGGGTAGCAATTTCAAAATGGAACAGAAACCAAAGTTTAACTATAGCCTAATCAATATGTAAATTGGCATCAAACACCACAACATCCCCAGGCACTACAAAATGTGCTTTAAGAGTAGCAACAAGATCTTCATTCGCTGTTGCTATTCGTTCTGTTGCTGTGGCGAGCCTCTCGGCTGCAGCTGCCTTTCTTTCGGCGGCCAGGGTGCGGCGCTCGGCTAATGCAACTAGTTCATCTCCTCGAGTCGATGCTTCCTGCCCTGCTGCTGGTAGTGTCGATGTCTTTGTCTTTTTAGATGAAACTGTAAACAAAATATTTCATGTCTGGATAAGTCTATGCATCATGAAAGTAATTTTATTATTTTTTTTTTTTTTTACCCATATTCTACTCACAATATGACTTGATAGTAAAAAACTTTTACTAGTCAGTAGCAAGATTATGTGTTGTTCATGTTACTTGTTTGTTTAGAAAGAAATAAGGTTAATAAACAAACAAACAAATATCCATATAGATAGACTATAGAGGTGGAATGTTTCAAATATTCTGTTTTATCATCATTTAATTAATAGGAGTACCGGTATAAACTTTTTTTGAATTAGGGTATTGAATATTGTAAAGTGACAAAAGTCACTGTACTTCTCAGGTAGTTATCCGTTAACCTACCTTGATCGGAAGGCGGAGTGGGAGACAAGGATCTCTTCGGTTCCTCTGATATTGGACCAATTTTGGATTTCTTGGGGTCTCCTTTTGTCCCAAACTATTAGGGAAAAATATTTTGATGTTTTAAATGAATACATAAAATGTAGGTGTATATTTTCAATGTTACATTAAATTAATCATTCATAAATTAGCCTGTGGCAATGTAGCTCTATGGGAATTTAATATTTATTATAGTTCTATTTAACTTTGATTAATATCAAGGGGTAGAATTCAATGATAATTTATAGTAATGATAATAATACCGTATGCCTATTAAACCTTAGCAAGTAATAAATAAATACAATGTAAATAATACAATGAATCAACAGTTGTTTAAAAAAATTTAAGGCAAGTGATCGGTTAAAGTAAAGACAAAACTCAACCGACTAATACACTAGGTGTTATTGCTATTTTACATCTAGTAGACATTAATGGTCCTTAAAGGGTCAAGTGATTGCATCAACTGCTAATTCATAATCACATAACTTAAAACCAGAGCGTAGCCCTATTAGGCCTATTATGTATGTAAAAGATGTGGATTCATTGATAAATAAATTGCATTGTCAATCAACCTGAATGTGACCCAAGTGTTGTCTCTCTGTAGCTACATTGTGTATTAGGCCTATTCTTGTGATTGTACTGTTACAAATTGACTATCAATGCCGGTAGTTTTAGGAAATCTACTTCGATCTTTTGGTAAATGTAGGATATTATCGATTATGTATTCCAAACCTAATATTTCTTAACATTAACTTCAACAAAATTATGAACGCACGTACCCCAGCTTCACCCGCCGTTGGATCCCCTGACACAAGAGCCTCGCCAATTAGAGTCGCAATCCTCTCTTGTAGGTCGGTCATTAACCGCGGCTTGATTGGGATGATTTCTTCTACTACTTCTTTATTTCCAGTTTCATCAAGGAATTTTTTCATTTCTGCAGCTATAAGCTTTACACAGCCACACATGTCCCGCCAAGTCTGTATATAATAAGAAATTATTTGTTAATAAAATTTTAAATATATTCCTAGATCTACCTACATTAAATAAGTAGGCCTAGGAATTCATGTAAAATCACAAACATTAATTTAATTAAATATACCTGTCTCCACTTGTCCCAAGTTTTGATCGAACCATGCTCATTGAGCTCGGCAGTAACCTCCATCCATTGCTTTCGGGCTGTGTCGGTGGTAAAAGAGGCAGACAGCTTGCCTCTGTGTAGCTCAACATGTTCCTCCATAAAACTAACCAGCATTAATTTCTGTGTCTCGGTCACTCGGCGTGATGAGCTTGTGTTGAGTACCGGTACTTCCATATTTAATTATTGATATCAGTGTAAAAATTAAATTTAAAAAATGACGGGAAGGATGTCAATGGATGGTGGATGATAGCTTGTCAGGATGGACAAGGCTGAAATAACGAGGAAACATTTAGTGTGGGCTACAAGGATGATAGGCTTATTGTAATTATGTAATAGGCTTACAAATAGAAAACTTAGCAAGTAAAAGTAAACCATATAGGCTATAGGTAGGTGTAGGTAAGATAAAGAGGATAGGTCCAAAACCCCACACTGGATGATATTGATAACTAAAATAAAAATCTCTAAAACTACCAAACCTACACATAACTAACCTGTTTATCCGTTAGTTAGGACTAATTAATGTATTGTCCTGAATATAAGCCTACCCTTTTTTCATTATTTTCATTCTCAAAGTCCCTTGCCTGCCAGCTAATATTTGCATATACTTTTGCATGTTTTTTAATATTTCAACAAGAAAAGTTAGGGAGTCGGCTTATATTCAGGGTCGGCCAATATTCTGCACAATACGGTAATGGAATCAATTTATTGTGAGCTTCTAACAGTTGGACACAGATAGATAGATAGATATTTTTATTCACTTAACTCTTTACAGAGAAAGTGAATAGTCTATAACTATAATTAATAATAATAAAAGTGATAGGACCTAATAATAATAATAATAATAATATGAAAATAATGATATACCGGTACACAGTGTTAGAAGAAAGAATGGGCCTAGTTGGATATAAAGCAATAATTGATAATTGATATGGATATTGATATTAATTATTAACCGTACCATCTCATGAAAAGTAACGTTCAACTTAACTTAACAACGTCCCGTTTGTAAATTATGCTGTTGTATGCACTACATAACCCGAAACGTAAATTACACTGGACTGGATACGATTGTACGTTTAAAAAGATGCAGATGTATAGGCCGTACACACAAGAAGTTGAATATAAATCTATTCATAAAATATCTTGCTTTAGTAGACTCAACTTCAACCCTTTGAAATGAGCCAAGAGTAGGCAAGGTTATAGACCAACTAGGCCTAACAGTTTTACAACTGATTAAATATAAATTATTATGTACGTAGCCAATTTCTTTGCTTATCACACACACATAAGTCACAATTCAAATATTATCTGTAAACTAGGGCTAGACTTACCCTAAATGTTATCTGATTTATTTGGCAAAGTAGCCTATAGGCTGTGGCTATGCAATAGGTTCTTATGATAAATGTGTTCCATACTACAGTCTACAACAAGAAGGCTAGCCAATGGTCAATGCTTCTTGTAACAAATAATACATATTTGCAAAGTATAAAATAAAATAAATAAATAAATAACTACCTAGCCTATTGGCCTAGGGATTATACGAAATGGATAATTCATACAGAGAGTCTTGGTAGGGTATTACGGCCTAGGCCTTAACCATTGTAAACCCGAAGGTAGGGCCTTGACAGGTAACTATACAAGGCCTAGGGCTAGTCTAGGCCAACTAGGAATTGTATGTAGCCTAGTCCTAGGCCTAGGGTAGGGTCCTAGGCTAAGCTTGGATCTACCCATCAGCATAGGGGTCTAGAATTGAAACGTAGACTAGGGGCCTAGGCCTATGTCTTAGTAGGCTTAGACCCTAGGCTGCATAGGCTACGATTTACTCAATGGAATGTAGGATAAAGGACAAAGGCATGCCTAGGCCTAGGCTTAGGGCTGCCTTCGCTTAAACTAGATGTTTTAAGGCGAATGAAATGCATCATGTTGATGGAATAAAGCGAATAGTATGCCTTTATTGAACATGTTTAAATAAAACTACAGTGTATAGACCTAAGCCCAGCATTAAGCAGGCAAGAAATGTAACAATTGTCAACATTGCCCTTGAAGGCCAATATCCTCAAAATAACTTACCGGTAGTATTAATGTAGGTAAATTAGATAAAAGTCCGAGACAAAAAACTAACCAGCCACCGATAGTTTATAACCGAGCCGAGGAACCCACAATACAAAATACAATACAAATCAAAATATCGATAACAGACTAATTGACGAACTGACAAATAACACTGACAGCTCGAGGCGTCGTCTGCTAAATGTATCATCTGTGATGGCTACGTCCATGGTCCAATATGGTTCCGTGGCTACGTCATCGAAATCGAAGCACCCCATTGGTTATAAATCATTGAATGCGGTTTGCAACAAAATTAAATGAAGATATTGACAAGGCAGTTTCTACATCAAACGGGTACTAGCTCATCCGTCCCGTTTCGTCGACTTTGAACTCGGGAATAGCAAATCGGCCGGGTACTGACGAACGGGACGAGACGGGTGGGGTTTGAGTCGTGTCGTTTGGCCCATCCGTCCCGTTCCGTCCAGATTTCAGGAATAGCCCTCCAGGGCCTGCACCAGGTAGTTGATCTTACCTTCTGCCCAGGCTGGGGGCAGAGTCCGGCCAGGGCGCAGGTCTCTGAGGGGACCAGGGCCTTCACCAGGTAGTTGTAGATCATGCCGTAGTACTGGTTCACTATGCTGAGGCACTGAAACACAGGGCGTCGCAGTTAGCTGGCGAGTTACGTAGCTCACTAGAGCTGGAGGGTGTTATAAGACAGGTTGGACAAATATACAGTAGACCAATTCAATGAATTGAGAGAATTGTCTACTATGACGATTGATTATGTTAAGTAGGGGTGTGGAAAGGGAGCCCAACAGCTTACCTGGTCGGTGACTGCAGGGGTCTCGTAGAAGAAAGACAAAAATAAATGAACATAATACAAGAAAACGTCGAAACTGTTTCGGCCAAACAGGGCCTTGCTCACTCGACTAGAGCGGAGAGTGAACTAAACTAGGTTTGTACAGATACATACAGTTATTTACTAGACACGCCAGTGGCGCTGTTGGGTGGGGGTGGAGTACACCCTAACGGATGTTGAGGTTGATGACGATGACTTGTGCCCCCAGAGACCCAACCACTCGCACACAAGGGAACACAATCCCCCTCATCACCCATTGGCACCCTGGCCTACATGCCCTTAACGGCATCATGAAGAGGAACAGTCATCTGCTGAACACCTCGACCCTGACCAAAAACCTCAACATCCCGCGGGTAACATTCAAGCGTCCGCCCAACATCCAGGACTTGTTGGTTAAACGCAACCCCCGGAACAGGACCGACACACCCCAAGTAGCCCTACCACCTGGCTCCTACCCCTGTGACAGCGCTCGCTGTAAAACATGCCAACTCAACCTACCCACCGAGTAGTTTACAGCGAGAGCTACAGACAGAACCTACCCCATCCAGGGACACAACACGTGCCAAAGCAACAACATCATTTATCAGTTGAGGTGCAGTAGATGCCCAGCTGAATATAGGCCTTACTACCAACGCCCTCAACACACGAATGAATGGCCATAGACATGACACCAAGGCAGGCAACATTGAAAAACCAGTGGCCCTACATGCTGTATCTCACAACCTGCCTTTCAACGAATGCTACCAGGCCAGTGTTGTGAGAGCCCTACCTGCCCACTGCAATGAACATGAATTGAGGAGGTGGGAGCTGGCTCACCAGTGAATTACCAACTCGAGGCTTCCCCCTAACCTCAACATCCGTTAGGGTGTACTCCACTGCTCCCCCCCCCTAGTTCTCCTGCACTCCACCCCCACCCAACAGCGCCACTGGCGTGTCTTGTAAATAACTGTATATAGCTGTACAAACCTAGTTTAGTTAACTCTCCGCTCTCGTCGAGTGAGCAACGCCCTGTTTGGCCAAAACAGTTTCGACGTTTTCTTGTATTATGTTCATTTATTTGTGTCTTTCTTTTACGAGACCCCTGCAGTCACCGACCAGGTAAGCTGTTGGGTTCCCTTTTCACACCCCTACTTAAAATTAACTAGCCGTTTGGCATCTCCTATCTATCACCATGATGATTGATTAATATGGAACATGGACGAAGAATAAGTTAACCGCGAAAAATTTTACTGATCTCGTCAATTTCCTAAAGTTTATGATACAAAATTCTCGCCCCGAGGCTGAAGCATTGGGCGGGGGGGGGGGGGGAGGGAGATGCTTTGCTGCTTCCCGCAAGTCACCTTACATCCAGACCTTGACATAGCGTATTTATCCGATTGCAAGCCCACCTACCTTTTTAGAAACATATTTGCAGTTCAAAAGGGCACCCTGGCTTGGAATCGATGGCAAACTTACGAGTATTTAAATGAGCACTTTTTTGGTAGATGAACTTTCGGCTTGCATTCGGTGTCCGCTTGCAATCTAGTAAATACTGTAAGAAATACAAATTTCCATGTTTAAAAAAAAATTGTTTCCAATGTCACTGGCACTGTATAACTTTGTATTAGTGTACCAATGTTCTATTGTGCCCCTCAGTAGACCTAGACCCACTAAGATTTTAAAATGTTTTTTATACAATGTACTAAATTAATTGTATTTCAACGTCAACTCCGGACTTGCGGAGTTTTCTCTGTTCTTGGTGGCCTTTAAAAATAAGTTGGACCCCCTCCCCGCCCCTCCACCCCCCCCCTCGTCCTTGAAGCTCCCCCATTGCTTGCACAGTCCCTGCAACACCTGCTGGAACTCCTCCTCTGTCGTGTTGGCAACGAGGATGTCCTTGAGGTGCGACACCAACCTCTCACAGAGGTCACAGGGAAGGTCGTCCTTGCGGCGAACCTCACCGATGCTAGACTCGTGAGTCACTTCCACCTTGGGCTCCTGCAACACAACAGACAACTCACTAAAAATAAATTTTAAAATAAAATAGGGTTCGATAGTAAATTTTTAATCAATGTCAAACCAATAAATTTGACATCACCTCAAATTTTTTTTCAAAATCAATAATTTAGAGAAAAAAAAACAGTTTTTAACTTGTTTTGATTTTTTTAAATTCAAAAACAGGTAAATAACATAATAATGCAAAAAATACATTGTATCAAAATTCAAAAGCAATTGCACTTAAAATTTCATTGCATTAAAAAAAATTAAGTTGGCAAATCGATATCAAATTGAAAGTCAATTTTTGCTAGAATTTTGATGTTGAATCAAATAAATAATCAATGTCAAGTACCAACCCTTTTTGGGGTATGCCGGATCATTTTGTTGAAGGGCAATGTCAGTTAAAGCACAAGTAAATCCGAGGTCTAGTTTGGTTTTTATTGAGAGACGTGGAAGTTGAAACAGTGATGATGGTGAAGTGTAAAACAAATATTTTTCTAATGCTTAAAGTCTACTTGCGAGTTGTGACTGTTTTTTTTTTTTAAGTGCCGGTAGGTAATAGGGATGGCATGGTGGAATCGATTCCTGTCTGCATCGATTCCAAATGGGAGGAATCGATAACTCACTAGACAGTTTAAACGTTCGCGTGGCTGAGCGATGAACCACGTGTCTACCGTCCCCCCCTCTCCAGCCAGACGCCGATCGTACACAAACGCAGGTGGTACGGTCAACAGGCGACGACGCAACGATGTGAAATACATTGTTCCGTGACGTACAACAGGCAGGCAAGATACGCCTCCAGAGGCTCCACGGATATACCACCACATAACACGGGTTCCGCGGATATTGACCACCAAAACAACTGTGCATACAATTAAAAGGCTTTTTCTTGGGAATTGATTCTTAGGTCACAATGATCGATGTCATCCCTAGTAGGTACGTAAGTATGTCTTCATCTTTTATTAGGGTTGCCGTTTGATACGAATTTCAGTATCGATAATCAGACCAGTTAAATCGATTATCGATCGCGATAATCGTTTTAAAAAAAAATCGCTCGATAATCGAATCGAATTAGGCCTAAACTTGCTGGTATACCGACGCGGACCGTGGACCTTTTGCGAGTGCATCCTTTTGTTCCTCCTATTTGCTCAGAACAGGGTTTTTCCACGCTATAATAGCAACGTCTTTCACAAGCTCCCCCTCCCCCCCAACGCGTCTGGCCGGCGCGACGAGAGCGAGCTAAGTGGAGTAGACAGACCGCGCTATGCTACACGGCTCGAGTGTTGTCTTTGTGAAGGTCGTTCTTCTTGGAAATCGTGGTTCTGTGAAGTTTCATTTCAGCTTTTGTTGAGATTGTCGTTCATTCATTTACGAGATATTATCAGTTTCTATTTAATGCTCCGACATTTATTACGTAACGAGATGAATATTGTTAGACAGTAGTTTGGATGACGACGTAATATTGGTGTGAGAGAACTGATAAGATAATATTATCGTAGCACTACGGAAAGAAGAAAAGCGATTACGAGTTGGTGTGGACTGGGGAGGAATGCATCTTGATAAAATACTTGTTGACCTTGCTTGTCCGTGACGCGCCGAGGTTGTGCAACCAGCGCCTGATCGGCGCGGGAATGCAGCCGCCTAGCGCCTGCCGCCCGAGCCGAGCCGGCCCGTAACACACACGCGTCATGCTGGTGGCCTATACTGCACAGTGCAGGCGCTTCGTACTTCACGCCTTACGAGTGTTGTAGATCTCGCAGTGGACGCATTTTTCACGGAATAAAGCGATTGATGTCTTGACTGGTACTATTTTATGAAGTTCTGCAGAACTAGATTAGATACAAAATTTCGGGCGGGCGAGCTGTTCAATTTTCGAAATATCGATAATCGATTCTGGAAGACTGAATTAATTATCGATCGTTTCGGGAAATAATCGTTTCGATCGATATATCGATTATCAAACGGCAACCCTATCTTTTATAGATGCAGTACTTGTTAAGCTGGATATAATAATGAATCACATATTTATTAACACTAAGACCAGGTTTATACAGGCCTACTTTACAAAAACAAACAAAATTTCAAAGCTACAACAGTTTCTTCTTCAGGTCCTATAGCCTATGTCGGTGGCGGCTTCTAATCAGGTAAATACGTAAATGATGTTAAGCACTGACGACTGACGAGCGTGTGGACTTACCGCGTCGTGTAAGTGGAACATGGCGTCGCAGGTGCCGGCAAGGTGGCACACCTGATCGGGAACCATGTACTCGCGTAGGTGCGTGTACAGAGCGTTGAAGTGCGTAATGACAGCCGCAGAACATCCGTCGGAGAAACTGCCGAGACGACCACAAACCTGGAACACAACGGTCAACATTACGACGGTTCGAACCTCGTCGGGGAAACTGTACAGTGTACATCCAACATTGGTTTAACCTTTTGTAAAGAGAGTTAAAAATTGGGGTTTGCCACCCCTGAAGTGAGTTTTTCCCCATATTTTAGACTGTAAGGGAAACATTAGTAATGAGCAGCCTTTAACCAATATTTTCATGTGAAGTAAATGTTTATTTGCGCACAATTTTCATAACGAGGAAGCTTCGCAAACACTTTTTCAGGCGTGTTGTTGGATGAGCCTAATTGTTTAAAAACGAAAAAAAGAGTAAAATTGCGATTTTCATAAGAAATAATTATTCGATTAGGTACGCTCAAATTTCACACGACTATATAAATTCATAAAATTAAGGTTCTGTAAAAAAAAATTACGATCGGATAAAGCATGTAGCCTAGGTGAAATAAGTCGAAGAAATTAAAAAAATTGATAAAAATCGTAAAATTGCGATTTTCATAAGAAATAATTTTTCAATTGCGCTCAAATTTCACACGAATATATTAATTCATAAAATTAAGGTTCTGTGAAAAAATCATTACAATCAGATAAAGCATGTAGGTGTTTTAAGTCAAAGAAATTTTTAAAAACCAAAAAAAAATCGTAAAATTGCGATTTTCATGAGAAATAATATCTAGATTGCGCTCAAAAACGTAGCAGTTCTAAGTTGAGAGATTTTGAAGGACTCCACAAAATTTCATCGCAATTGGAGTATCGTTTTTTCCGGAATCGTATCAACAAACAGACAAAAAAATCACATTATTAACCTCACCTGCTCTAAAAGTTTCATTAATATTAATGTCTTGTTTACTATCTTAATCCACGACTACCTGTTTTAACCCCACCCCCCTCCTAACATCCCCCTCACCTCGATCAGGTTATTGAGAAAGTCGTCGCGCGACGTGGCGTCAAACTTCTTGCGCATCTCGACGGCCACGACCTTACAGTCGGAGCACTCGGCTGACTCAACGCTAGGTGACACGACCTTGGTGGCCGGGCTGAGGTCAGAGGCCGGGATCACTGACACGATCCCCTCCTGGAAGCAGAGAATACAACAGAAATAAGTAAATATATTCGTATTAAGTCACAGAACTGATTTTCGAAGGGGACATTAAATTTAAAGCCGACCAAGCCAACCCTGTAGACGCAGACACCATCGACAAGCGAACAATGACCAACTAGAGACCGGCATATTTAAGTAGAAAACACCGAATGTATGAAAGAATGGCATAAAAGTTGTTTTTAGTTCGTCTAATACTTTGCCCAGCATTCTCACCAAGACTAAACCTAGGGATGAGGTTCAGTCATCTAAGGGTGTTATTTATTCTATACCTTGCAAATGTGATGCAAGATACATTGGTGAAACCAAGAGACCTTTGATGGTAAGAATAAAAGAACACAAGAACAATGTGAAACAACATAAGATTGATACTTCAAAACTCGCAGAACATGTTTATGAAAATCATCATCATATTAATTGGGAAGACGCTTCAATCCTTGCACATGAGTCTAATGCCACAACACGGAAAATTAAGGAAGCTGGTTTGATTTCGTGTGTGGCCAATACAATCAGTGTGCCTAGTGTTAATTATCCAGCCATTTGGAAAAGTTTCTGTCCATCAATTTCATCACTAGATCAATAGCTTTATTTCATACATCAATAACTGTCCAACATGTCAATTTAATGTTCTGTTTTTTGGTTTTTTATTTTTATTCATAATAAACTTTTTTGTTAATAATTTGGTACTAATGCACAGCCATATTTATAATAATTTGTGAAATGTTTTTTGTCCTGTCTGTTGTGGTTTTTTAATTGTTAATTTTGTTTGATAAAGATTTCTGGAAAGAAATTGAAATATTACATTTAAATAAATATTTTGTTAACTAACAGTGAAAAAGTCCAATGATTTATATTTATACCCGAACTATCAAGCAGGACACGACTCCACCCACGGACTGCACCAGAATCAACAAAGCTGATTTGGAGCAAACTTAGAATTTATTATATGCCTTGTTGTTAGGACGACTCCAAAGTCACCGTCTACAAATGTCTTCTTTTGTCGTAATGTCATTTGTGTACATATATCTATGTGACCTTCAAATCGACCAAACTCTTTCAAGGTAAGCTGTTGGCTCCTAGCCTCCTATCAACCTTTCTCCATCCAACACTAAATCTCTAAGCCAAGAATTGATGGACTTGAGTCCGTATCAGAAGTAAAAAACTTCTGCCTAAAGCAGGAATTGAACCCTGGACATTCTGCATTGGAAGCAGAGCCTCTAACCACAGACGAACGAGCCACACAACAGGTAAATGTCCACCGCACACAACACCCCTCGTAGACTGGGTTGTTCCAGCGAGATCCTCACATGTGATGTATGAACTGGATTATAAACAAATACAAGATCACAAAATGCAATACGGTACAGTATATATTTTATTCTTTTGATACAGTCAACTTTCAATAGGACATTCTTTGGTGGAGGTTATCAATATCAAGATTTATACCGCACGGCAACCCTAGTGTACTGAAACACTAGGTTCTGCCTACACCTACAAAACCTCGTACTCGTACATAGCTTCATACACTCCTGGTACGTAGCTTCATACACTCAGGTACGTAGCTTCATACATTCCTCGTACGTAGCTTCATACACTCGTGGTACGTAGCATCATCCACACCTTGTACGTAGCTTCATACACTCCTGGTACGTAGCTTCATACACTCCTGGTATGTAGCTTCATACACTCCTGGTACGTAGCTTCATACACTCCTGGTACGTACCTTGGCGAGCATGTTGTCTATGCGCACGGAGTTACACAGACCGGCCACCGAACACACAACCCCCGGGTTCATCTGACTGGCCAGGGTCTCAACTAGCTCAGGGATGAACTGGTCCGCTAGCTTCATACACTCCTCGACGACAGGCTTGATCAGGATCAGCTTGCACGACCCCTCAAACACTTCCTTCAGCTCCTCCTGCGGACGTGGAATACTTATTAATATTTCACATTTATTGATGGTATGAAACATGAGAAGAATGGAGAAGTTCTAACAGGAACCCAAGACAAGTGAGTTAGTGAATAAGAGAAGAAGAGTTGGAAGACACAGGCGGATGTGGAGGAGAGAGGAGAGGATTGGTCAGTGGTTGGATTGGATATTGTTTAACGTCTCATATTAATGCACTTTGGCTAATCGAGACGATGAGTGGTGATAGATGAGGATGAAGTATGAACAGAAGGGAGAAGGGGAAACCCGGTTCCGGCACGTATCCTACTCCTTTCGAAAAGTACCAAGGGGACCAACGGCTTAACGTCCCATCCGACAGGACGGTGTAACCTTGACAGTCATAGAGGTTTTTCCACTAACCCGGACTGCCAATCAGACGTCGATGAGAACGAAGCCGTTACACTAGCTCTCGAACCCTCCATCTGCTCCAACCAGCGGTATACATGAGTTTCAGGGCAGAGCGGTCACCCATTCTACCCCTGACCACGCCCGATTCTGCTTAACTTCGGTGTTCTAGTGGGAACCGGTTAAACGGCCTCGGCTAAACCGCTGACTTTGGTCAGTGGAGGGAGGTAGATAGAGAGATGGTGGGAAGACAGGAAAAAGTGGAGAGAGATGGTGTCGCGACAAGAGAAAGAAATACACAAAGATCGAGCAGTTGAAGAAAATGATGTGTCAAGCTTGGCAGACGGATACTGATCCCTGTTTTTTTTTTCCAATTCATTAATCGTGAAACACTCCGGTAGGTGTTATAGATTTTAGGTAAATCAATCCAGAAATTACAAAATCCATCGCAGCGGGGTATCGAACCCCGATCTCCCGATTGCTGTTCGAGTACTTTACCCCTAAGCTACAGGGACGGTTCACTTCATAACATCTGGATTGTTGGTGCATTGTAGATTTGAATAGATAGATACCGTCCCGGTAGATTAGGGGTTACCACTCGACCGGCAATCGGGAGACCGGGGTTTGATACCCCGCTGGGATGGATTTTGTAATTTCTGGATTGATTTAAATAAGATTCCTGGGATGCCCAAGACCAATGGTGGAAACACAACGCCCCTTGACCCAACTAAATAGATGTTGGAATAAGGTGAAGCAATATTTAATTATATTGTTTTAATTATTAGGCCCAACATATTTATTTATTTAGAAAAGCCTTCCACATTGGTCACTCATATTTGAAATTGTCAGTCGGTACTATCCTACAACTTATGCACAAATTTACATTTAGTTTACATACTATTGGTAAATTGATAAAAAAAATATCAAACTATAAAATTGAACAACATATAAAAACAACGGATAGAACAATGTTGCAATGATACAATCGTCATAGATTCTTCAGGTAGGGCCTATATACTATGTACCGCTACATTAAAACAAACTAGGCCGCTTCGCGAACGCTTTTTCCAGTTACGTTGATGGATGAGCATTTATGGTTGATTATTTTTGTCCAATGATTACTGTTTCGTGTCGTAATTTTTATTTATTTAATGTCTTTCCTACCTATTCTATTTCCATTCTTTGGTTATACCACCTTTATTCAGACCAGTTTGGAGGATTTCATTTTCCTATCAATAAATAACTTTTATCATAAAATGCATTGCTTAAATATCTACTATATAATATACTAGACTCTGAAATGTTTGCCGATGATGCAAACATAATAGCCATAGCCAATGACATATCAACTCTAAAACAAATATCTGAAATAAAAATTGCTAATGCCACAGAATGGTTCAACGATAATGAACTGCTATTAAATGAAACCAAATCTATAAATGTTGAATTTCACAAAGACCCACGGGTAGAAATAAAAACAGTATACAATAGTACAAATAATACCTCAATCAAAGTAGGGGCACCAACAAATTTTGTGGGACTCATAATAGACAGTAAACTCAAGTGGCACGAACACATCAAAGTGCTAATTAAAAAACTTAACTCTGGCTACTTTGCAATCAAATCAATCAAGTCTGTAGCAAACATTGCAACAGCCAAACTATTATATTACTCTAACTTTGAGGCACACATAAGGTATGGAATTGAATTCTGGGGTTGCTCTCCCAGTACCAAGAAAGTTTTTATAATTCAAAAGAAGGTAATCCGGTCAATGCTAAGCAAGTCTCGAAGATCACACTGTAAACCTCTCTTCATCAAATTAAATATTTTAACACTCGAAAGTTTGTTCATTCTACAGGCAATCCTAAAAGTTAAAAAAAAAAAACATAAAAACACTTCCAACAAATAACAATATCCACACCCACGACACACGTCTAAAAACAACATACATGTAAATTATTTTTCAAAATCTTCAACCCAAACAAACTCTGATTACACACACATAAAATTGTTTAATAAACTACCGACTGAACTAAAAAACATAAGCTCATTAGACCATTTTAAATAATCTGTAAAAAAGTTCCTTAGGCCCTATCTCAAAAGCTTATTACTCCATGAACGAGTATTTAGTTGAGAACCTAGTATAATTAAGTTTAGTTAAGACTCAAGATTATGAAGTGTAATTCATAAACATATTTCTTGTCTATTTATTTATATAATAATTTATAACTATAAGTTTTACTGTTCTCTATATTTTCTGTATTTTGTCTGTACATCTGAAAATGCTTCTCGCAAAATGTAGATACTATGACAATAAACCATTATTATTATTATTATTATTATTATAAATTTAGCGATGTGGGCCATTAAGACACGAGCAAGCAAGAGTCATCCGACGTCTGTCTTCAACAACGCGAGGCGACCGACTGCGAGTCTGAAAGAGACCGAGAACCGACTCGCGCCTAGCTGCGCCAGCCGGGAATAAAGTGGGGCGGCGAGGAAATATTTACCAATCGTTTCTCTGAAAGTAAGACTTCCGCCAAAATCGCCAAAATCAAAACATATCTAAATTCAGTGATTTTGAACATCGTGGTAGCCGTTTGCCCAGTCGCGGGCCAAATACCACGAAAGTATTGCATTAAAAATCGTTAAACTAGAAAAACGCTAAAGTCCCGCCGCGTTGATGGATGAGCGTTTTTGTAATTTTTTTGTTTGCGTTTTTTGCGTTTGTTTGCACTTTTCCTTTGCAAGTGCTTTTTGAATGCATTGTAGGTGATTGTTGTCAAGTTTCTATTGTTACGTGTTAATTGGTATTATAAACCTCAATAAACTCATATTAAAACCTTTATTTCTGTGGATTCTGGCTAACTTTTTCAACTTTTTCTTTCAAAAGGTACTACATCACCATAACTTTAATGTCCATGTGAAATCTGAACGTTGTAGCCCCACCCGTTTGGTCAGAATCGGCCCGAATGGGACGAAAATATCGCTCTAAAAATTGAAAAACTTATATTAAAACCTTTATTTCTATGAATTCTGGCTAACTTTTTCAACTTTTTCTTTCAAAAGGTACTACATCACCATAACCTTAATGTCCATGTGAAATATGAACGTTGTAGCCCAACCCGTTTGGTCAGAATCGGACCAAATGTCACGAAAATATCGCACTAAAAATAAAAAAAAATCGTAAAAGTACGATATTCATGAGAAATATTTTTTCGATTGTACCCAAAAACAATACACCTCTAAGTTCAGAGAAAACGAAGGTCCCCTCCAATTTTCATCAAGATCGCATATGCCGTTTGCCCGGAATCGAGCGAACAAACAGACGGAAAAACAAAAAAAAAAAAAAAAAAAAAAAAAAACACCCGAGCTAAATATTTTGGGGGGTCAGTGAAATTGAAGTCTTCGCTCCACTCGCTACGCTCATCCAAAAATCGTAAAGTATGATATTCATGAGAAATATTACTTCGATTGTACCAAAAAACTTGGCAGATCTAAGGTTAAAGATTTCGAAGGTTCCCTAAATTTTCATCAAGATTGCATATTATGCTGTTTGCCCGGTAGAGTGCAAACAAACAGAAATAAAAGAAAAAACACCCAAGCTATTTTCTCAAGGTCTGGGTGGGTGAAATTGAATTGCTGCGCTCATCAAATTAAAATCTCATTTTCCACATAATATTCTTCCAGCAACCTGAGTCAAACAGGACATCAAGAAATATGAACACAAGAGCAATAGAAAAAGAATCTGATCCGTTACCCATGGCCTATTACATAAGAGCACATTTCCATATAAGGCTTAATTGTTTAGGGCCTAGTAACATAATACGCCGTCTCAACGAGCAGGGAGTTTTTTTAAATTAATTTCCTAGGCTTGAGTTGGAGAATAAGTTAAAATGTACTCTGATCAGGATATAAATATATAGTATTTCAAAACAATGGGTGAAAGTTGGGAGGGAGGGGGGGGGGGAGTGGTCCAGACCGCATGTGGAAATTTGTTGGATTTGGCAACTAAGCTAGAACTTTTAAATGATCATCTAACCGTCTTAAGGTTAGACAAAACATCGTATACAGGACACATACTTTTCCCAAAATAATTTGTGTCATGGAAAATGTTCACCCCCCCCCCCCCCCTAAAAAAAACTCGAAAGCTACATTACTGTACAGTATTATTATTGTATAGTATTATTCTATGATAATTACTGTATATTATTATAATCATTAATATTATTAGTTACGTATATCAATATTCATCATGATTATCTGTTGCCACGTCCAACTGTGTATTGGGATGGCATTGAAGATTTGAAGACAGATAGTCCTCTCCATCTACTTCTCTTCCGCCACCACATTCCAGTCTCCTCCTCCCTGTTCTTAGTATAATGTTGCGTATTACTATTAGGCAATGATAAAGTAAACAAAGACGAAGCCTCGTTGAAAACGTCCAGCATTCCTTCATGTGGGTTGTGTGACGTGTGGGCAACAAGAAGCATCACGTGAGTGACTCACAGAGGAAGGAGAGAGAGAGAGAGAGAGACCTCCTCGTTATCTAGTTAGCCGGGACGTAGGATGTGGCGAGTGTGACAAACAAGGCCGCACAGTCATCATTCAGTTAGTCAGGTCGTGACTAAGCACGCCGTGGTGTGTGTGTGTTTGTGTGTGTGGAACGCAGCAAACATCAGGGTTCTAGATTAGAGTCCTAAACACAACTCAAAGGTTGACCATGAGTCAATGACTTATTCATCACACATGTTCTGTGACAAACACATTGATACGAGTAGGACTACACATGTTTAACTGTTGGTTCATTTGGGTGCAGTAAATTATGTTTCCAAAATTATTTAGAAATTTGAATTAACATTTAGAACTTGTTTCACATAATTTTTAAATAAAAACATAGATAAATACATTTAAATGAAGAGTCTAGTCTACACACTCAGTCATATGACTGATTTTCAGTGGGGGACAGTAGACCAAAGCAATCAAACCAACCCTGTAGGCCCCGACGCAATCGACAAGTGAGCGATTACCAACCAAAGTTTGATATTTTTAATAGGAAATATAGCAATCAGTGGTATGGACAGTGCGAACACCTGCGGATCAACGCCAGAATCAACAAGGCTGATTCAGGACAACTTTCAATTTATTATGTGCCTCGTTGCAAGGATGGATCTAAAGTCACCATTTAAAAATTCCTAACCCAAGAACTGAAGGCCAAATCAGAAGTCTAAAAACTTCTGCCTATTGCGGGAATCGAACCCTGGACCTTCTGTATTGGAAGCAGAGACGCTAATCACAAGACCAATGATCAACGAATTTAAAATTAGAGTTAGCTTACGCGGTGTTAGCTGACCAGTCATTTGACTGGTCAAGATAACAAGTTAGGCCTACTGTTCATTAACAATTTTGGTAATTAACTTTTAACTACGTACCTAACAATATGTCGGCCTAGCTATTGTGACAGTACGAGCGCACCGTTGAACTAGAGGAATTGACCGACAACAGCATAGATGGTGGTGATAACACATAGATTAGCCTACAGTTTAATGATGTTTTCAAGCAATTAGCTGATTGTGTACTACTCTAGTAGTCGATCCCGCTGGAGTTTGCACCAACGCTACAATACATCTCCCCACCAACATTAGATCGTGCAGAGCGCCGCTCCATATCTTGAGCTAACATCTTCGTTGCCGGCTAGCCAGGCCTGACACAACCACTCCACAATCACATCCTCTGCTACTGGATGATTAAAAACATTTGACCGGTTAGGCCAACATACAGGTTACCGGTAGCCTACCTACATCTTCAAACAATAATGTTATTTCATAAAAATTTCAATTTTTTATCAGGTTACTTCAGCTAAATTTACTAGGTACTGATATATACGTAGACTTGCTACAGAAAGACTACAGGTAAGCCAACATAATAATTTAGCTGTGCGCGTTCTACCAACATAAATCATAAATTATAGGTAAAATAGTATTACACATTTGTGACTAAATCCGTAACCCACAAATCATTAATAACAAGGCATGCTCGGAAATAGCTGGTTCATGTGTCATATAATTTTATGCAAACACCAGCCTAATAAAAAGCAGACAAAGTTCAGTTTTGACCCAACAGTGAGATTTGAAGACCACAAGGGACAAGCAGAGGAAGTGGATCTCGAGAAAAGAGACATCTATGAACCGACTGTGAAACTATTACAAAGACCATTATGATTTAAACACAATAAGAGTAACAGGGCTAATGATAGGAGCAAGGGGACAATTCCAGTATTTTTTGAAACTTTTATAGGAAAAAAATTTGTATTACAAGTAGTTTGAGGGATGAGATTGTTGTATGTGTTCTGCGATGGTCCATTCGTATTTTTAGAAACCATTTATATAGTAAGTAGGTTATATTTTAGATGTTTGTTAAATGTTAATTTTTAATTTCAATGTATTATTTTTATCAATTGATTGTTATTCTGTGTCGCAAGGCAACAGCTCTGGCTGCAGAGACCAATAAAGGTTCTTTATTTATTTATTTAGACAATTGTTTGCAGTCAAATCAGGATAGGGATCTAAACAGGATAGCACACACACACAGGACAGATAGGATATATATATTTCCTGACCCCATCAGATCACCAACATTACCGCCCGTCGTACGGTCACGACCGAAAGACCTTTTCTCGATTTGGTTAGTCGGGAAATACTCTCGTAGGTGGAATTGTTAATATTCAATACCGTTCAGAAATTTAAGAATTCTCGTCGCTACCTGGAATGTGGGAGACTCGGGTTCGAACCCAGGTCGGGATAGATTTTTTTAATTCCTGAATGGTATTAAATATTAAACAGTGACCTCCACAGGGTTCAAAGGTCAACCATGCTGGTACTTAGTGATGTAAAGGCAAAAAGTTTGCAATGAAAAGTTTGAAAACTTTTCAGTTTCATGCAAACTTTTCACCAAGCTTGTGAAAAGTTTCAAATTTTTGAAAAGTTGTTGAAAAGTTAGTTGGATGAGCGTAGCGAGCGAAGCGAAGATTCCATTTCACTACACTGGAGAAAAAAATCCGGAATGTTTTTTTTTTTTCTTTCCTTCCTTCTTTCTTTTTTTTTTTCTGTATTTTTGTGTGTTTGTCAGCACGATTCCGGCTAAACCCATACTCCCTTTGCGAGGAAATTTTATGGAGGCCTTCGAAATCTTTGAACTTAGAACTGCCACGTTTTTTGAGCGCAATCAAAAAATTATTTCTCATAAAAATCGCAATTTTACGATTTTTTTCGATTTTTTGAAAATTTATTTTCCTTGTAACACCTACATGCTTAATCCGATTTTCATGATTTTTTCACAGAACCTTAATTTTATGAATTAAAATATCCGTGTGAAATTTGAGCGCAATCAAAAAATTATTTTTCATGAAAATATAATTTTTGTGGGTTTTTCTTTTTTTAAACAATTCTTTTACTTATAACACCTACATGCTTTATTTTATTGTAATACTTTTTTCACAGAACCTTCTTTTTATAAATTTATATATATTCGTGTGAAATTTGAGCGCAATCAAATAATTATTTCTTATAAAATCGCAATTTTTTGTTTTTTCAATTTTTTAAAATTCATACGATTAATTAAAAAAATTAAAAATTAAAGTTTATTTTTTATCTAACTTAATTTAATTTTAAAAAAAAACTTCAACTTTGTAATGATTTTTTCACAGAACAACAGAAAATCCGCATAACACATGGCAGCTCAATGCACCAATTACGCTCATCCAACAACGCGGCGGGACTTAAGCGTTTCCTAGTAATAATGTAGGGCCTACCTAGTTTTGAAATGTACTATGAAATGAAACTATGTAGGCCTACTGATTAATTAATAATTAGTACCTTGGATTTGTATACTGTTAGGCTACATTAGACATTGTAGGCATATGCATTTTATTTTTATTTTTATTTTTTTTTAAGGCCTAGGCATTGGCTACTATTGTAGGCCTATGCTCTATTTCATAATAAAAAGTTCCTACCGGTACTAAAGTAATTGGGTAACTAATTATCAACAATCAACATCGTCATTTTGTAAAACATCAATGAAGTGTCCTGCAATTAATTTTCCTCGTTGGATGAGCGTAGCGAGCGAAGCGAAGATTCTATTTCACTACACTGGAGAAAAAATATCCGGATTTTTTTATTGTATTTTTGTGTGTCTGTTGAAATGATTCCGGCTAAACCGATACTCCAATCGCAATGAAATTTTCTGAAGGCCTTCGAAATCTCTAAACTTAGAACTACGTACCACATTTTTAAACGCAATCAAAATATTATTTCTCATAAAAAATCCCATTTTACGATTTTTTTATTTTTTTAAAAATCTTCAACATGCTTTATCCAATTGTACTGATTTTTTCACAGAACCTTAATTTTAACAATTGATATATTGGTGTGAAATTAGAGCGCAATCGAAAAATTATTTCTCATGAAAATCACAATTTTACGATTTTTTTCATTTTTAAAATTACAAAGTTTTTCGTTTAAAAAAAATGTCTTCGACTTAGTAATGATTTTTTCACAGAACAACAGAAAATCTGCATAACTCATGGCAGCTCAATGCACCAATTGAGCTCATCCAACAACGCGGCTGAAAAAGCGTTTGCGTAGCTTCCTAGTCCTAACAACTAGGCTATGCTATGATGGTATTTCCTCCTGATTTAGAGGTAAAAGGCCAAACAAACTTATAGGATGAGCGTAGCGAACGAAGCGAGTGGAGCGAAGACTTCAATTTCACTGACCCCCCAAAAAATTTAGCTCGAGTGTTTTTTTTTTTTTTTTTTTTTTTTGTTATTCTTGTCTGTTTGTTCGCTCTCTATCGTGCGATCTTGATGAAAATTTTACAGGACCTTCGAAATCTCTGAACTTAGACTTGCTACGTTTTTGGGTACAATCGAAGTAATATTTCTCATGAATATCGTACTTTTACGATTTTTTTTCGATTTTTAGTGCGATATTTTCGTGACATTTGGCCCGATTCTGACCAAACGGGTGGGGCTACAACGTTCATATTTCACATGTACATTAAGGTAATGGTAATGTAGTACATTTTGAAATAAAAAGTTGAAAAAGTTAGCCAGAATCCATAGAAATAAAGCTTTTAATATAAGTTTTTTTATTTTTTGTGCGATATTTTCGTGCCATTTGGGCCGATTCTGACCAAACGGGTTGGGCTACAACGTTCATATTATACATGGACATTAAGGTTATGGTGATGAAGTATCTTTTGAAATAAAAAGTTGAAAAAGTTAGCCAGAATCCATAGAAATAAAGCTTTTAATATAAGTTATATACGGTAAATAATACCAATGGACAAGAAACAATAGAAACTTGACATCAATCACCTACAATGCGTAGGCAACAAAACAAAGCACTTGCAAAAGTAAAGATATCCCACGCAAACTAAAAACTATAAAAAGCTCATCCATCAACGCGGCGGGACTTAAGCGTTTTCCTAGTCTATAACCTATGGTAGGCCATTATGGCCTACCAATCATGCTGTCAAAATTTTACGTTGAAAAGACGGTGATAAGCGACTAAAACATGAACTTTTCTCAGCTTGAAAAGTTTTCAGCAAAGTTTTCATAAATTTGACTTTTCATGAAAATTTACATCACTACTGGTACTAGGCCCTACTATTGGATCGGTACTAGGTTTCAAGGTGGAATAAAGAAGCACTAACAACAGGAAGCATGCATGTCAATGTTGACATATTATTGCAACGGCTAATAAACATTATTATTCAGTTGTTGTTAGGTTACCTAAACTGTCAAGGAGAAAATTTGAAACAAAATACAAAAGGATTATTAAAAAGGGAATTTTGTTCTCTTTTAGGAAGGACACTTAGTCAGTTGGCAAATAGCTATTCGCTCTGCCAAGCAACCGACGTACATGCGAAACTTTGCAAAGTTGTCAATAAAGCATATAGGGACAGCCATACAGTCAAAGGCCCTAGATTTTCAAATTTGTCTTAGGAAGGAAAAAAAATCATGAATATCGTCAATTATTATGGACTTTTTAACAAAATCAGTTGTGAAAACTTATTTATTTTTTATGAATTATTGGATGAGCGTAGCGAGCGAAGCGAAGATTCCATTCATACACTGGAGAAAAAAACCCGGGAATTTTTTTTTTTCTTTCCTTCTTTTTTTCTGTATTTTGTGTGTTTGTCAGCACGATACCGGCTAAACCGATACTCCGTTTGCGATGAAATTTTATGGAGGCCTTCAAAATCTCTGAACTTAGAACTGCCACGTTTTTGAGCGCAATCAAAAAATTATTTCCCCATGAAAATCGCAATTTACGATTTTTTTGATTTTTTGAAATTTATTTTACTAATAACACATACATGCTTAATCAGATTTTAATGTTTTTTACACAGAACCTTAATTTTATGAATTTAGATATCCGTGTGAAATTTGAGCGCATCGAAAAATTATTTTTCATGAAAATAGAAATTTTGGGGGTTTTTTTCTTTTTTTAAACGATTTTTTTACTTACAACACCTACATGCTTTATCATTTGTAATGATTTTTTTCACAGAACCTTAATTTTATGAATTTATATACTCGTGTGAAATTTGAGCGCAATCGAATAATTATTTCTTATAAAAATCGCAATTTAAAAAAAAAAAAAAAAAATTAGTACGATTAGGCCATAATTTTAAAAAATTTAAAATTTTAGTTTATTTTTTATTTAATTTAATTTTAATTTAAAAAAAATATTTAACATTGTAATAATTTTTTCACAGAACAACAGAAAATCCGCATAACATATGGCAGCTCAATGCACCAATTACGCTCATCCAACAACGCGGCGTTAAGCGTTTTCCTGGGTTTATAACAAATTTTTGAAATGTGTTACTGCAGAGCCCTATATTTCACTTTCGGACATAGCCTATGTTAAAAATTTAAACGCCTGTGGTGTCAGTCAGCGTCAAACAGCAATTTGCCTAAAACGCATGTCCTGTCTCTCTTAAACTTTAAGGTAACTTCTTTTCCTCTGCGGGCCCTCAAATACTGACTTGAAAAGAGTATGCTCTCACCCCTCTCACTAACAACAAAATTAGTATTTAGCGATATAGGCCTAGAGTATATTTAAAATTATCAAGTTCAGGTGCACCCAGCAATGTTACCTAGGTGACCAGCATCCGGTCTTCCAGGACAGTCCCCGTCTTCCCAGGAAGTCATGGGTTTCAGGTACCCGTCTCGGCGTCCCAAGAGACACCTCCCGGAACGGGTAATTGTCCCGGTTCTCCTCATAGGCGGATTATTATTTTATTGTAATTTTAGGATTCCAAATACTATATGTTTATTTCGTAATACTACGCGGGGTACCTATACGGCGCGTCACTTTGAATTTTCCCAAAGTCAAAACAACCATTTCTGTTTCTATAATAATTAATACGTTTAGGTATAATTTCCTTGGCAATTATTACAATAAGTGTTCCGTGCCTACCGTGCTCAGATCGCTCTAAAACCTATCTTGAGGACAGAAAAATCCTGAAATTTTGCCAGGTGTTAGCTATAGTTGAAACACAATAATAGGATTGGTATAAATACTTAATGTAAAAATTTTTTTTTTTTAGATTTTTAAAACATAGACCTTAAGCAGAAAGCTCAATACCCCTATAGACGCTCTCCCTACTATAGGTACTAACTACTATCTATATCAATACTACTATACTACTACTACTACTATCTACTACTCTACTACTATCCTACTACTACTATCTACTATAGTACTCTTTCTCTCTCTCCTCTCTCTCTCTCCTCTCATCTCTCTCCTCTCTCTCTCTCCCTCTCACCTGCGTCTCGTTACTCTCCAGCTGATCGCGAGCCTGCGCGACCATGTCCTTACAGATCTTGCAGACGTCATCGTTGTCGTCGGGCACCGTCTGGTGTTCCCACACAGTCTGGATGCAGTGCTTGACGGCGCCACAGCTCTTGGCGGTGCTGAAACCAAAGGGTTGGACCGAGTGTGAGAGCCGAGTATACTTTCAGTTAGCGATGCCACTTAGTACGGTCAAATACAAAAAAGTACATTTTGATTAGGGATGCACAACGATAATCGATTTATCGATCGATAATCAATAATGTAGGGCCTATATAATTTCAATAAACGATAACCAAAATTCATTGTCGATCGTCGGTCAATTGGTCAATGACAATTAGTGGCACGAACAAAACTCTAAAGACGGAGATTATCTCACGTTGCGCCATGCACTGGCTGGGCTGATCGTGTCACACTCAGTTTTATGTTTGGGAATGACTGAGCTATCAGTCGATAACGGAAGCCAAAACAACAAGACAGCGAGGCAGCAAACGGAACGTGATTGTATTGTTTTTGACTTACACTTGCCACACTGAGGTTCCATGATCAGGCTTTTTTGGTGATAACGATATATTGATTATATCGATATTACTGATAATATCGATACAATAATGAAATTGCCATTTGATAATCGATAATGAAAAAGTATCGATGTGCATCCCTAATTTGGCTTGTTTAGGTCTACTTTTGTTTAGGTTTATACTTACGTCACATTGTCTGCAACCAAGCTGGGCTAAATGGTAATCAATAAATTATCAACGTTTAATGGATATTGATGAAAATGAGTGAAATTACTAGCACTTTGTCTGCTCCAGTCGAAAAGCAACAAGCCAACAACCGTGAATTGTCCAATTTAAAATTTGTAAAGGAATGTAAAAAAAGTTTACATTCCTTTGAAGAATGAGTGATGCCAAATAAATAAGACTTACAAATATTACTTTGCCAATATTTGTGCGGTCAATTTGCCATCCCTACTTTTAGTACGTAGGCCTACTAAGAACTTGTATAAAACCTAAAACCGGTGACAACATCTAAAACTTGATGACTAGGTACTAAAAGTGTGTGGACAAGTAGGTAAGTGTAAAATAGATGGATAATGACAAACTAAACTAACTAGGCAACATCGAGATTTAGCTATACTGATTACTGCATTGGATCGAGAGGTAGATAAATAAATGCATGTATGTATGTATGAGTATGTATGTATGTATGTATGTTTGTATGTATGTATTATGATAGTATGTATGTATGTATGTATGCAGTATGTATTATGTATGTATGTATGTATGTATGTATGTATGTAGTAGTATGTATGTTGTATGTATGTAGTATGTTGTATGTTACGTTACTGCATAGATAGGCAAGCTGATCAGGACTGTATTTGTTCAACAGGGGTTGTGTATGTCGATGATGTGGTCACTGAGTGTGCAACTACAAACTGTTTTAACAGTCTGTACATTTCTCATGTCAACCCCCCCCCCCCCCGCCAACATCAGACTGCTGTTTAAAATAGGGTAACAGAACAAAGGGTATTCGTCATGCAGCATGCCCTGCAACTTTATGATCAACCATACAACAGACGGGAGATTTGTACTATAGCAGTACAGGTACAAATACAACAAGTGTTGTTTTTTAAATCATGGACATCGACGAATGTTTGTTTTAAGTGAAGTAGCCTACTTAGATGTTTTACTACTAGGAAAATGCTTAAGTCGTTGTATGACGAGGGAGTGAGCCATCTGTTGAGTACCTGGAAACATTCCCTTTCTTCCCCCTACCTAAGGTCTCTCTAAAGCCTATCATAGGCTAGAGTGGCGCATTATGGTCTTACAGTTGACGCGCCCTATACCAACTAAACTCAAAACCCTATCATTTATACCAGAAATCCCAGGTACTCAACACATGACTCGTTCACTTACTTTGAAACCTTTGCATCTTCCAAGTCTATTGGCTAAGGCGCCTTTAGGAGTCCCGGGTTCAAACAACAATCGGGATAATTTTTTAAAATTTCTGGATTGTATTACAAAAATTAAAGAACATGTTTTGAAATGCATTCAATAGCCTACTATGGAAAACATAGCCAGTATAAAATACGTGTAAAGATTGCAAGGTTTACTCAATCTCCCAGCGGGGTTTTGGGTAACCTTGAGCGTGCAAGATTTGGTACACCTTGGTCACCGCCTGACATTAAAAAAAATGATTCAATAAAAATGATTTTCCAGAACAAAAGCATTGTTGTTAAATTAAATCCTACACATTTCAGCTTGTATTTTCTTTATTATATTTTCTTGTAGGTTTAAATTGTAACCGATTTTGCTCATTTTGTTAGCAGTTCTAAGTATACCTACTGGTACCGGATGTCTGTTTAAAATTTCTGCTCAATCTGTTTGGCTGTTTACCCATATGGCATTGAACAAACAAACAAACATTTTACAAACATTGTCACTCTGAAGAGCTGTTTGACTTGCATTGTAAGACTCACTAGCTCCGCTCACTCGTCTAAAAAAGCAGCATTGTCGAGTAAGATCATGTATATCCTAAGTACGATGGGAAGCAGCAGTGTTGACGGAAACAAATATGATTAAGTACTACATATGCCATCACTTGTCAGTAGAAATAAATATCATAGTAGGCCCTACTACTGACTTCCAGGGAGAGTACCGAGCGCATTAGTTCACTAATCCGTAAGTTTTAATCCCAAGGTCCTGCCTATATTCACATGTAAACAAATGAGTTCAGATTAGGAAATTTTGAATGTAGGTAAGGGAAACTGTGAATATGATATTAAAATTAAAAACAATCTCAAATGTAAGGCTTTTCAGTGTGTCTCAGATGATGATACGCACAGCCGTACCGGTATCGAAACGTTAGGTGTTGTAAATAAAGCAAAAAGCAAAATGACTTTTTTTTTATTTTTTAAAAAATATTTTGGTCTGTGAAAGCCTTTTTTTAAACTTGATAATTGTTGCTTTTTTGTTTTTTATTGGATGAGCGTAGCGAGCGTAGCGAAGATTCCATTTCACCACACTGGAGAAAAAAATCCGGAATGTTTTTTTTTTTTCCTGTATTTTTGTGTGTTTGTTAACACGATTCCGGCTAAACCGATACTCCGATTGCGATGAAATTTTATGGAGGCCTTCAAAATCTCTGAACTTAGAACTGCCACGTTTTTGAGCGCAATCGGGAAATTTTTTCTCATAAAAAACGCAATTTTACGATTTTTTTCGATTTTTAAAACATTTCTTCGACTTATAACACCTACATGCTTTATCCGATTGTAATGATTTTTTCACAGAACCTTAATTTTATGAATTAAGATATTCGTGTGAAATTTGAGCATAATCGAAAAATTATTTCTCATGAAAATCGTAATTTTACGGGTTTTTTTCTTTTTTAAAACAATTTTTTGACTTATAACACCTACATGCTTTATCCTATTGTAATGATTTTTTTACAGAACCTTCATTTCATGAATTAATATATTCGTGTTAAATTTGAGCGCAATCGAATAATTATTTCTTATGAAAATTGCAATTTTACGATTTTTTTCTTTTTTAAAAATTACGATTAATTAAAAAATTAAGTAAATTTTTTATTTAATTTAGTTAAATTAAAAAAATTAAGTTAATTTTTTATTTAATTTAATTTAATTAAAAAAATCTTCGACTAAGTAATGAATTTTTCACAGAACAACAGAAAATCCGCGTAACACATGGCAGCTCAATGCACCATATACGCTCATCCAACAACGCGGTGGGACTTAAGCGTTTTCCTAGTTTTATGAAAATTGCCACCCCCATCATTAGGTAGGCTCCTGATGGCGCAAGGAACAACATGAGGTAATGCACCAACTAGTCGTGTTGGTCGTTATGAGCAATCAGAGGTCAACAGGTAGCGTAATGTACAACTTCCTGTATTAAAACATTTAATAGCCTTGATTGATGCAGATTCTAGTTTCAGTAACAAGATCACTATAACAGGCTACAGAGAAATACTTTCAACAACATCTGTTGCGGCAGAGCTGAATCATGTCCGAGTGTGTCACAACTCTGCATTTCATTATCGACAAGGTTTCCGGCCCCAACTGTACACGTGTGTGTGTGTGTGTCGGCACGTGGTGTTCCCAAGCGGTCACCCATCCAAGTACTGTCCACGCCCGATGTTGCTTAACTTCGGTGATTCCACGAGAACCGGTGTATTCAACATGGTATGGCCGGTGTGTGTGTAGTGTGTGAAGCAAACTTACGTAGGCCCAAGACAAAAAAATCCTAAACGTGACGTTTAGAGACTATTAAAAGTATTACATCAACATGAATCTCTATGTCTTCAATAATCTATAATTAGACGAGTGAGCGCAGCGAAACGAAGTCTTTATAACGCTACTCGATCGGGCCTTGGCCGTAAGCATTGTCTGTATGTTAAATGTTTGTCTGTTCGGGCTCATACGGCCGAACGGCCAAATAGATTGAGCTGAAATTTTAAACAGACATCCGTGACCAGGTAACTGAGAACTGCTAACAAAATGAGCACAATCCATTTCGATTTAAACCTACTAGGGAAACGCCAAAGTCGTTGTTAGACGAGTGAGTGAGCCATGTGTTGAGTACCCGGTAACATCTCTTTTCTTCCCCTTACCTTAGGTCTCCCTAGCCTATCATAGGCTACAATGGAGCATTATGGCCTAAACTATGGCCTAAACTTAAATAATACGAATTATCAAACTTAAATGCAAATGTTCCCGGGTACTCAACACATGACTCGCTCACTTGTCTAACAACGACTTTGGCGTTTCCCTAGTCTAGTTGGCTAAGGCGCCCTTATAGCCGAAATGTGGAAGACGTGGGTTCAATCCCCTGGTTGGGAAAGATTTTGTAATTTCTGGATTGTATTTCAAAAATAATTAAACATGTTTTGAAATGCATATAACACAGTGTAGTCCATCATCTGTGGCAATAGGGCCTACTATGGTAAACATTGCCAGTACGAAATACGTGAAAATATTGCAAGGTTTACTCAATCTACGAGCGGAATTTGGGGGTACCTTGACGTGCAACATTTGATAGACCTTGCGGCCAGGCCAATAACAAACAAAAAATATCTTTTCAAAATCTAAATTATTGTTGTAAAAATAATTTCAAAACATTGGAAGCCTATTTTTCAATTTATTATTTTTTGTAGGTTTAAATCGCAATGGATCTTGCTGATTTTGTTAGCAGTTCTCAATACTAAACTCGTACCGGATGTCTGTTTAAAATTTCAGCGCAATCTGTTCAGCGATTCGGCTGATTTTCAACGTACACATACACACGCAGACTAACAGAATAAGCTCCGTTTAAGTTGAATGGAGACCACTCCGTTCGCTGCGCTCACTCGTTTAACAAGAAATAATGAACTGAAAAATATGCCTGTCATGAGTAGGAATTAGTTTAACGACAATGTTTTTTTTTTTTTTTTGGTTAAAAATATTTTTTGTTTGTTTTTTACCTGGCTGTGAAATGCCGTGCCGCCGTGCCCATGCAAGGTCAATCGAATGTTGAACGTCAAGGTACCCCCAAATTCCGCTCGTAGATTGAGTAAACCTTGCAATATTTTCACGTATTTCGTACTGGCTATGTTTTCCTTAGTATTGTCACAGATGGACTACACTGCGTTATATGCATTTCAAAACATGTTTGATAATTTTTAAAATACAATCCAGAAATAATTTCAAAATCTTTCCCCACCAGGGGGATTGAACCCACGTCTCCCACATTTCGGCTATAAAGGCGCCTTAGTCAACTAGACTAGGGAAATGCAAAAGTCGTTGTTAAACGAGTGAGCGAGTCATGTGTTGAGTACCCAGGAACATTTGCATATTTAAGTTTGATAATTATATTGGTATAAATAATAGTATTTGTCTAGTTGGTTTAAGGGCGCGTCAACTGTAAGGCCATATTGCGCCACTGTAGCCTAAGATAGGCTAGATAGGCCGAAGGTAGGGGAAAAAAGTAATGTTACCGGTACTCAACACATGGTTCACTCACTCGTCTAACAACGACTTTTGTGTTTCCCTAGTTAATCGATGTCAAGATTGAAGTGAAGGTGAAGGTGAAATTTAAATTTAAATTTAAATTTAAATTTAAAGTAGGCCAATCTAAAATATTACAAACTAGGGCCTAGGTAAAACTTATAATAAGCCTACTTGTTTTGTTTATTCCCAAGTCCTTGGGTAACATTAGTTGGATGAGCGAAGCGAAGATTCCATTTCACTACACTGGAGAAAAAAATCCGCAATGTTTTTTTTTTTTTTTTCTTTTTTTTTTGTATTTTTGTCTGTTTGTTAGCACGATTCCGGCTAAACCGATACTCCGATTGCGATGAAATTTTATGGAGGTCTTCGAAATCTCTGAACTTAGAACTGCCACGTTTTTGAGCTTAATCGAAAAAACAATTCTCATGAAAATCGCAATTTTACGATTTTTTTCGATTTTTAAAAAATTTCTTCGACTTACAACACCTACATGCTTTGTCCGATTGTAATGATTTTTTCACAGAACCTTAATTATTTCATAAATTTATTTATTCGTGTAAAATTTGTGCGCAATCGAATAATTATTTCTTATGAAAATTTCAATATTACGATTTTTTCCTTTTTTAAAATTACGATTAATTAAAAAAAAAAACAATTGAGTTAATTTTTAATTTAATTGAATTTAATTTTTTATTAAATTTATTTAATTTTAAAAATATCTTCAACTTACCAATTATTTTTTTACAAAACAACAGTAAATCCTCATAACACATGGCAGCTCAATGCACCAATTACGCTCATCCAACAACGCAGCTGGCACTTAAGCGTTTTCCTAGTATCCATAAGACTACATAACTTCGTCCAATGATTCTGATGACAATAATAGCATAATATTTCCTCATTCATGCTATCACCATGTTTCATATTGCTAGTTCCTAAACTACGAAATTCAAATCAATTTTTCATTAAATTATTTTATTAAAAACAAATTTAGGCCTACCTAACTTAGGCCTATACCCAAGGCCTAGTACAGTTTCTGACTCGTATTAGGTCATTGCGATGACCACTATAGATAGTTTACCTGTGGCCGCCTAACATCTTCATTTTACCACATTAACTACCGAATGTCAGTTTCAAATTTTGGCGCAATCTGTTCAGCGGTTCTGGAGTGAACTCCATCACAGAAAAATTACAAACTTTAGGCTAATCCGCGTTTATGTTGAATGGTGAGACTCAGTCGCTTTGCTACCTCGTCTAGTTAGTTAAAAAAGTAAAATAAAAAATCAAGAATATTATTTACATTTGATATTCATGTACTCCGTCATTGACACATAAAATACAACAGTTCGCAAAAACAAAACAAACAATCAGAGTCTGTGACTGTGAGAGACTATTTGGCAGCGTTCGTTTAGTTACAAGGCGCGTAGCGCGGAAGCTTCAAATAGCGATCAGAGCGCAGGCGCTTAGCACAAATGGTAAGGCTCTGCTATCTAGCGGAATATGAATGATCTTCATGTCGATAATGGTAGGCTAGACTGTTGAGGCGTAGTCAATATCCACTTGGATGCATGAATCGGATATCTGCCGCTGTCCCAGTATTGCACACAGACCCTCAATTTTGAATAAAAGCTCTGAAGCCAAACCCGAGCAAATGCACGATTATGTCAGTGTGTTTGAAAAAAAATCCACTGCTAGCGTCATATGTTGTGTCCGATCGTCAAATAACCCGTGTAGAATGCCAACGAGATCTAGGGGTGATTTTTGACTCAAAATTTCTATTCAAAACGCACATTGAAAAGGTTGTTTCGCGAGCCATGTCTCTCGTAGGCTTACTCTACCGCTTTACGGAAATACGCAGCGCGGCGGCGCTTAGATCGTACTACACTGGATGCGTATTACCTGTTGTTGAGTACTGTTCACCTATCTGGGGCATGGCGGCGAAAACAAACCTAAAACGTTTAGACCGTATTTCTCCTCAATTTCACCGATTGTTAAACAAGGGGAATTCGGAAAAATAAAAAACCATCTTGAACTTATTCAAGATTACAAACCCTTGGAAAGAAGGAGGTTGCTTTCAGACATAATTTTGAATAGCAAAGGTTGGCCATAAGTTCCAGAACTTTCAATCTTTCATAAATTTCCTCCTGTAATCTACTCGTCTCAACCACATCTTACCGAAAAAAACCCCTAAAATACCATTCTATTTTGAACAACTTATCTTCCAACAAACTTCTTGACATTATTCCTCCGTGCAATGCTTTTAAAAAAACATCAAAGTCGCATGCTTTCCCTGTAATGTCTTGTTATCGTGTTTTTGTTTCTCATGTATGTGTTTTGTGTGATTATTGTATGTTATTAGTTCTATTGTTATATGTTTAATTTAAAATGGTCGCGTTTTGAAACTACTTTCTAATTAAATAAAAAAAAAAAAAAATGGAATTCCCCCCCCCAATACATCCTATTCAACCACTTCCGTTACAACTTGCCTGTGTCTTCTTGTGTTCTAATCTACTAATGATAACTTAATAAATATAACATTCTGTGACTTAATAAAGATAACATTCTGTGGACTTGAACCCAACAACAACACATAGACATTGTTTGTGATGTCTATCTAGTGATATCTGAGGAATTCCGTATAATAATCCACCAGCTGATAATGACTTGATCTAGACTACGTTCACAATAAAACAAAGGCCTGGGCCTAAGTAACGGTCACCCTTTCGTAATCAAGCGTTTAAAGTATTGCAAAATTAGAATCATGCAGTCAGTCTAGGCCTAAGACCAAAGTGAAACGTGGACACCGAGTTCGGTGCATTGGAACAAAATACCCCCATAAGAATAGGCCCGCCTACCACTGGACTATTTTAAAAATTCTCTTATCTTTCAAGTTCAAGAAGTTAGCCTTATTTAAGAAATATGAGTCACAATAATTATTCCCCATTCTTTCCTATACCCCCCACTTATTATTTAGAACTAGGAAGCTTCGCAACGCTTTTTCAGGAGCGTTGTTGGACGAGCGTAATTTAAAAAAAACGGAAAAAGCGTAAAATTGCGATTTTCATGAGAAATAATTTTTTGATTTCGCTCAAATTTCACACGAATGTATCAATTCATAAAATTAAGGTTCTGTAAATAAATCATTACAATCGGATAAAGCAGGGGTGCCCAACGTACGGCCCGCGGGCCGCATGCGGCCCACCAAGCCATTTGGTCTGGCCCTCACTCTACATGGACCCACAAAAAAATCTAATATTTTTTATCTGATTTAAAGTGCAGCAAAAACAATCTTGGCACTCCCTGTGTATCCCACCATGATAATATGAGACTGAGTGTACTGAGTGTAGGCTAGTTTTGTTTTTGGGCAAAGCTTTTAGCTTAGTTCCAAGTGTAACATTTATTTTTTGTTAAAAAAAAAGTTGTGATCAAAAGTATTTTAAAATTAAATTGGAAAATAGGTAGTGAGTGCCGCCGCGTAGGTTGACGAAAAGTGGACCGATCTTTATTTTTGTGTGCCTCATAACTAGTGATGGGAATTTTCATGAAAAAAAATAATCTTGAAAATTTCATGAAAAAAAATAATCATGAAAATTTTCGTGAAAATTTTCAAGGTTTGTTAATCTGTTATTTGAACTGTATTTTACCATATTATAAATAAAAATAATTTATTTCTATCATGGATGTAGGCCTACAGTGGGACTCAGGCTGAGGTGGAATAAGTCTAATAGGCCTATGCAATATCTTGTTGATTAATTTTATTCTTGCAATTTGCAAATAGCGAAATAGGCCTACATTATAAAAATAATCGTTGAGACAAAAATGTTGAATATTGGGGATACTATCCAACATGAATGATGGAAACAAAAGCAACAAAACATATTACCGGTAGGCCTATATCAAAATGTAAAAAAAATACACCCAACGTTTCGGGTGGTTAAGAGAAAGCATAGATTGTTGGATGAGCGAAGCGAGCGAAGTGAGCGAAGCAAAGATTCCATTTCACTACACTGGAGAAAAAAAATCCGTTTTATGATTTGTATTTTTGTCTGTTTGTTAACACGATTCCGGCTAAACCGACACTCCAATTGCGATGAAATTTTCTGGAGGCTTTCGAAATCTCTGAATTTAGTACCGCCACTTTTATGAGCGCAATCGAAAAATAATTTCTCGTGAAAATAGCAATTTTACGCTTTTTTTGTTTAAAAACAATTACCTTCATCCAACAACGCGCCTGAAAAAGCGTTTGCGAAGCTTCCTAGTAGTCACTACAAACAATACGGTACCTACAGACTAATTGGAGGCGAAGACCTCACACCAAAGTAATGTTTGTCCTGGTCTTTCCATTCCACTAGGGTAGGCCCTACCCTAGGCATTTAAGTTCTGCATAACCCTCTAGCATTTGTGTTAATTAAAGATGGATTTTATCTGGTTAGGGCCCAACCAGACTATTGCCTATACAACCTACAAAAATAATAAGTTACCTAATAATAATAATAATAATAAGCCATAGACCTTCATTTGCAGGCTTCGTATTTGCAATGTGACCTAGCTCCCACATTGACAAACTTCTAGGCCTATGTCAATGCCTCTGTTCTAGGCTAGGCCCCAGCAAGCCATTCACAAGCTCAACTTAGTAGCTAACTTAGCCGCTAACTTGCTGTGCAAGAGGCTAGCCAAATACTAAATAAATACCAAATACCAACTGCATAATTAAACAACATAAAAAAATAAAAACTTGAAAATTTTCATTGCACGGCCCTTGAAAATTTTCAATGAATTGAAATTTTTCATGAAAATTTTCACGTGAAAATTTTCAAGTCCCAACACTACTCATAACGATCAAATTGTGTGCTTAGTAAACAGAGAAAAATGTCATGCAGTGTTCAAAGAGTACAATTTAAAATGACATTACGACTCGAAACACAAAAGTGAGAATGAGAAATAAAAAGGGTCAAATTGAAGCAAATCCTTGTATCTCCGCAATGTATGTTCAAAATTAAGATAACTGAGAACCAAGCATCTGTCTGTGCTAGTTGCCCCCTTCTTAGCGTCAGGAGGAAGACCATTCTCTGATTTTAGTAAAGTTTAAAAATTTGGAAATTTTTAAATTAAATTTAAATTAAATTAAAATTTTAGTAAAGAAAAGTATGCAAGCTGTTATTGAAATATCATTGATGCTATTAGCTTGTCACGAAATACAATGACAAGAATAGGGGAGGATAGCATTATTATTGCATAATCCCATTCAAATTACTATGTTAAATTTTAGGTGATATTCGGACATTTTATGATGTGGCCCGCCAACATTAAAAATTTATGACATGTGGCCCAACTCTAAATAAAGTTGGGCACCCCTGGGATAAAGCATGTAGGTGTTATAAGATGAAGAAATTTAAAAAAAAAACAAAAAAAACGTAAAACTGCAATTTTCATGAGAAATAATTTTTTGATTACGCTCAAATTTCACACAAATATATTGATTCATATAATAATTATAAAGGTTCTGTGAAAAAATCATTACAATCGAATAAAGCATGTAGGTGTTATAAGTCGAAGAAATGTTTTAAAAAATCGTAAAATTGCGATTTTTATGAGAAATAATTTTCTGATTGCGCTCAAAAACGTGGCAATTGTAAGTTCAGAGATTTCGAAGGCCTCCATCAAATTTCATCACAATTGAAGTATCGGTTTAGCCGGAATCGTGTTTTAACAAACACACAAAAATACAAACAGAAAAGAAAGAAAGAAAGAAAGAAAGAAAGAAGAAAAAAACATTCCGGATTTTTTTCTCCAGTGTAGTAAAATGGAATCTACCCTTCGCTCGCTACTCTCATCCAAATATGACGATTTTGTTATTTTCTATGTTATAATCTTCTACATGAACCTCATTGAAGGTTGGAGTTTTTTTATGGGCATTGATTATTTGAATTGGATAGTTCCCCATTCTGATACCCTACTTCCACTCCGCCACTCTGCACATCTTCTTACAACACTTAAGATTAAATAGATTTTACCAATTAATATTTCCTCTCGTCACAGTATAAACAGAACTGTAGGCTATGCATGCAACTGTAAAATGATAATTATTTATCTTATTTAAATTTAAAAATTAAAGTTTGAGTTCAGGTTCAGCGCACAGGATGTAAAATCTAAGAGTCGAAGTATTTTATTTGAAATTCTTTGATCATTATTGGATGAGCGAAGCAAAGACTTCAATTTGACTTTGTGTTTTTTTGTTTGTTTTTACTTACGTTACCCCAAGAAAAATAGCTCGGGTGTTTTGTTTTTGTTAGTTTTTTGACCGTTTGTTTACTCTCTACCAGGCAAACGGCATATGCTATCTTGATGAAAATTGGAGGGGACCTTCGAAATCTCTGAACTTAGAGCTGTATTGTTTTTGGGTACAATCGAAGAAATATTTCTCATAAATATCATACTTTTACGATTTTTTTTTTATTTTTAGTGCGATATTTTCGTGATATTTGGCAAACGGCTGAGTTCCGATATTGATGAAACTTTATAGGAACGTTTAAAATCACTGAAATCATATACTTATGTTATGATTTTAGAAACATTTGAAAAAATATTTCTTATACAAATCGTACTTTTACGATTTTTTCTCCGGTTTTTAATACGATATTTTCGTGATATTTTGGCCGATTTTGACCAAACGGGTGGGGCTACAACGTTCATATTTTACATTGACATAAAGATTATGGTGATGTAGTGCCTCTTGAAAGAAAAAGTTGAAAAAGTTGGTCAAAATTCATAGAAATAAAGGTTTTAATATAAGCCTTTTACAGGTGTATAATGAACAAGTAATATCAAGTAACTATAGAAAAAGTAAGGAGATTCCACATAAAAACGTAATCATTGGACATATAAATATTCCAAAAAAAAGCTCATCTATCAACGCGACTTGAAAAAGCGTTCGCGAAGCGGCCTAGTAGGCCTACTAATAAAATAGGGTAGGCCTAACATTGTAATGACCTAAAATTTGAAATTCAAATTCAGTTTCAAGTTAGTTTCAGTTACCTCGCGTCTGAGGAAGGCCACGGATGTGGCAGAAATATAACGCAACGGGTGAGTTTGTGTTGGATAATTTTTAACCGTGTATTGTTCAGTCGAGTGGTTTTGTTTTTAATATTTTCCGGTTAACAAGTTCTGGTGTAGGCTATAATAGTTTCAAGTAATTTCAATGAGCATGTAGCACAAAAACTACTTTTTTAAATGTCAAAACGGGCATGCAAATGCATGCAATTTTGTTTGAGCCATAACGTAGGTAGGCCCAACCGACAAATGTAACAAAATGCGTAGTGTTTGTCATCAAAATCTTCATTAAGATCGGATACATGGGGGTCGGCCATCCCTGAATATTAGAACTAGGAAAACGCTAAAGTCCCGCCGCGTTGATGGATGAGATTTGTTTGTAAGTTTTTTGTTTGAGTTTTTTTTGCGTTTGTTTGCAGTTTTCCTTTGCAAGTGCTTTTTTAATGCATTGTTGGTGATTGTTGTCAAGTTTCTATTGTTGCTTGTTAATTGTTATTATAAACCTAAAAAAACTCATATTAAAACCTTTATTTCTATGGATTCTGGCATACAATCAATTTGGCATACAATTCCAACTAGGCCCTATATGAAAATTAAACTTTTTAATAAACTTCCCAAAGAGAAAAATAACAACAACCATTACAAATTTTAAATATAAAGTAGAAAAATTCTTAAAAGATAAAGCCTACTACTCTATAAGGGAATATCTAGAGGACAACCTGTAGCTAAGTACGCCTAGAAGCAATAGGCCTATTGCCAGATTTTTTTTATGTACACTAACATTTTATTCTTACTACAGCATTTGCACATTGTAAATATTTATTATGTAGAAAGCATGTAATATGGGTGACAAACCATTATGTATTTAAACTGACTTGCAAGTGCTATTTTTATATTACTTAAAAATGCATAGTAATATGTAGTAGGTATCTTGTTTTAATAGGGTCCAATTATCTACATGAATTATGTAAATAACTATGACAATACCAATAAATATCATATCATATCATAACTTTTACAACTCTTTCTTTCAAAAGGTACTATATCACCATATGTCCATGTAAACTATGGACGTTGTAGCCCAACCCGTTTGGTCAGAATCGGACCAAATGTCACGAAAATATCGCACTAAAATTCGAAAAAAAAATCGGAAAAGTACGATAGTCATGAGAAATATTTCTTCGATTGTACCCAAAAACAATACACCTCTAAGTTCAGAGATTTCGAAGGTCCCTCAAATTTTCATCAAGATCGCATATGCTGTTTGCCCGGTAGAGAGAGGGAACAGACAAAAAAACAAAAAAACAAATAAACAAAAAACAAACAAAAAAAAAAAACACCCGAGCTAAATTTTTTGGGGGTCAGTGAAATTTAAGTCTTTGCTCTGCTCATCAAAAAAATGTGCACTATGCTTTTTATGACCTTGAATGCAAAATTCAACCCTCAGAAAATGTCTTTGTGTGAACTCGAATGCATCCACCTACCCCGGGTTTGAAACTAGCTCCTCATACCAATTTTATTAACATTCCTTTATCTTTCTTCTACATTATTAAGCATTGGTTTTCCAAAACCAAACCAAGGAGCATACTCTTCAAACATTGCACTGCAAAAAAGTCAAAATTTTCCAGTTTTTGGGATTTTTTTTGCACGACTGGAAAAAGATATCGGGATAATTTTTGTAAAACTTTGTTTGCCTATTTATGGACTTTCGGAACATGCAAACTTCGGGGCTCTGCCGTGCACCCAAAAATTTCGAAAAATTTGACAATGGAAAACCAAAACAATGTCCAACAGTAAGAAAAGGGTAAAAACATTGTTGTTGTCGGGACCCCTGTGTTCCATACGCACGGGCATTTCTCACACGCCGAAAGTGAATTTGAAAATTCAGGATTTTTTATTTAACGAGCAAATTTAACTTTTTTTGAAATTCCCCGCATTTCAAAATGTTCATCGTCGCCCCGGCCGAAGTATTGGAACGGTCCTAAAACCCTTCAACGGTGCTTGTGGGCCTACCCGGAAAGATTCCGAACGCAACGGTACCGTCGGCGTTCGGGTTTGGGGGGAGGGGGGGCAGCAACCGTGAGTGTAAAAGCAAAAAAACTTTTTCCAAGGTCAAGTTCTTGCAATCCAATAATATTATAAGTTAGTATGGAGATTTCCTTGTACCAACTACCAAGTAGGGCCTAGGCCTAATGAACTAGCAAAATGGATTGTGATTTGTGAATGATTGTGTCTGGGACTACATAGTAAAGAAGGGGCTTAGATGTGGATGATGGCAGAACTCTATCGGAGCAAATTTTAAATATCATTTTTTAAATAATTAATATTAATTGTGAAGCATATGAAATGTGGACGAATTTATGTTATCATTACCATAGTAAGTTATTATTATTTATTTCAAAATTGTACAAATAATCGTAAATTAAGCTGCATAAATCGAAAGTTAGAAAATGGCCATAAGGTCCCAGTCACAATGTGTCCAACTTACTAGGTAGGGCCTAGATGTCCAAGTTATAGGGCTATGAAATACTACAATAAAATAAATTAACAAATATTTTAAAAGAAGATAGTAGAGGGTGAACAATGATGGTATGGTACATACTACATATAGACCTAGGAGGCCTAATATAAAATGAGTTGGTAAAAGGGCACAAATGCGCGCACTTAGGTATTGCTGATTTCTGCTGAACGGTTGGTAGGCCTAATATCAATATCATTACCAAATTTTGCATGAAAGTGAATAAAGTAGCCTACTTTTATATACCGTATAATATATCTACACTTGGTTGCAAAAAATAAGCCTAAAGATCCATTGCGAGCCATAAGTCCAAAACATGAAAAAATGGGAAACCCAAAACATTGATTTCAATACTGGAAATTCCCACCAAACCGTTTAACTTACAGTAAAATCAAATTAATCTGCACGTTCACATTGATTTAAACGTTGATAAGTGATAACCAGTAGGCCTATGCAAATTTGCATTAAAAAAATTTGTAGGGCTAGGCCTACACTTGGAATAAATTCCCGAAGTTGACCATGAGAATGTTGAGAATGTACAAGTCCTGCCTCGCAGATTAGAGTTAACTCAAAAGAGTCCAGACTTCCTCGGCGCAAAGATTTTTAATATTCTTCCTAAACATATTACCGAAATTGAAAACTCACGCGATTTTAGGAATACTTTAAAAAACTTTTTAACCACAAGGGCTTTTTACAGCATTAATGACTTATTTGAACACTAACCTTGTGCCAGTCAGTTCTTTTCTTATCACCATTTTATTTTATTTAAGCATGTTCATCTGTATCTGTGATAGCCATCTGTGTTAGCTCAAAAGCGAATTCGAATGTAATTTTAATTGTATTACCGTGTAAGCTAATGCTTTACTGTAAATGTTACTGTAACCAATATTTTGCTGACCATGTACCATGTATAAGTGTTATCACACATAATACCTATGTACAATAAAGAACTGAACTATGAACTATGAAAATGGAGTTAATTAAAATTTTAATTCAAAACACATTAATTAATTTTGGAATATGCGTAGGTAGCCAACTGGATATCAGGACCACTGTTTCCGGTAGGTAGGGCCTACCCAAAGAAAATCAAAATAACCAGCTAGGGCCTAATTAAAGATGTTGCATGATATTATTGTGACTTGCACCCCAGGATACATAGGCCTAACAATTCCTTACAACCGTAAACAAATGGGCCCTTCCGACCAGTGGCAACCACTCACTACCCCAAGACCTTATTACTGCTCTCCCCTAAACACATCTAAATTCTCTGAAAGACCCACTAGATACAACATTCCCAGACAAGTCGTTCCACTCCCTGACAGTCCTTAGGCCTATGCTTTTTAGAGTTTGTGCTGGCTTCAATAATGTGCTATCTACTAGTGCGGCCCTAGTATGGCCTACCTACACTGAATAGTATTTTTACGAACCAGATAATTGTTCAAGAAACCGGTTTTCGCTCTGCAAGATTTTGTGTAATACCCCCTCCCCCCACCGCTGCACTAAACAACTCTCACGAGTCACGACAAACGCACATAATGATGACCGCGCTGTATTCGGGAAGTTGAGTACCTACCCGGTACCTGCCGAGCTGGTTGCGCTGATGGTGGGGGGGAACACGTTGCTGCCAAACAAGCTGACTGGTGAGACCAATTTAACCTTCATCAATAAACGACTTTTATTTTATGCTGTTTTTAGCCTGTGCGTGACCAGCAGAACTGTGTTTTCTCATGAACCAATTTACAGTCACTGTTTCATTATGCGCGAGCAGCCTCCCATTTCAACACCCTTCCCGTCTTCGCATCGGCAGCTTAGAGTCATCACAAACTCGTAGGCCTACAGTCAAACGTCATTACAACCGGGCAGAACACTAATTTTTTAGTGCGTTCCGATTACAAAATTTGGCGGATTGGCATCTGTTTTGTCTCGAGTGCAACCGATATGGTACAGTTTGCTCAACGTCAAGCCTTGTTCCTTGCTATCTCTAACCCCCCCCCCCCCCCCCCCAACCCGCACCAAATTCTGAATCAGATCATTCAACAATCTCATGCTCATTAGGCCTTCGTCACATAATAATAAATATCGGACACTTGACATGGCTGTAACTATGAAAACATCTGCTGACATCAAATTTCACAAAGACAATGCTGAAGACGAGAGGGTACCACAGCATGTTTACGCGACCACTAAAATACAGCTACCACCACGCGCAGGGAGCTGGGGGGTTTTATGATGCCGTACTGTGTCATAGCTCGCATCGGAAAACACCGTTTGAGCGGCTAGGAATCCCATAATCTTGATTCGGGAGAAAATTTTTGTTGTAACATCGTCGATTACCCGGTAGCTAATGTAAACGTGTGCACGTTTTTGTGACCAGCTTCCTGACATCCCTACTGCCGGCCGAATGCTGACTGCCTAGGGCACCTCAAGGCAGCGCACAGTAGCAGGGAAACACGAGAATGCGCAAGTGTGTTGCACCGAAAGCGGGCCAATAAAAAACTATGGTGTCAACGATAATCGTAAATCGATTAATATTGACTATCGATATTATCGCGATATGGTAGCTGTATCGTGATAATCGCAACGATATCAATATTGCTAGCGATATCGTAATAATTATTGGGAATCCGGATTTTTAATAGGTAGCAAATTCAGTAGGCTAGGCCCTATCATATAGGCCTATACAAGTTTATAACTAGCCTAGGGCCTAATCGACAAGTGTGATTTATTTTTATTAAAAAAAAACAAAAATCATGATTTATTTGATTTAAATCAACTTTTCGATTTAAATCCGAGTTCTACGATTTTTTTCGATTTAAATCAACAATAGGCCTATCAGTGTTTTAAAACTTGTCAAGTTGATGAGCGGATCAAATACCTAAGCCTACTTTCACAAGCGTTTCAGAAAATATAATTCAAATTTTTTTACGGAAAACTTTACTTAGCCTAAATCAGTTGTAGCCTACTACCTAACTCATGTGTTTATTGCTCAAAATGAAGAAAAGTGTATTTGATAAATCAAAAACACCCTGTTAATCGACGTTGCTACAACGGCTCGCGATCTATTTGACGCCACCACTTACCTCCTCCCCCCCACTCGCCACGTAGATCGAGGAACAGCTCTCGCCACACTCTCTCTCTATTGCATCTCTCGCACATTCGCTGGTCGGTGGGGCATAGAGGGGCCCGTCATAGCTGGAGGCCAATCCGGCGACCAGCATAGAGATGGCGCGTAATTCAAATTGATGCAAATGCGAGAAAAGCGAGTTTTATGCCACTATATATCGTGATATTATTACGAAGTAGGGCCCTACCATATCGGGGCGATATTTTTTGGGCACAATATTATTGCGATTATTCGGAATATTATTCAAATTTTGGCGAGATTATCGATATGAATTTTCATATCGTTTGACATCCCTAAAAAAAACTGGGATCATAAGGCTACTTACGTGATGTTTTGACACCAAAACGAAGGTCCATTGGAACATTCCTTCGCTCGTAGCGGTATGTTCGCCGCCAGCGCAGCGCCTGAACACGGAAACAATAACACATTAATAAATAATAGGCCTAGTAATAATAATAAAACCTAATAAATAATTATTTATTTAGTTGTATGCCTAGCTTGTAGGCCTAGGCTTATTCGATCTAGCCTATTAAGATATGCCACACTGAACTTAGGACTAGTGTTGGCAGATTGAAAATTTTCAGAAAAAAATTTTCAAGAGACTTTTTCAGAAAATTTTCAAATATTTTTTGGGTGAGCGTAACGAAGATTCCATTCTACTACACTGGAGAAAAAATTCCGGACTGTTTTTTTTATTTTTTATTTTTTGTCTGTTTGTCCACACGATTCCGGCGAAACCGATACTCCGATTGCGATGAAATTTTATAGAGGCCTTTGAAATCTCTGAACTTAGAACTGCCACGTTTTTGAGCGCAATCGAAAAATTATTTCTCATGAAAATCAAAATTTTACGGGTTTTTTCTTTTTTAAATCAATTCTTTGACTTAGGGTAGGCCTATAGGCTATAACACCTACATGCTTTATCCAATTGTAATGATTTTTTCACAGAACCTTAATTTTATGGATTAATATATTCGTGTGAAATTTGAGTAGGCCTAATTGAATAATTATTTCTTATGAAAATCGATAGGGCCTACCGGTATTTTACGATTTTTCTCTTTTTTAAAATTACGATTAATTAAAAAATTTAAAATTTAAATTTATTTTAAATTTAATTTAAATGAATTTAAAAAAAATTTAAATGAATTTTAAAAAAAATCTTCAACTTAGTAATGATTTTTTCACAGAACAACAGAAAATCCGCATAACACTTGGCTACTCAATGCACCAATTACGCTCATCCAACAACGCGGCGGGACAAGCGTTTTCCAAGTTTATAGCTAATATGATTAAGGTTGGTCATCTTACATAATCTGGTTAAGCAAGCGAAGCGAGCGTTTCCATTTGACTCTGCCGGAAAAAATAGTCACTGTTTTTTTTTTGTTTGTTTGTAGGCTGTATGTCTCGCCATAACGTTCGAACGGAGGCACGGATCGAGTTGAGATTTTGACCATCCGCAAGCTTTGTTCCCGATTGAATGCCATTAGTTTTGTGGCAAAATCGTTCAAAAAGTTTAAAAGTTACATTAAAAGTAATCGAAAGTTTTTTTTTCAAACTAAACGGCTACAAAATCTGAGGTGGCCAAATCATTTAGAATGTCCGTCCGGTCACGAATATGTTAATTTTATTTTGATCCGAGAAGTAGTGTAGATGGAAATTACATTATAACAAAAGTAACGTTACCATGGCAACGAAAACTCGCACGAGGTTCGCACTATGCACTGCCACCTAGAAGTACCGTAATCAAAATACTATCGAGGAAGCAATGTATTATTTGTTACCTTTTCCCAAAGAAATGATGTCAAGGTCCTCTAGATGGCGGTGGATTTTATCCACAAATTAAAGGTTTACCCAAATAGGCCTACCTTGGCAACAATAAATAATATTGGAAACATGGCCCCGTGGACAGCGAACGTCGCAAATTTTACAATTTTAATAAATTGCAATGTGGGTCTAGCTAGCACGTGCTCGCTTATCAACGCGTCCAACAGAGCGTTTCCTAGTAGTATTGAACACCAAAGAAAAGCATGTGAAATTGTGATACTAAGGTAAGAATGCTGTGCTGTGCATGACTTTAATTTTTCCAGTAAACGAAGAGAAATACATAAATAAATCCGTATTTAGAGTCTACCCACTCAGTCACACAACTGATTTTCAGTGAGGGGACAGTAAGCCTAAGTGACCAAGCCAACCCTGCAGGGCCCGACGCAATCGACAATCTTTCAACATTGAAGCTTTACTTGATCAACCATCAGTGGATTGCAGAGAAAACTATTTATTTTGTAATAATCTTGCATACAAACTTATGCTAGTTTAAAATAAAAGGTTGCTTGACATCAGAGTAGGCCAATCAATAGCTAACTTAGGACGTGTCTGATTGCTTGAAAAACGTGGCTCAGTCTCATTCTCATTCTCAGTTTTACGTCATCAATAATCGGTGACGTCAGAAGCAATGTACGAAGGGTCCAGATCGAGACTGAGAACGGGAATGAAACCAAGCAACGAAAATACCACAACTCGTTTTCATCCAAATTACTAAAAAAATGGCGGCCTCGAGAGACGAACGAAAAAAAGAACACTTCCAAATCATGTTGGGTATAACCAAATAAATTATTGAATGTAATCAACAATATAGTTATAAAAAGAACAGAATCAAATTTGGAATAGAAACGTTATGTAAACACCTTTAGAGTACTGTTAAGATCGCAATCAGTCGGCCACCTGCATGTATCAACTCCACGGCTTTTCATCTATTAGTTTTGATATTGGTATCATTTTTGATACTGCCATCAAGAAACGACCGAAAGTTACATTTCTAGTACCGAGACCGACACTGAGAATGAGACTGAGAATGAGACTGAGAACATAGTTCAGACACGTCCTTACTAGGCCTGACTATGCTGTTAGGCCCTAAAAATCTTTTTGTGCCTAGAATTCAATAATTTTATTCGATAAACTAGGCCTAGGCCTATTGTAATACAGAACATTATTTTTAAGCCTAAATGGCATTAACTTCATTTTCTTATATTCTGTTTTTATATTAGGTTCTGAAAATGTGATTTTTTGGTTTTTATACCTGAATACCCATGTTAACATCCAAGACCAAAAGTAATTCCATGGTAGGCCTATCATCTTGTTAGCACTGTTAGTTGCTCATAAAATGTTCTGTAACTTCATCAGCTTATTTGCCCTTCAAAGCAAAAAAAATCATCTTTTTGCCTGCCAGAAAAATAAAGTTACCTAGCCTAGATCCAAACAAAATGTCTTCCAATTTACCTTCTATATTTAGGCTAATAACAATAAGTAGGCTATTTTAAATTTTAATATGACTTAGCCTACGGTTGACGCGCCCTTAACCTAATACTAATAAATGAACATTTAGTAGGTAATGATAATACACGAGTGTCTTGAGTCGCTTTACCAGGCACATTACCAGTAAGTTTACGTTAAATTTAAAACCCATTTTTAAGTACGAACATCAAGTTAGCCTAGCTACGATAACACTGATTTTTTTTTTTGAAAATTTTCATGTAAATTTTCAACAAATCAAAATTTTCTGAAAATTGCCAACACTACTTAGGACACTATGAAGAAATGCCAAGAGGTATGGACAGGAGGGAACAGGAGTCCTAGGCCTATCTTCACTGGTTGTCAAGACACATGAAGAATGTCAATGAGGGCATGAGAGAAGAAGACTCTTTTGTAGGTCTAAATCAGTTTTTGGTACTTCTGTAGGCTACTTGGCCTAATAGGATAGGACTAGATGTTTAAAAGTAAATAAATGAATAAACTTTTACCCATAATAGCCTATAGCCTACCTAGCCTACTAGGGATGAAGTCAGGTACTAGGGGCCTAGGTAGGGGAGAGGGGGGGACATTGGTACAGGGAGGGGGCACATTGGTACAGTTTGAATTTTGCCACCCATGTTTAATTTTCAGCAGTGTATTATGAGTGATCTAGATGGCAGTGAGGAACTCTTACCAGCTCTGAAAATCTGAGACATTTCCATTGATAAATGGCTAAGTTATGATATAAATTGTAATTAGTGATGTGGAAAGTAAATAGTTGTGATAAACTTTGTAATGGTTGATTATAATGTTATTGTAGGTAATTCAAGCTATTTTTTTTTATGTGATGACCGCAATTTATCTGATTAAATTGTAAGCACATTGCAATGACTGTACACCTAACCTCAAATTTTTTGAATTTATTTTCTAAAACAATACCAGATGGGGCACATTGGTACACAGCCTTGGGGCACATTGGTACATTACAGGCCCTATGCACCAGCTAGTGTTAATAAAAAAATCTATCTGTAGACCTAATGTTGCAGTCTAGCTTAGGCCGAGATTAGTATTTAGTATACATAGGAAAATAGCATGCTAGTGTAGGATATAAGCTGTCTGTCTATTGTAGGCAAACCTCGATCTAGATATTTTCCCACAATAATGTAGTTTAACGTTAAGCTAATTTTAAGCACACACCTAATACTAGGGTCTATGTGGACAAGTTTATTAGCTCATGTATGTAAACCACTATTGACATACATAAAATAAACACCCTATGAGGGCCTAAACTTGTAAATACTGACCAGTAAACATGTGTGTACCAATGTGCCCCATACTAGTACCAATGTGCCCCGCCTATGGGGTACATTGGTACATTTGTAATAATTTTCTATATGTGGATTATTTATTAGTAGTGGTCACAAATGTGAAAGATGTAGTACACATATCATAGATTAAGGGTTGTATTTTACTATGACAAAGGTCTCATTCCCAAATTTGCACATGTATGTGTAAAACAATTGAAACGTTCTGAACTGTACCAATGTCCCCCCCCTCTTCCCCAGGTAGCCTACCTAACCCTTGTTCAATTCGTGACATGTAAACGCGTACGCTTGGAACCCAATCCGATCCCAATAGGCATAGGGGTACAGTTTGAATCCTCCATAGCTAGTCCATATAAATGTGTTTACCCGGGATTGAAGATTAAGCCAAAGCCTCCACATATAGACTTGACTTTGAATAGGCCTACACAATGCCCTGGTATAGGCCTAGCTTCTGCCTAGGCCTAGGAAGGGCCTAAGCAAAGAGATAGGGGATTAAATAGGCCTGCACAAAGGGCTAGGCCTAGGCCTATAGGGTAAGGGAACTAGTTCTGGATCGGGGTTGAGTTGTGGATCAAAATCATTGGGCTTGTGTAAGTTCTACATGTAATGTACTAGATACACTGTCAGTATATTTTTCTGATGAATGATCCAAGGAGCATTGGAATTGCACACTGTCATCACCAGGTTGAGTCATTTGTCAACTTAAGTGGAAATAGTCAACAATGCTATCAAAATGGTTGCCGTTTGCAACAGACGCAAAAAAAAAAAAAAGATAAAAAAAAAAGAAAAGAAAAGATAGAAAAAAAAGAGATATCGGAAGTAGTTAAAAAATTTAAAGAACAAAAATTCTTGTGGGCCAGACGGCATACCAATAACACTGATTAAAAAATGTATCCACAACATTGCAAATCCGCTATGTTTTGTTTTTAACAATTGCATTGAAACTGGTGTCTTTCCAGAAAAACTAAAGGAGGCCAAAGTAATTCCACTCCACAAAAAAGGCAAAAAATCGCTAGTAGAAAACTACAGACCAATATCTAGGTGCCCGTTAGGGCGCCGCAGCCAAGCCGCGGTGCGCTAAACACTCAAGCACCTTATACACCAAGCAGAGTTGGGGTGATTTCGAGGTGTTACCCAGCCGTCATGTAACGTGATGTGAACTTGAAAACTATCACAATCGAGGGGATTTAGGTACCTGACAACACATGCCAAATTTTATTGGGGTACGATTATTCCTTCTTGGTGAAAAAATGGCTTGAAACATGCTCAAAATCACTTTAAGGATGTTAGCTACTGCCTACTACTGCCTACTACTGCCTACTACTGCTCACATCTAATACGTCGGCCCGCGATTCTGACCAGACGGGTGGGACTACAATGTTCATATTTTACATGGACATTAAGGTTATAGAATGATAGTCTCTTTTGAAAAAAAAAGTTGAAAAAGTTTGTTGGAAGGCTTCCAAATAAAGGTTTTAAAATAAGCCTTAAACACTTGGCATACAATCAACAAGTAACCATAGTTACTTGACACTTGTTGACGGTATAAGCAGAGTTAGGCGGGAAAGTGCGATACGTAAACAAATAGCGGACATAAATTTTCTTCTTTGTGTGGAACGAGAAAAGGTGTCATTATACTCTCATAAAACAAATCAGAAACCGTCCCTGGCCTAGGCCCAGATGTGGAAAATTATTTATAATGCAAAAGTGTAGGTCTAAAGTTCCATTTGGCTATAGGACTAGTAAAATTCATACTTACATTACATGTTTGACAAGCCTAGCCAACCCTATGCCAGCACAACATTATGAACTTGCTCAACTGTTTGTTTACATAATTGCAACAATCAAATCATTTCATACAACTTGTCTTTCGATTGGCCGGCGTTTATGAAGGCACTGCCATCTAGAATAAATATAGAACTTTTTCGAGCTCTTTGCTATACGCAAATCTTTTTAAAGTGTTTGGATTTCGTGATACTCTTTCAACCATAGACATCCTATATAATTGGCTAGACCAGCAGTCGGTGGTCCACTTCCGGTACAATTAGAAGCCATCTTAAAATGACAGTTTACATGTTAATCAAATGGGAGCGATTTGTGGCCAAATAGTTCTCAAGATTGCCGCCAGGTTGACAGGTAAGCATACTAGCCTTTAACACCAAATGATTAGTAAATTCCCTTATGCAATCACTTCGTATTGTTTCTTTTTGTTTAATACCATGCTGCACAAGCTAAAACCATATCAAACAATCCAGTAAAATACTTTATTGCATTAAAAAAGCATAAATTAAAACACCAAATCGCCATCTTGAAATGGGCCGGTTGAGTCTTCAATTTGCTACGCTCAATCTAGCCTACTATAGGGGTTTAATATCAATGCTTTCAACTCACAACCCATGACGTTTTCCACGATACCGTTCAAGAATACCAATTCCTTCGAAAACGAAAACGACTTCGTTTTCAAATTGCGTTTTCAACTCATCTCCCACGAACTCAAGAATTGGGGTCCAGTCCTTATACCGTCGTTATACCATGGTTATACCACCTATACCCAGGATGTACATGAATCCGGGTCTAGATATTTTACATCCTATATTGTTACTGCTAATACCATAGAATTTAAATCAACTTTGATAAAAATATTATATTTTAGCAAATAATTTTGTAATGGAACTTGAAAAAGTAATGAGATCACACACATAACAAAAACTTGTAGAAATACAGCCAAACCTTACACACTCAAAAGAAATGAGATCTAAAAAAAAGGGCCAAGCTCATCTACCCTTCCACATAAACGTACAGTGTCCCATAACAGCATCCTCGAAAAGCTTGGCAAAATAGAATTTGCATGTTTACGTTTAAATTAATTAGAAAAAAAGAACTTGGATAAACTATTACGTTAAATTAATAATCGCAAATTCTATTTTGCCAAGCTTTTCGAGGATGCTGTTATGGGACACTGTACGTTTATGTGGAAGGGTAGATGAGCTTGGCCCTTTTTTTAGATCTCATTTCTTTTGAGTGTGTAGGCCTAAGGTTTGGCTGTATTTCTACAAGTTTTTGTTATCTGTGTTCTCTTTTTACCCGCATTTTCAAAAATTTTAGAATCTATATTAAACACTCGTATTGTAGCATTTCTCGAAAAGAATAACTCAATTTCTGAATGCCAGAATGGATTCAGAGCAAATAGATCTACCCACAACACAATCGAGCGTTTTCTTAAAACAATTGTTAATTGTATTGAAAAAAAAGGACTCCGGTAGCAGGAATTTTTTGTGACCTCACTAAAGCATTCGACTGCATGAATCATAACATCCTACTGGACAAATGCAGTTACTACGGCATCAGAGGCACCCCGCTAGCTCTTATTAAATCCTATCTTAGTAACAGGCAACAAAAAGTCGAGGTAACCCACACTAATGAATTCGGGACTGAAATCAAGTTTCTCTCCGATAATAAGAATATCTCTGTTGGAGTTCCTCAGGGTTCAATAATGGGTCCTTTATTCTTTCTAATATTTATCAACGACTTTCCTTTTAATATACTAGACTCTGAAATGTTTGCCGATAATGCAAACATAATAGCCATAGCCAATAACATATCAACTCTAAAACAAATGTCTGAAATAAAAATTGCTAATGCCACAGAATGGTTCAACGATAATGAACTGCTATTAAATGAAAACAAATCTATAATTGTTGAATTTCACAAAGACCCTCGGGTAGAAATAAAAACAGTATACAATAGTACAAATAATACCTCAATCAAAGTAGGGGCCTCAACAAATTTTGTGGGACTCATAATAGACAGTAAACTCAAGAGGCACGAACACATCAAAGTGCTAATTAAAAAACTTAACTCTGGCTACTTTGCAATCAAATCAATCAAGTCTGTAGCAAACATTGCAACAGCCAAACTAGTATATTACTCTAACTTTGAGTCACACATAAGGTATGGGATTGAATTCTGGGGTTGTTCTCCCAGTACCAAGAAAGTTTTTATAATTCAAAAGAAGGTTATCCGGTCAATGCTGAACAAGTCTCGAAGATCACACTGTAACCTCTCTTCATCAAATTAAATATTTTAACACTCTATAGTTTGTTCATTCTACAGGCAATCTAAAAGTTAAAAAAAACATAAAAACACTTCCGACAAATAACAATATCCACACCCACGACACACGTCTAAAAAACGACATACATGTAAATTATTTTTCAAAATCTTCAACCCAAACAAACTCTGATTACACACACATAAAATTGTTTAATAAACTACCGACTGAACTAAAAAACATAGGCTCATTAGACCGTTTTAAATATTCTGTAAAAAAGTTCCTTATCTCAAAAGCTTATTACTCCATAAACGAGTATTTAGTTGAGATCCTAGTATAATTAAGTTTAGTTTAGACTCAAGATTATGAAAGTGTAATTCATGAACATAGGGCCTATTTCTTGACTATTTATTTATATAATAATTTATAACTATAAGTTTTACTGTTCTCTATATTTTCTGTATTTTGTCTGTACCCCCTGAAAATGCTTCTTGCAAAATGTAGATACTATGACAATAAACCATTTATTATTATTATTATTATTATTATTATACACATGCATTTATCATTGCAATATTTCATCAGTTATTAGCACAGCTTTCAAACTTTGTCAGAATTTTTATTATTAGTTTTGCTAATACAGTAAGATCTCTCTTATCCGAGTTGGATGAGACCGGGGGCACCTCGGATTTGCGAAAAACTCGGATGGCGCGTTTCATTTGTTTATTTGCTCTCGTAGCATAGCCTGATGTGGTAAAATGATATATGACACATGTAATGGATAAAGGAACATAAAATACACACGATACACTTCGTGGAGGGTATACTAAATGATTTAATAGCTTGTAAATCAAGCTCACAAACACACGTAAACAATTAGGCCTACATGTCGTAATAAAAACGTAAGTCTAGGCCTAAACTCGACGCAGTAGGCCTAGGCTAGGCCTACAATGCAAACATAGGCCTAGGCTAGGCCTAGGCTAGGCCTAGCTCTCTTTCTCATGTGGGAAAACCTCTCACTACTATATCCCGCGCTGAAGCTCTCGTCGCAAGATAAGCCTGGGAAAGAAAGAACATAAGCCCAGGAATAACAATCCTATGCGTCGTGATAACGAATTTCGTGAATCGGTTGAAAGATTATTGCATTGCGAATTCTTCTTCTTCACCCAACCATCTTTGTCAGTCAGCTGTGAGTGTGAGTTGGTTGGATCGTACGCGCATCTTGTACTGCGCACACGGCAGTGTCCAAGATTTATTGCCGCATCTTTCTCTCTTGCACTCACTCGTGGCATGGGCGCGACTCGCCGAGACGGACGGAAGCACGTGGTAGCTTACAACGCGCTCTGTCGTCAACTCCAGTTACTCTTTAGACAGCGGGCACGCTCCGCGGGAAAGACCGCAACCACGTAGCGCGTAATTTAAACTGGTGAATTATCTTAAAATCGTCTCCGGGTAATTTCTGGAACCGGGTACCCGATGTCATCCCTACTCGTAAGGCATGCCTACAAATTACAAATGTATGCGAGTACATTTATACAAAAGTGCGGCGCGGCGTCTGTAATTATTTTTATGTTTTATTTACGTATTTAAAACTTTAATTTTTTTTTTTTTTTTTTTTTTTTTTTGGGCGGCTCGGTTAACACGGAACATCGGATAAGAGGAGATCGGATAAGAGGGATCTTACTGTAATTGACTATAATAGGTTTACTGTACAACTACTCAAAGCACCCTGGTGTCCACAAATAAGAGGTTTTTGTCCGTTTTTGTAGATCGTAACACCATGTTAAATGAATAGGACATATATGCAATAAGCCTAATAGTGTTTAAAAACCAAGCTAAAAGTAATTTAGGCACACTTATTTTTAGAGCTTGTCTTTACAGATGCAAATCTAAAAAAAAAAAAAAAAAAAAAAAAAAAATTGGTCTAGCCTAATTTTTTTAAATATTTTTTTTCAAAATTTTGAATTTGATATATATTTGTGTTTTGAATATTTGGCTTATAAAATTTATACCCAGGTGTTAGCTCTTGTCTTTGTCTTTAAGTTTTGTATTAAAAAAAAATTGTGGTGAGCCTTATTGCTGCAAATAATTCACAATTACAATTTTGATCCACAACTAATCCGGGGACTGATTGTGGATCAATGCTGATACCGGGCGTCCAGAATCAAATTTGTCAGGTGCGGCTGCATCACTAGGCCTACTTATGAAACATATCAATGAACCCCTGATATCAATTTGAAAAGTTTTAGGTTGATGATCCACAATTGATACCCGGGTATCAGTTCTGGATCAAAGCACTACTTTTTTTAATTGGCTCATTTTAGTACCTTCGTAAACTTTTTTACATTTTTTCTTTTGCTAACATTGTCGGAAAGTTAATCAATAAGAATATAGTATGTGGGAGGAAAATAAAATGGGTTTTAACACTAAAAAGTGCAAGGTTGTTACGTTTGGAAAGAAAAGAGAAAAAGTTAACTGGGTATCATACAAGGGGAGCATCTACAAAGAGAAGATAGTTATAAATATCTTGGTGTACATTTGGAAAAGGGGTTGAATTGGGATTGCCATGTTAATGAGGTAGTTAAAAAGGGGCATAGAGTACTTAGTTTTGTAAGAAGGGTGACAGTGGGAGTTGCAAAAGGGGTGAGAAACCATTTGTATAAAACATTAGTGAGACCTGTGATGGAGTACGCAGGATCAATTTGGGATCCATACAGAGTTGGAGAGAAAGATGAAATTGAGAAGGTGCAGAAGAAGGCGGCCAGGTGGGTTATGGGGAAAGGATTGAGATGGAGAGAATTCGAAGATGTAAGAGGGCTAATGATAAGGGAATATGAAAGTTCTGGAGAATTGGTGAAAAATTTGAAATGGCAGACTCTGGAATGTAGGAGGAAAGAAGACAGATTGGCAAAATTCTATAGAATTAGTAGGGGATTTGAAGGTTGGAATGAAATTGGTAGGCCTAAAGGTGTGAGACAAGGGTTATATTTGGGTAAGAATGATCATAGCTGGAAATGTGAAAGGGTTGGGTTTAAAACTGATGTGGGAAAGAATTCCTTTTTGGGTAGAACAATAGTAGATTGGAACGGGTTACAAGGGGATGTGGTCGGGGAGAAAGATTTATATAGATTTAAATTAAGTTTAAGGGAGGGATAATAGGGAGAGAAATTCTGCCACCGAGTGGAAACACAATTGCAGAAAACAATAAACTAACTAACTAACTAACAAAAAAAAAAATCCTGATACTCAAAATTGTAATATTGCTTAAACCCGATCCAGAACTAGTTCCCTTACCCTACCGTACCTAGCCTAGTAGGCCTAGGCCTAGCCCTACCTAGCCTATGGCTTCATATGTGCACTGGCTAGTAACATAACATTTCATGCCTAGGCCTAGGCTAGGCTAGACCACCCACGGCTGTATCATGTGAATAAAAACTTCTTTGTTCCTGAAGGAACTTATTGAATCTATTTTTATCTAATTACGACACAAAATGCGGAATGGAGGGTCTAGGCCCTCGGGGCTAGGGCATAGCCTTGACTTTGAATACACAATGCCCTGGGCCCTAAGCCTAGGTAGGTAGGCTACCCTAGCCTAGCCCTAGGCCCTAAGCAAAGGGATAGACCTAAGCTAGGCTTAAGCTAGGCTTAGGCTAGGCCTAGGCCTAGTAGGGTTTTGGTAGGGCCTAGGCCTAGGGGATTAAAATGGGCCTAGGCTAGCCAACTACCTAGACCACGGCTGTAGGCCCTATCATGTAAATAAAAACTTCTTTGTTCCTGAAGGAACTTATTGAATCTATTTTATCTAATTACGACACAAAATGCGGAATGGAGGGTCTAGGCCCTCGGGGCTAGGGCATAGCCTTGACTTTGAATACACAATGCCCTGGGCCCTAAGCCTAGGTAGGTAGGCTACCCTAGGCCCTAAGCAAAGGGATAGGCCTAGGCCTAGACCTAAGCTAGGCCTAGGCCCTAGTAGGGGCTTTGGTAGGCCCCAGGCCTAGGCCTAGGGGATTAAAATGGGCCTAGGCTAGCCAACTACCTAGACCACGGCTGTAGGCCCTATGATGTAAATAAAAACTTCTTTGTTTCTGATGGAACTTAATGAATCTATTTTAATCTAACTACGACGCAAAATGCGGAATGGAGGGTCTAGGCTAAAGCCCTTGGTCCAACCAACTCACCACAAAGCAACACCACGACGGAGACGCAAATCCACCTCATCTTGACTTCACGACACAATTACTGCTACTAGTTAGTTGATCTGATCACGAGAGACTAATCAACATCAGGGGTTATCCAAGTTCGAGGTAATTACAAAGATTTCGACCAGTCAACTCAGATGCTGACAGAACAGGAACTAAAACGCAATGCTGATGACATAAACAACCTTGAACATTCCTGAGTCACAAGATGACATGCTGCCAACACAATGACTTTGCATTAAATACGGCAACATTCTTAAATATTATTTTTTTCTTTCTATCTCCTTATTTGGTTCTCAACAAAATTATTGATGTAAAAATTAAAATATTAAAATATTTTTGTGTATGTTTTATAATTTTGTATTGACGCATTCAACAAACTACATTATTGTTTTATTGGAAACGCGTTGGTTTCTTACTCTTACGTTGGCAATAATTACTTAGTACACTGCCAACATAATACAGAAATACACCACTGCCTACGTGCTTTGTAAACAACAAGTTGGCGGTGTACTGAGTTCAAATAAATTGTTTTATTAAACTTCGATGATTTTAAAAATATTTGGTAATTGGTAGTTAAATATTTACAAAAGTAAAGAAAGTCTGCTGAGTTAAGCGATTTTAGCAACCGATTTTAGCCTAAGTTCAACAAATATGTTATTGTTGTTTCTCTTTGTTATGTTATGTTGGCTAACATGACACTTGCAAATTACGTTAACGTTACGGCTTACGTCAAACGTCATCAAGAAAAGAACACATCAAAACAAAACAAGCGCGTGTAGTTTGTTCACGGCGTCACTGTTTGTGTTTTGAATTTTAAGTCTGTTAAAAAGCACATGTTCTAGTCAAAGGTAAGTTCACGCTAGAGTAAAAATATCAGCCAACTAAATTAAACACATGAAATGAAATGATCAACAAAAATACTTTAAAAAGCCGCAATATAGGGAGTAGGGCCCTAGGCCTCCCTATGCATGGACTGCAATTTTCATCTTTGGTCCTGTCGTGTTAATATCTTGTAGGAGCGATGCAGAAGGGCTTACAGTGCCCTATCCTAGGCTAGGCCTATTTGTAGGGCTATTGTTAAAGGTAAGATACTAGGCTGCTGTGCTGGTAAACCTAGGCTAGCCCTAGAAACCCTGTCTAGGCTAGGACGTTCCGCAGAAATTATTTAGGAGTTTGGGCCTAGGCCCCCTAGGCCTAAATCATTTAAAAATTATTTCCTAATGTCCTAGGCCTACGATCATGTTCCTAATGTTAGTTACTCTACTTTTATAACGTGGGCCTAGTCGGCCATGAAGCGTGTCAGGATAAATTAGTAAATAATAACACAGATAACGTAATTAAATAAGATTATTGTTTATATTTAACAAGACTGTATTTTACTTACACGTTGCTACTGCATTTCTCTCGTTGCTAACCATCCATCTAGTAAACAACTCTCATCATATACACACACTGCCTTGCTGTGTTGTCATATTTCTAACACTCGGCCTTCCTGCCAGATGATCGTCCTCGATCAGAAACGAACTAATTAAAATTAATATTGTTTAATTATGGAACAGGACGTGGAACTTTCTACAATTATTTACGGACGTATTCTTCAAGGTAAGCAGGTGGAGCTCGTACTCTGCGTTGGTGTCCTGGGGTATCGGTTCTATCCACTTGCTCCTCTTCAAGCGACTGGTCGGAAACCGAGGCCTGCAGAGTCTTCGTCCGATGTTGCATCTTCTTTAGGATCCAAACGCCAAGGTTTGAGTTGTGACACATGAGCTGTTGTCACATAAAATCTTCCACGTGTTTGGGGAGCTAGTTGGCGACCTTGTACGTGTCGTGTGGGTAGCAGTTCGTGATTACCAGGGGTCCCCGAAACTTAGGCTGCGTTTTTGGTGGGTGACCCGTATGAGCAGGTGTCGTCTTCATTACTACTATCTCGCCTACCGTATACTTCAAGCCTGCATACTTCTTCTTGTCGAAGGCCCGTTTAACAGATTTTTTGTTTGCTTAGTATAGTTTGTCTTGCTTCTTCTTGCAACTGTACTGGTGACTCCCATTCGTTACTATCTAGATCGGTGAGTGATCGTAGCAACCCGTCGTGGAATCTAGGTTGGTAGCCGTGAAGAAGTTCGAACGCCGATTTTCCTGTGGTCTTGTTAATCGCGACATTGATGTCACATTCGACATGAGTTAGTTTCTTGTCCCAGTCTCTATGATTGGGGTCTTGTATGGCGATAGCAATTATTGGTACAATCGATCGATTGGCTCTTTCTACTTGGCCGTTTGCCCTGGGATGTTTAGTAGAATTCAAGGTATGATGAATACCATTTTCTTGGCAGAATTCTTCAAACTTCTTAGACGTGAAGCACGAGCCTCGATCCGTGATGACTTGTTCTGATAAGCCCCTTTGTAATACAAAGCTATCAAATGCTTTTAGTACACCTTGTACTGACGTGTTCTTGGTTGGGTAAAGGTGAACATATTTTGTCAAGTTGTCCACAATGACCAACAAGAATTGATTACCCTTGTTACTTGTCACAAAGGGCCCCAAGTGGTCCACGTTTACAACGGCAAAGGGTCGCTTACCCGGAGGAATGGGGTTTAGTAATCCTGGTTGTTTACCACTTTTAGTCTTATGTAGAAGGCAGTCTAGGCACATATGAATGTGTTGCTTTAGGTACCTTCTCATTCCAGGGAACCAGTAAATTCAAAAAATTATTTCTCATGAAAATCGCAATTTTACGCTTTTTTCCGTTTTTTTTTTAAATTACGCTCGTCCAATAACGCTCCTGAAAAAGCGTTGCGAAGCTTCCTAGTTCTAAATAATAAGTGGGGGGTATAGGAAAGAATGGGGAATAATTATTGTGACTCATATTTCTTAAATAAGGCTAAAAAAACTCGCCGGCCGCTAGGTATTTTTTCAGGGGGCTGTTACCCCATTTTTTAATTTAGTTTTAGTTTGTACCTCATAGGGCCTACTAGGTAATCTATAGCATAATACTCGGCCTTGACCTGCTTATATTTTGTTCCACATAAATACTAGAGCATTGTACCAAGCTAAAGTGGTCATGTCTTGAAACTGTGCACAAATATACACGCAAAATATGCATTCCAAAATCACTCCCCTTTTTTTCTAATCAACATGTTTTTAGCGAAACCACTTGCCCAAATAAGTCTTTAACGTCTTGACCGATTTAGCTGAAAATTTGAAAAATAGGAGAGAATGGTGTACTTATTGACCCTGCAAAATTTCATAACGATCGGAACATTTTTTTTTTTTTTTTTTTTTTTTTTAATAACCAACGATCGGATTTTGTTCAAAAACTATGTACAGCAACCCGCCTAGGTGGTATGTACATGTGTGCAAAATTTCAGGTCGATCAGAGAAACGGTGCGACCTGTATCGAAGCAGTAACAGAAAAAAAAAACAGACATTCGTAACATAAGAGTCAAGTGGAGACGCTCGCTTCGCTCGCTCAATAAAACATGGGCTACTGGTGATAATTGTTTTATTAAATATCATTGTACATAAGGCTATAATATGTACTCAGCAAACACAATAAAAAAAACAATAAAACAAACAAACAAATAAAAGCATATTGAAAATTTTCTGAAAATTTTCAACGTTCCATCACTATTCATACCCCTGTGCTGAGTATATTTTGCAGTGTTCATACCCCTGTGCTGAGTTATTTTCATCAAAACACAGTTTTCTGAAAAAATCAGAAAGGGGTGTATAGTTCCCAAAATTTATGACATGTTTGAAAAACCATAGTTCTCTCTCATCACGATATAAGACCAGCCCCAGAAAAATCCCACCCCCCAATAAAAACAACCCCCCAAAACTCACAGATATAGAGGTACCTATAGTTCCCAAAATCATGTAAAACATTTGGAAAACCATTATGTTCTCACCTATGAATATGATTGTTAAACAACCCCAAAACAACCCCCTCAACCCCCCCACCCCCCCCCCACAAAAAAATACAAATAAAGGGCGGGATAGGTAGTTCCCAAAAATATGTAACATGTTTGAGAAACCGAAATTCTCCTCTCATACAATCTTAGACCAAACCAAAAACAACCACCTCTGCAAAAAAAAAAAACACTCGATAAAAACACCCCCCCCCCCCCCCAAGAAAAACACAAATAATTAATGGGGTGTAGGTAGTTCCCAAAATCATGTATCATATTTGTAAAACCAATAATTTCTCTCCCGTGATTGTGAAACAACCCCCACAAAAAACAACGCCCCCCCCCCCCCCAATAAAAAACAAAACTAACACAGATAGCGGTGTGATTGTTCCCAAAATTATTTAAAATATTTGAAAAACCATAATTCCCTCTCATACAATTTAACCCTTTATAGGTTATTGGTACACATATGTACCACCACATTTCAAAATCTACACCAATAAATCGGCCAGTTCTTCATACTTTTAGCCCGGGTAAAAAGCTGCTTCATTTTGTTCTGAATTTGTAGAATTTTTCCGCACTAAATTATAATGATTAGAAGGATTTTTGTAATGGTTCAAAAATCAAATTGTGTATAAAAACACAGAAATTCAGAAATTTCCGGGATGTCCCGGATATTTTGTTTGCCTGTCGTAGATTCAATTTGAACATGTAAAAAAAAATGGAAAAAACGGAAAATTGCAAAAAAAATCTAATTTTTAAAAATCAATTCAAATTTTAATTTTTGTTTCAACTTTGATGTCATTTTGAAATTCAAAATCAGCATTTTGTTCCTAAAACATTAAGGAAAAAAATCTTAAAAAATTCTAAAATTCTTGAAAAAAATCACAAATTTCAAATTGCTGAAGTAAAAGCAAAATTTTGGGGGCGCTAAATACTGTCCTATAAAGGGTTAAGACCAACACCGCCCCCCCCCCCACCGCTGAAACAACCCCACCAAAAAAAAAAAAAAAACATGCTTTTATATTGTTATTTTATTTATTGTATTTAATTTTTGTAATTTTAGTAATATTTGTAATTGTTTGTAGGCTTTTGATATGGTTGGTGTGTAATGTGCCAGTAGCACTGAGGGCTCGCCGCGTCAGCCAGTCAGCCCGAGTTTAATTCGGGCATAGCATAGAAAAGTTAAATACGTCAATAATATTAATGGCCAACATTTTTTAGGATCAAATTCCTCCAAGGTCACGGGGCATAAAGATCGTCCCCATGTTATTTCTTATGGGAAATTTTTGCCGATCGGATGGGACCTAGCTCGAAAATTACTATGCATGAAATTTTTTTTCGGGTAGGCCATAATGGTGGACCCAATACACATAAATGTACCCAACACAGCCACACACACCACAATAGTCTTAAGAGTTCAGAGCTTTGTTCGCCTGTCCAACACTTTACACTAGTGTAAGTCAGTGTACACGAATGGCTGTTTTTTTGTGTCAGTGTAAGTCAGTGTAGTTAGTATGTGGTCGTTTTTCTGTACCTTCAGTGTAGCACTAGTGCTGCCAGTGCTACACTAGATTACACTGGCTATTTTGGTCGTGTAGGAGGAACTACACTAAAAGTGTTGAGTGTGTTTTTTTGTGGGCAACACTCGTGCTACACTGACATACTGTTTCCTTTAAAAAGAAGTACTTCCGCCGTACACTGCTCAGTGCACGTGTAAAACAGTGTAGCACTAGTGGTGGACAGGCGAACAAAGCTCAGGTTCCTTGCTCAGCTTCTGCCTTCACACGGAATGTTCTCTTCTTGTAGTTGGTTCGTCAGCGGCAACAGACGGCGCACCGAGAACTATCGAGCTGATCCCTGTGAGCTGCGACAACATGAAGTCTCGCCCGCGTCTCCCCAGTTCCTGGTTCCTGCCCAACAACACATTACCGCCCCTCCCTTGCTCGGTGACCCCTGACACCTCCCCCTCGCCGCGCCATCTTAACTCCACCTCCCCTCGCCGCGCCATGCCCGACATGTCGCCCCCCCTCCATTGCTCTGTGACCCCTGACGCCTCCCCCTTACCAGAGGAGACTCGGGTCATCACACCCGACCCAGATGTAGCCCATCACAGGACTATCAGCAGGTATGTTCTTAATTCATATTCTATTAATAATTAATAATATTTATGCTGGTTAATAGTTAATTAATTAATAACTATTAGATTAATATTCTATTGACATTGTCAATTTAGCTAGTTTGGCCTACTACATATCTCATTACCCTACTGACTTAAGATTAAGGGTTGTGCGAACCTGTTTGAAAATCGTTTGTACAAAAAATACCACAATATTAGCCAACAATAACGCCACCACGTTAAAATTTACCGCACGTTAGGTTTATGCGCGATCGCGATCACTCGGCCAATGGAAACGATGAAGAGGAATAATTGACAAGAGTTGATAATGTCGATAGGCCTAATTCGATAAAGTCAATATATAAATATTATTAATAATAATAATAATAATAATAATAATAATAATAATAATAATAATAATAATAATAATAATTGGATGAGCGAAGCGAAGACTTCAATTTCACTTTAAAAGGTCTCCAGAAAATTTCATTGAAATTGGAGTATCGGTTTAGCCGGAATCGTGTTAACAAAAACACAAAAATGTAATGTTTTTTTTTTCATTTACGTTAGGCCTAACCCAAGAAAAATAGCTCGGGTGTTTTGTTTTTTATTAGTTTTTTTGTCTGTTTGTTAGCTCTCTACCGGGCATACGCGATCTTGATAAAAATTGGAGGGGACCTTCGAAATCTCTGGACTTAGACTTGCCACGTTTTTGGGTACAATCATCGATTAAATATATCTTAGTTCTATGATTATCGTACTTTTACAATCTTTTTCGATTTTTAATGAGAAATTTTTGTGATATTTGGCAAACAGCTAGCCTACTCCGATCTTGATGAAACTATGGGAACGTTTAAAGTCACTGAAATTATATATGTTATGATTTTAGAGACATTTGATGAAATATTTCTCATAGAAATCGTACTTTTGCGATTTTTTCCACGGTTTTTAATACAATATTTTTGTGATATTTGGGCCAATTCTGATTAAATAGGTGGGGCTACAACGTTCACATTTTACATGGACATTAAGGTAATGGTGACTTAGTACCTTTCGAAAGAAAAAGTTAAAAATTTATCCAAAATCCATAGAAATAAAGGTTTTAATAAGAGTTTTTTTAGGTGTAAGCCTATAATAATTAACAAGTAACACGATAAAAACTTGGACAACAATCACCTGCAATGCATTCAAAAAGCAAATCTTCGGGCCTCCAGATATTTTACATTCTATTATTTGGTATTACCATAGCAATTAATAGGCCTACTACAGTAAGAACTCTCGGTACTTATTCACTAACGGGACCCCCTCAAAAAAATGTAAAAATACAGTAAAAACATTTCATTAGACAATCATAACTACTACATCTACTCCATCTGAGTTTCAGGAGGTCAGGAAAACACAATTATTTCAAACAAAGCCTAAAAAACATCCTTTCCGGCTACATACTTTGCACCAGGAGTGACACGGCCTACGCCAGCATACTCCACCTACAAAACCTTTAACGTCGCTATTTTAAATATAATGGACTGTCAATGGAAAAATACTTTCGTTTAAAATAGCGACGTTAAAGGTTTTGAAGGTGAAGGTTCATTTGGTGTCCGTGAACGTCAATGTCAGCTGCACGGCGACGACTGCTCTCATGTAGGCCTACGCGTTCCAATGGACTGTACTTTCCTGAGTCACGTTGAACGTGTGAGTCAAGTTTACTGTCAGTCATATTCAACTCCTCGCAAACTGTAAATATTTATTGTAAACAGAAAAAAGTAAAAAACGACGATGGGGGGACCAATTAACAAAAAATTGAGGGGGGTCCCGTTAATGAACATGTACCGAACTCTCTTATCGGAGTTCGATGAGACCGGGGGCACCTCGGATTTGCGAAAAACTCGGATGGCGCGGTTCAGTTGTTTATTTGCTCTCGTAGCATAGCCTGATGTGGTAAAATGATATATGACACATGTAATGGATAAAGGAACATAAAATACACACGATACACTTCATACAGGGTATACTAAATGTTTTAATAGCTTGTAAATCAAGCTCACAAACACACGTACACAATTAGGCCTACATGTCGTAATAAAAACGTATGTCTAGGCCTAAACTCGACGCAGTAGGCCTAGGCCTACAATGCAAACATAGGCCTAGGCCTAGCTCTCTTTCTCATGTGGGAAAACCTCTCACTACTATGCCCGCGCTGAAGCTCTCGACGCAAGATAAGTCTGGGAAAGAAATAAGATAAGCCCAGGAATAACAATTCAATGCGTCGTGATTACGAATTTCGTGAATCGGTTGAAACATGATTGCATCTAGTTCCACAACGACCATCTTTGAACAGCTGTGTGTGAGATGGTTGGATCGTATGCGCACGCAGGCGCGCGACTCACACTGACCTCTATATGCTCAGTAACACTGACGCTTACCGGCGATGCGCCCGACGCACACTGACCACTAAACTCTATTTGCTCAGTGACACTGATGCACACTGCTCGAAAGTCGAGATATATCGCCGTTCTATCTTCTTTGCACTCACTCGTAAGGCATGCCTACAAATGTATGCGAGTACATTTAAAAAAGTGCGGCGCGGCGTCTGTAATTATTTTTATGTTTTATTTACGTATTTAAAACTTTAATTTTTTTTTTTTTTGGCGGCTCGGTTAACACGGTACATCGGATAAGCGGAGATCGGATAAGAGAGTTCTTACTGTACTTTATAAAAAATATCCTAATTTAACAATAATGATTTTGCAATGGGACTTCAAAAAGTAAAGAGATCTCACGCATACTAAGGACTAACAAAAAAAGCTCATCCATCAACGCGACTAAAAAAAGCATTTGCGAAGCGGCCTAGTTATAATAATAATAATAATAAATGTCTTACAAACTAGGTCTAACTCAAATGCGTATTCCTACATATATTTGATACAATCCATAAATTTCAATATCCAACCCAACTGTGATTTTTTAAATTTCTGGCTTGTATTGATTATCATCCCCTATTGATTCCACCAGTGCACAGAAACTAGAAGTACTAAATTCCTACATTTTCAGTACTTTATGTTTAGCTAAATGTTCTTGTCGCAGGTCTCTGAACGACATCCGGGCTCTGGTCTTGGACTCGCCCCCCGAGCCTAGTCGCATCAGCTGCAAGGCGGTGGAATCCCCCGAGCCGAGCCACATCAGCCCCAAGGCGGTGGAATCTCCCGGGCCAAGTCACATCAGCCGCAAGGCGGTGGAATCTGTGTTGACGTGTCCGGTCCAGTGTACAAACAGCGACAAGAAGGTGTCCCTACACCGCACATACAGCGAGCGCATTGCAGTGCCAGAGCGCATGTTCAGCCAGCGCATCACAATGCCAGAGCCCAGAAGGGACTCCGGGAACTGGAGCGGGGATAGGTTCGTGTTTAGCCATTTGTTTATTTAGTTTATTACTGAGCGAGCGTAGCGAGCGCCTCCACTTGACTCTTATGGCTCGATTGTCTTTTTTTCTTTCCTGTTACTGCTTCGGTACAGGTCGCACCGTTTCTCTGATCAACCTGAAATTTTGCACACATGTACATACCACCTATGCGCGTTGCTGTATAGTTTTTGAACAAAATCCGATCGTTGGTTATAAAAATAAAAAAATATAGGCCTAAATGTTCCGATCATTATGAAATTTTGCAGGGTTAATAAGTACAACATTCTCTCCTATTTTACAAATTTTCTGCTAAATTCGTCAAGACCTTAAGAAGTGTAGATAGAAATTACATTTTTACAAAAGTAACGTTACCATGGCAACGAAAAGTCGCACGAGAATTCTGGTCACTATGCACTGCCACCTAGAAGTTATCAAAATACTATCGAGGAAGCAGTGTATTATTTGTTATCAACTAGGGATGGGCGAACGTTCGAAATTCCGAGCTCGAACCGAACTTTTTTTGAAGTTCGGTTCGGTTCGAGTTCGTGATTTATCAAAATTACGAACTTGCTCCGAACTTTTAAACTTGCCACTGTCCCGTGCGAGAAAATCCTCCAATGGTGAGGCAGTATTATTCATTCGACTATCGATTTCCTGCGATATTTCGATATTGAAATGGAAGCAGCTCTCCACCAATTGCGTACCTTCTAATGTTCGACTAATCGATTCGCAGCAATAATGCGATAGATCATGAATGTATCCACCAATGAGAAAGCTGCTAATATAAGACGCCAAGACGAGACGCTGTGACATTTACGACGATATTTACGATGTTTTATAGAGTAACAAGTATTATTTGGAATCACTGAACAATGATTAAAGACCGATTAACCACGTTTATATGCAATTATGTTATCAAATAAATTTCTCGCAGGCAAGTTTTAACCACATTTGGGTCAGCTTACACACCTTAATACTATGTCGATAATCTACATAACCTCAAAATAGATCGTCATTTTACGTTTGTTACTCAAAGTTAGATAACAATAACATGCCCATGTTCTAGGCCTAATAAAATTTTAAAGTTGCGGTATTTAGACCAGAACTGGCCGCGATTTCACAACAATCTTTGTTAGGTTTGGTTTATGGTTTATGGCTAGGCCTAGGTAGGCCTACATAAGGAATATTTTAGGCTTAGGGGCTAAGGTTAGGCTAGGGCTAGGCCAAGTAAGGAAAAGCCTAGCCTAGGTTAGCCTAGAATATAGAAGATAATAGGTGTCTAAACATGTTTTATCTCTCATCTAAACCAAGACTTTGAAATTTGGTAGCCTTGCCTAGGCTAGGGCTAGGCCTTTTTTTTTTTTTTTTTTTTTTCTTGTGCAAAGTTGGCCTCTTCAGCCATTCTTCTGTCTTGCCTTCTGTCTAGGCCTATGCCTAAATTTAGGATGCTGTGCCAAAAGGGCTAAGCTAGTCAATTCTGTCGATGAAGGTCGATGAAATAGATCTCGATAGTAGGGAGATATAGCCTTAGCCTAGACATTAAAGTATGCCCAATTGAAATTCCTACCTCCCTGTTTTTGGTTTTAAGCAGATTTTTTAAAGTTCGGTTCGAGTTCGAAGTTCAAAACTTTTTTTACAGAAGTTCGAGTTCGGTTCGAAACTTAAAAAAACAAGGTTCGCCCATCCCTATTATCAACTTGAGTTAAAATAGTTTTCCCAAAGAAATGATGTCAAGGTCCTCTAGTTGGCAGTGGATTTTATCCATTCTCTCCTATTTTACAAATTTTCAGCTAAATCGGTCAAGACATTAAAGACTAATTGGTATGTAACATTATGGGAATGTCGTGCTCGGGTCGTGTTGCACGTACCGGTGCTCGCTCAACAATGCGACGGGATTTTAGCGTTTTCCTAGTTTATTTTTATTCTAACGTCCATCCTATTTGGTTATAAAAACATTTACAAAGGAGGTAAATTAAAAAATGAAATAAATTGAAAAAACATATAATCTACATGAACACACGTGACGCATACGGGTGCGTCATAAGGAAGTGCGTCCTCCCATACACTTACTCACGCTCACGTATTGCGTCATGCACGTTTCAAAGTCTCCCGCCAGCTTCACGTTCATATTCCCGCTAAAAGCTTGACTGAAGTAGTTCAAGTAAGTTGTCGTTAGATAGCAGCACTAGCTAGAGTTGTGTTCTCGTTTCTCGGAAGGTCAATACAGTAATCTATTTGATAGCTGGAAGTGTCAATATGTGTTTCCAAGATGGCTACGCGTCGAGTTAAAAATTACAAAACAAATGATGTTTCTTTCAATAATCTTTTATGAGACTGCGGAAAAAATGAAGTGAGTGTATCTAGTGTAGGGTGACCATATTTTGAAATAAAAAATCCGGGACAATGTCATAAGGCACATTGGGGAGTGGGTACATTTTCAGATTGCCCTAAAAGCTACGTAACAGCAGTTTTACAACGTTTTAAATGTGTGTTAAATTGATTTTATTTACCTGACTTTTACAGTCAAGATTATTTAGAACTACATTTTCAAGTTATTTGTGTTGACTTCCGGGCAGAAAGAACGCAAAAACCCACGCATAGTGAAGTAAAAGAATCACTGTGCTTTTGAATGAATCGACTCCAATAATTTTATATTTTTTAGCAAAGGGCTATAAAAGTTCGCACAAGACACGTCAACACACTCACATTGATTGATTTCACAATTGAAATTGCTTTTCTTGTATCGACTTTTAGCCTATTTTTATTGTCCGTCCACAAGGCATTTATTTCTGAGACCACCGTGTTCGATTGAAAAGGCCGCGTGACAGAGAGTACATTTAACCTTGCTATTACTTTCATCACAGCGATCTAGAAATGCATATTCTTTTCGCAAATCGTCATTAATAACACATTTTCGTTTACACCTGTACTGCAATTGCAATTGAAACGGAAACAAAAACCACACCTTTCTCCGAGGCACTGCACTATGACTTGCACAATTAAAATACAGGATCACGACTGTAACACGAAACACACCCCACTCAAGGTCAGGCACTGACTGACAATTGGCAAAACACGCGCCCGACTCTACTAGTAGACGTAGAGACGAGGCATTGCCAACGAGAACAATACAAACTCCACTGGCGTATAGGTAAGATTGCTGAAACACGCGCATTTTCAAATTCCGGGACAAAACAGTGTCCCCAAAAACTTTTTGGGGACACCGGGACACATTACGAAAAAACGGGACTGTCCTGGAATTTCCAGGACGTCTGGTCACCCTAATCTAGTGGTTCAATGCATGATTAATTGTCAAGTGATAGTGAGGAATCGGTGCAGGACAGTAGTGATATGTCGGGAAGTGGGAGTGAAAGAGATGGTGGGGGTGTGACGGATGATGGACAAGACAGGCCTAGGCCTAGACCTAGTCAAAAGCTCAAAACACGCGGAAAAGTAGCAAAGTAGGGCTTAACATCGAGTCCTGCTTTGAAAAATATTTCGAAAGCAAGTAAAATTGGCAAGAACAACAAAATAACAAATTTAATTAAAAACGGGGGAGGGGGGGAACGGTTTTTTGGAGATTTTTGGGATTTCTTGGTGTATATGGGGCCACAAAATGTCTTAAAATGGGTGTGTTCAAGGGGTTAAAGCACCCAAAACTTATGGACTGTATGTAGTTATGAGGGCACTTCCCGGCCAGAATTGTGCACAAATCATAGGGTCATAGCTCAACGAAAAAGTTTGATTGCCACACAAATAGTCTGAAGATTAGCAATTATAAACTGTGAATTGTGAAGGAAAGCTACATCTATCTATCTATGCTTTTCAATTTTCAGTAGGCCTACCTTTGAATCAGTTTTCTTGTGGATTTTTACAAAAGTTAATTTTTGACAGTCTGAATCTTTTTTGGATGTTTGGTGTATTTTTATAAGTAGTAAATTGTTTAAAAATCATCCCTTTAAAGCATGCAAGCATAGATCTAATTTTAATGAAGAAGCTATTAGCGCATTATCTTAATAGGGGGGGAGACGAGTTAAAGCGCTCAGCTTTCAGGTTATTCCAGGTAAACGGTTTGTAATGTTAATGTTAAGTATCATATTTCACACCAACATTAATAAAGAATCAATCTATGAGATGCAGTACGCATATTCCTAAGTTAATGATCTTGTAATTGAACAAAAAATTCGTGAAATCTCCGTAATTTACTCAATTTTGGTGAACTTCATTAATTTATTCCCGGTGTACTGATTTTTAAACTCAAATTTGCATACTGGATATCAACGTTTAAATCAATGTGAATGTGCAGGTTAATTTGGTAAATTGTTAGATTAGCGATTTGATGGGAATTTCCTGAATTGAAAATACATGTTTTGGATTTCTCATTTTTTCACGTTTAGGACTTATTTCTGGCAATGGATCTTGAAGAGGGAATGGGGTACATTTGGCCGTTAGTAAATAGCTATTCGCTTGGTCAAGATGCGTTCGACGTACATGAAAACTTCGCTTAGTTGTCAATAAAGCATACATGGACAGCCCTGCGGTCATAGATTTTCAAAATTTTGTCTTAATCAGCCAGAAAAAAATCACTAATAGGCCCTATACTAGTAAATTTTTTAGTTTTTAACAAAATGAAAATTTGTGAAAACTAATTCATTTTTTATAAATTATTTTAAAACAAAATTTGGAATATGTTATGCAGAGCCCTATATTTCCATACTTGTGACATAAATAAATATTCAAAATTTCAAACACCTGTGGTGTCAGTCGGCCGAGCGAACAGCAATTTGCCTAAAACGCATGACCTTTTCCCTCTTAAGGCATATCTTTTGCAACCAAGTGTAGATATAAATTTAAAAGTACTTTATTCATATTCATGCAAACTTTGGTAATTATATAAGCCTACCAACCGTTCATCAAAAATCATCAACACCTGTGCGCATGACTTGAGTTGGGCCAAGCTTAGCGGTCGTTCTCAGTAAGATTTGTTAGGCCTGGCTATTGGGTAATCAGGGTAGGGTCAAACCTTGGAAGTCCATGAAAGTTGGCTGAATGAAAGAGTACCTTTAATAAAACTGCGAATTTAAAAAAAAAAAAATTGTCGGGACATAACCTCACTATTGGCTATTATATGTTGTTTTTTTGACAATAGTGTAGCCAGTTACGCTAGTGCAAAATTAAATTTTGTGAATCGGTTTTCTGGATATAGTTTCTTAACGCCTTTAGCTACAACTTCAACTATAAGGACTAATAGATTTCTGAAATAACAGTTGGTGTACGATTTTTTTTGCCAGACGATGCAAAACTTTAAAAAAATCATATTTGTACCGTTTGACAAAATAAATCATACACTAACTGTTCTTTCAGAAATCTATTAGTTCTTATAGTTGAAGTTGTAGCTAAAGGCGTTAAGAAACTATATCCAGAAAACCGATTCACAAAATTTAATTTTGCACTAGCGTAACTGGCTACACTATTGTAAAAAAAAACGACATATAATAGCCAATAGTGAGGTTATGTCCCGCCCCCCCCCCAAAAACAACATTTTTTTTCTGTTTTAAGTAAGGCCCTCTTTCACTCAGAAAACTTTTCAGCCATGTTTCTTCAACTTTCAAATTATCGGCCAGAGGTGGTACAATAGCCATTGTTTTAACCTTACAAACAACATTGCATAACATGGGGAACATGCAGTGGGAAGTGCCATCTTGAGCAAGTTTGAAAACAATGTAGGCCTACATACATACCCATAGTAAGATAAGAATATAAGATCATTCTATTGCATGTTGACAAATCACGCAACTGCAGAAATCAGATTTAAAAGATAAAAAAATTATCCACAAAAAATGTTTAAAAAAAGTTTATGATTTTTGAACTAGATTTGTTTTGGGGGGAGTGTAGTAAAGTGCTGAGAAACCTCTCCCGACACACGACCGATGTGAGTGTTGATATATTGTGTTTCCCCCTCCTCCCACAGTAACAGTGGCTCGTCCTCTCCTGCCACGGAAAACCCGTATGTGTTGATGGTGGGGAAGCTCCCTGTCCCACGGAGCCCGACCAGCATTAAACCTTCCGGAGCAGCCTTCCTGGAGGATTCGGGCTACGTTCCGCTTTCGTTCTCGTCCAACGACAGCCTTCCGTTGCATCAGGGTCTCGGGCATAACCTACCGGTGAGCTTAGTTTGGTTGTATTTATAATCTGGGTGATTGATACATAATACCAAATCCCGTTGAGAACGGCAATCCTGAATGAAAGTTTTTATCAATTTTTCCTTAGTCTTTAAGGTGAATGCAAGCGATTGAGTCCTCTAAAACAGCCTTTGGATTCGCATTGTTGTTAAGCCACCCGACAGTAAAACAAAATTACTTACAAAAAACATTTTTGGGGATTGGTGAAGGTGCGGGTCTAGGAGATTTTTAAGTTATAAATATATTGCGTATAAAATGATATCTTATGAAAGTTTAGGCAATAGAAATTAGAAGAAAATTGTAAGAAAATTATTGTGTTCCTGTTTACTAACTTGTGTTCCTGTTAACTAACATGTGTTCTTGCTAGCTAATGTGTGTTCCTGTTAACTAACGTGTGTTCCTGCTAGCTAACGTGTGTTCCTGTGTTCCAGCTCGCACAGATCCCGGAACACCCTGCTTGTCTGTCGGGAGACGAGTCCGAACGCCTCTGTCTTGAAGCTGACCAGCTTACGTGTGTTCCTGCTAACTACTTGTGTTCCTGCTAGCTAACGTGTGTTCCTGATAACTACTTGTGTTCCTGCTAGCTAATGTGTGTTCCTGTGTTCCAGCTTGCACAGATCCCGGAACACCCTGCTTGTATGGCGGGAGACGAGTCCGAACGCCTCTGTCTTGAAGCCGACCAGCTACTGGACAAGAGTTATCAACTAGAGGAGGCTGGCGACCTTAGAACGGCGCTGGTGCTGTGTGATGCCGCTTTCAGTACGTTATCACCACTGTGTTTCATCAAAGATATATTTCATTTTCATTTCTTATTTTTATTATAGGAATTAATTTCTTTTTAATTTAAATTTTGAGAACACCCTTTTTTTTATATAGGCCTATAAGAAGAGAGTTTGGAAGGGTAGCAGGGAATGAGAGTAAAGATAGAGACCAAGAAAAAAGTACGATAAGAATTTTTTTATTAGCTAAAATAAGCTTACAATTTGACATCCATAGTCTACATATTTTGTACAACATTACAATTTTTTCATATAAGATATTTTCCATGAAGCCCTGTTACACTATTAGGAAAATGACAAAGCCTTTGTTAGACGAGTGAGTGAGCCATGTGTTTAGTTCCCGGTAACATTCCCTTTCCTCCCCCTACCTAAGACTGGATCTAGACAGCATGGGTATTTCCCCCCTAGAATATCATAGGCTAGAGCAGGGTTGCCACCGACTTTTTTTTCAAATCCTGTAAGAGGACGTGAAATATCCGCAAATATCCGTGAAAACAAAAACCGGTAATTTCTTTGATGCAAGGCTAAAATGACGATATTTCCGTTTTCACCAGATCATAACCTAGGCCTACAAAATAGCCTAGGCCTACCTTGCAGACTTGAATATATGGACCAAAAATGCCTGTGACTGCTTCACATGTTACTAAAATGCATACAAATGTGTATCTTCTAAAGAAAAATTCATTTTTTAAACATGAAATCATCATTTCTGCTCTAGGCCCTAGTTAAAAGAGGCCGAGGCCTAGGCCTAGCCTAGCCTAGGCCTAGGCAGGGCAGGCCTGATGAATGATGCACTAAGATTTTGACCTAGGCCCACCCTTTATGTGCACTGAGATAACATTGTAGAACTTCCTATTAACTTTTTAATCATAAAATTTGAATTTTCTCAATGTTCAATCATGTTCACAAGTAACAATATCATTAATCCAAACTTCAACAACAAATACGTAGCGAAATAAATTCCCAGACACCATTTTCCCATCTTTTTCACTTATTGCTACTCTAGCAGTATCTACAATGACTGGGACACATCTTTGATTGGTCGGTTGCCTCGGCCAATGGGAGTTCATATCCAGCGATTTCCAGCCGTTGTAGATACTTCACTGTGCACATACCTCACCGCCTTCAACATTTTCAATGCAAATTTGCCGCGCAAATTCAAATTTACGAAAATAAGCTTGGAAAGTAAGATTAACAAAATATCCGCGAATTTTCCCAAATATCCTGTCATCCTTGAAATACCCTAAAAATCCGGAGAAACGGATCAAATCCGTGAAAACGGCAACCCTGGGCTAGAGCAGGGTTGCCGTTTTTACGGATTTTATCCGTTTTAACGGATTTTGAGGGTGCGAAACGGATACACGGATTTTTAGTCCAATTTACGACTTTTTTATTTTACTAGGGCTGGTCAAAAAATCTATATTTCAATGCGATATTGATAAGTGGGAATCTTTTCGATGTATAAATATCAAAATTTACACCAAAAATGTAAAATTTCGGAATTTTGGTGGAGGTGCCGGGTAGGTAGTCTAAATTAAATTAACCTGGCTGGTGCATATGGTGGAGGTGCCGGGTCATAACACGCGGTTGTGAGATCGTAAAAATAGGCATTTATGGTGATACCTTATCATTCTATCAACCCTATTTGGCCTCGAATCATTTTTTTTCCCGATTGATTCGGGGCCTACAGGTTGGCTTGGTCGCTTTGATTTACTGTGTCCCACTGAAAATCAGTTATATAACTGAGTGGGTAGACTCTTTATACATTTAAAAAAAAAATATTTATTAAAAATAGGCCTACCTACTCTATAAAAAAATTATATATTCAATTTTTTTACAACAATTACATTATGATATATCGATATCGTATTGAACTTGGTACATTTAGGCATTTTAAGGATTTTTAATGATTTGGGTGTTTCATTTAAGGATTTCTAAGGATTTTTGATCTGCTCAAACAGGATTTTTATTTTTTCTTGGTGGCAACCCTGGGCTAGAGTGACGCATTAGGCCTTACAGTTGACGCGCCCTTATACCAACTAAACTCTAAACTCTATCGTTTACACCTTATAAAATATCAATCTACTTAAATGCAAATATTCCCAAGTACTCAACACATGACTCGCCTAACCTAACCTAGTTATACCCGGAATGTTGGATACCTGGTGGTCGACGGTAGGGCTAGATTTTGTAATTTCTGGAAAATTATAGAACGAGTTTTGAAATGCATTCAATACTAAGGAAAACATAGCTAGTTCAAAATATGTGTAAAGATTGCAAGGTATACTCAATCTTCCAGCATAATTTAAGGGAACCTTGAGCGTGTAAGATTCGATTCACCTTGGTCAGTGCATGCATACATCGCTTGACAAATAAAAAATAAAAATAAAATTCTTCAAGTACAAAAACATTGTTGTTAAATTAAATCCTACACATTTGATACCTATTTCTCAGTTTATTATTTCTCGTAGGTTTAAATCACAACAGGTTGTTGATTTTGTTCTCAGTAAACTCGTACCGGATGTCTGTTTAAAATTTGAGCACTATCTATGTAGCGATTCGGCTGAATTTTGGCGTACAAACAAACACACAGTCACGGCAGTGCCATTCGACTTGCGTTGTAAGTAATCAACTTGTTGACCAGATGTAGATAGCATGGAAGAAAATTAGGGTTGCCGTACGCGGTACGATAGTAATTTGAATATCGATAGTCACGCATGTGCAAACGATAGAGGTAGTGAAAAATGGTGATAACTCAATTTGTGATTTTTTTTAAAATATCCATTTTATTGCCTAAAATGTAATATTGTCGACGAATTACATCATTTAGAGATGGAAAAAACACATTTTGAAAACGCGAATTTCGCGAAATCTCGTGTATATCGCCAAATAACAAACAAAATTGTATAAAACTGGTCAAAACGCGAATTAACTCGCGAAATTAAGCATTTTAGAGCTCAAAATGTGGGGGGATGGTGGAGGTGCCGGTCCAGACCGAACATAACGCGCGCGGCAGGCGGTACATTGTTTCGTGACGTCACGGGCTCCACGGAAATAGACCGCCAAAATAACAACGCATATCACAGACTCCGCGGCAACAGTCCACCAAAATAATGGTGCGTACAGATATTTATTTTTGCTTGGGAATCGATTCTGAATAGATTTGTGGGTCACAATGATCGATTCTAGCATTGGAATTTATGTCATCCCTACTTAAAAGGCTTAAAGGGCTTTTTTAAATTTAAATTTAAATTTAATTTAAATTTTAAATTTAATTTAATTTAAATTTAAATTTAATTTAATTTTTTTTTAGATAGGCCTATATAATATATTTTTGACCATTTATATGAAATCGCGAAAAACGCGAAATTTGGGTTTTATAAAATGAAATTTGGATTTTTATATCACCATTTCTCATTACCTCTAGCAATCGATTATCGATTCATATAAATATCAATATTTTTTACATCGATCAATAATCGAATAAAAATAAGACCTATATTTATTAATTTCTCATGTAGTGACGCGGACCGTGGACCTTGTGAGTGCATCCTTTTGTTCCTTCTATTTGCTCAAAACAGGGTTTCTGCACGCTAGCGGGGTCTTTCATGAGAGCACGTTAGGTAGTGTAAACGGCTCATGTGTTGTCTTTGTGAAGCTTCATTTTAGTTTTTGTTGTGATTGTCGTTAATTCATTTACGAGATATTACAATGCTCCGATATGTATTACGTGACTAGGTGAATAATATTTAACATTATACTCTGGTCTGAGAGAACTGATAAGATAATATTATTGTAGCACTATGGAATGAAGTAAGGTGATACGAAGTTGACTCGGGGTGGGGAGGAATGCATCTCGATAGCTGCTTGTGATGACCTAGAGTGGTGTACGAGGCGAGGTTGAGCAAACGGCACCTGCAGGCGCGGCGAGTGAAGCCGCCCGGCAACACACGCAGGCCATGCAAGTTGCCTACACTGCAGCAGGGAAGGGGCGATTCGTTGCGCTTTAGACTCCGCGCCTTACATTTGTTGTAGATGATGCAGTGGACGATGTTTTTACTGAATAAAATGAGTAATGTCTTGACTGGAAATATTTTATAACTGCAGTGAGAGCGGTTAATTTAAAAGTTTCGGAAGGGCAAGATTCGGGATGGCTGAAATAGGAAATAATCGTATCGATTATCAATTGGCAACCCTAATGGAAATGTGTTGCTGCTGTCACACACTGAAATATGTTGACTCAACATTGACAACCACGACAATATGTTGATAAGAAGTTTTTGCAGGGTCAATAAGTACAACATTCTCTCCTATTTTACAAATTTTCAGCTAAATCGGTCAAGACGTTAAAGACTTATTGGTATGTAACATTATGGGAATGTCGTACTCGGGTCGTGTTGCACGTACCGGTGCTCGCTCAACAACGCGACGGGACTTTAGCGTTTTCCTAGTATACTGAGATAATGCGTGGTGAAGAGGTATATCGTTGAATAAGGAAGTATTTTGATGCTTCGCAAAACGCTTACCGTGTGTTCTTGTTTTTACATCCACGGTGTGGGCTATGAAGCAAATTTCGTGGACAAAAAGCCTAATATTTATGCAAGTAATTTACACTGAAAAGTTATTAAAATCGTACCCGTTACAGCGATAAGACAAATAATATTGATGAGAAGAGTAAATTTAGTTACAAAGTTTTCCCAGCCGAGACTCGATCCGGCGACCCTTCGCGCTAACCGTTGGGCCAGCAGCGAACACAGAGGCAAGGGCGGCTTAGAGCGGTACTTCATTATCCCTTCAGATACGCACGCAGACTCTAGACGAACATAATAGTTTCGGGACGTCAATTACGACACTTTAACTCTTTTAAAGCGATCTGCCAACACTTTTTGAATGTTACTCACTGCTGTATACAGAATATGTACGTAATTACTATCTATTTTGGTATGAAATGAAACACTTCCGAGGTGGTAGTTCTCTCGGCAGAATGTTCCAAGTGATGGAGGTTACACACATAGAAAGAAAGTAGTCTTGTCAACAAGTTGCCCCAACAAGTTGATAACATAATGGAGCTTTGAAAGAATTTTTTTCAATCAACACATTTACAAATTATTGAACAAATAAAACAAAGATTAGAAGATAAAATATACTACACCTGTTTTTGGTGAAGATAACCTGGTAACTGGCAGCAGAATATTATGGAAGAGTTATCTGATGAATTGACGAAGCTCGTTTGGTGTAATCGTCTCACTAAGTTCTGTTGGGTCTGGCTAAGAGGGCAATGATAGTCTCGAGTCCCCCCCCCTCCCCCCCCCTTTAGCTATTTGGATCAGGGATTGAACGACGAACGAACCGGAACCGTTGAACCGTCAAAACAATAATGTTGGGTTGTTAAATTAAATCTACACATTGATACCTATTTCTAAGTTTATTATTTTCACTCAGTAGGTTTAAATCGCAACAGGTTGTGATTTTGTTCTCAGTAAACTCGTACCGGATGTCTGTTTAAAAAATTTGAGCACTTATCTATGTAGCGATTCGGTCCTGAATTTTGGCGGTACTTACAAACAAACACACAGTCACGCAGTTGCCATTCGACTTGCGTTGTACAGTAATCAACTTGTGATGCAAGTTGTTGACCAGATGGTGGATAGCATGGAAGAAAATTAGGGTGTGCCGTTACGGCGGTACGATAGTAATTTGATACGATAGCGCGCATGTGCAAAACGATAGAGGTTAGTAAAAATGGTGATAAACCCCTTTTCCCCCCAATTTGTGATTTTTTTAAATATCCATTTATTGCCTAAAATGTAATATTGTCGACCCCGAATTACATAATTTAGAGATGGAAAAACACAGTTTGAATAACGCGGAATTTCGCGAAATCTCGTGTATATCGCCAAATAACAAACAAATTGTATAAAAATGTCAAAAACGCGAATTAACTCGCGAAATTAAGCATTTTAGAGCTCAAAATGTGGCGGGGATGGTGGAAGGTGCGGTCCAGACCGAAACAAACGCGCCGGCAGGCGGTACATGTTCGGGAACGTCCGGGGATCCAGGAAAATAGACCGGCAAAATAACGACGCATATCACAGACTCAGCGGCAACAGTCCACACCATAATGGTGCGTACAGAATTTATTTTTGCTTGGGAATCGATTATGGAATAGATTTGTGGGTTCACAATGATGATTCTAGCATTGGAATTTATGTCATCCCTTACTTAAAAGGCTTAAGGGCTTTTTTAAATTTAAATTTAAATTTAATTTAAATTTAAATATAAATTTAATTTTTTTTTAGATAGGCCTATAATAATATGTTTTGGACCATTTATAGAAATCGCGGAAACCGCAAAATTTGGGTGTTATAAAATGAAATTTGGATTTTTATACACATTTACTCATTACCTCTAGCAATCGATTATCGATTCATATAAATATCAATATTTTTTACATCGATCAATAATCGAATAAAATAAGACCCTATATTTATTAATTTCTCATGTAGTGGACGCGGACCGTGGACTCCTTGTGAGTGCATCCTTTTGGTCCTTCTATTTGCCACAAACAGGGTTTCTGCACGCTAGCGGGTCTTTCATGAGAGGCACGTTAGGTAGTGTAACGGCTCATGTGTTGTCTTTGTGAAGCTATTTTAGCTTTTGTGTGATTGTCGTAATTCATTAGAGATATTACAATGCTCCGATATGTATTACGTGACTAGGTGACTAATATTTAACATTATACTCTGGTCTGAGAGAACTGATAAGCTAATATTATTGTAGCACTTATGGAAATGAAGTAGGTGATACGAAGTTGTTGATGCGGGGTGCGGGAGGGAATGCATCTCGATAGCTGCTTGTGATGACCTAGAGTGGTGTTACGAGGCGAGGATTGAGCAAACGGCACCTGCAGGAGCGGCGAGTGAAGCCGCCGGCAAAACGACACGGATGACCATGCAAGTTGCCTACACTGCAGCAGGGGAGGGGCGATTCGTTGCGCTTTAGAATCCGCGCCTTACATTTGTTGTAGTGATGCAGTGGACGAGTTTATACTGAATAAAATGAGTAATGTCTTGACTGGAAATATTTTATAACTGCAGTGAGAGCGGTTAATTCAAAGTTCGGAAGGGCAGATTCGGGATGGCTTTAAAGGAAATAATCGTATCGATTTATCAATTGGCCAACCCTAATGGAAATGTGTTCGCTGCTGTCACACACTGAAATATGTTGTACTTCAACATGACAACCACGACAAATAGTGATAAGAAGAAGTTTTGCAGGGTCAATAAGTACAACATCTCTCCTATTTTAAAATTTTCAGCTAAATCGGTCAAGACCCTTAAAGACTATTGGGTATGTAACCATATGGGAATGTCGTGACTCGGGTCGTGTTGCAGTACCGCGTGCTCGCTCAACAACACGACAGGACTTTAGGTTTTCTAGTATACTGAGATAATGCGTGGTGAAGAGGTATATCGTTGAATAATAAGGAAGTTATTTTGATGCTTCGATAAACGCTACCATGGGTTTTCTGTTTTCCATCCAAGGGTGGGGCATGTAAGCAAATTTTGTGGACAAAAAAAGTCTAATATTTATGCAAGTAATTTACCATGAAAAGTTATTAAAATCGTACCCGTTACAGCGATAAGACATTAATATTGATGAGAAGAGTTAAATTTAGTTACAAAGTTTTCCAGCGAGACTCGATCCGGCGACCCTCGCGCTAAACGTGGGCCAGCAGCGAACACAGAGGCAAGGGCGGCTTAGAGCGGTACTTCATATCCCTTCAGATACGCACGCAGAATCTAGACGAACATAATAGTTTCGGACAGTCCAATTAGACACTTTCACTCTTTTAAAGCGATCTGCAACACTTTTGAATGTTACTCACTGCTGTATACAGAATATGTAGGCACAGTAATTACATCTATGTTGGTATGAAAGAAACACTTCCGAGGTGGTAGTTCTCTCGGCAGAATGTTCCAAGTGATGGGAGGTTACCACATAGAAACGAAGTAGTCTTGTCAACAAGTTGCCCCAACAAGTTGATAACATAATGGAGCTTTGAAAGAATTTTTTTCAATCAACACATTTACAAATTATTGAACAAAATAAAACAAAGATTAGAAGATAAAAAATATACTACACCTGTTTTTGGTGAGAGAAACCTGGTAACTGGCAGAAGAATATTATGGAAGAGTTATCTGATGAATTGACGAAGCTCGTTTGGTGTAACTCGTCTCACTAAGTTCATTGGGTCTGGATAAGAGGGCAATGGATAGTCTCGAGTCCCCCCCTCCCCCTCTTTAGCTATTTGGATTCAGGGATTGGAACCGGAAACCGGAAACCGGAAACCGAAACCGTTTAGAACGTTCCATGTTGTAGAACCGGAAACCGGGAACGGGAACTGTTTGTACAGTGGTCCATGGAAACGGAACCGAAACCGTTATATGTTAAACAAGGTTCTTAACGGTTCGTAAAGGTTCTTAAAGGTTCCAAAATATCTGCTTTTATTTTCAACAAAATAAAATTTCAACTTTTGGAAGATATTCATATGAAAACGCTTCTAAAAAATTCATTCTCTAGTTTTTGAAAAAAAAATCTTGTTTTATTTCCTTTTTGAAGACAAATTTTTTTTAAATAGGGACATAGCGTAACAAGTTCTACATTATTTATCAGATGCATATTACAAACAGAGTACAAATTACTCCCAAGGCAAATACAATTGAGTATATAACCATCCTTCTAAGTGCATGTAAGAACGTGTTCTACAGAAATCAGGTAAGGAATGAGGATGCAATTTTATTATATATTGGATAGAGTTTTGTTTTCCTCTTTCGTTTGGACTTGGGATCGCCATCAGATCCCCCATAAAAATAAAATTGGAAGTTGGAAAGTAAGAGGGAAAGAAGTCAAGTTGGTTTGTTATGTATTGCAATTGCGATTATTTTATTTCATTTGATATTGTAATTATTTTATTTTTATGACTTAATTTAAATTTTTAACTTAAATGTCCAGAAGTAAAAATTTGTACATTTACAACTTCCCAGGACTTTGCACAAAAATTGTTTTAAAGAACGGAAACCAGAACCGTAAGAACCGTTAAGAACCGGTTCTTACGGAAACCTTTATACATTAAGGAACCGGAACCGGAAACCGGAACGTTATTAAAATTTGGAAAGTGGAACCAGAAACCGGAAACGGAACCGTTATGACTAAAGGTTCCAATCCCTGATTTGGATTGAACCGCGCTCCACTCATTCCTTTCAATTAAAAAAAAAAATAGTCTTCAAAGAATTTATACCGTATTGTGCCCTACCCATGGTGGTATATACCTTTAGGTGATTTCATTTGCGTATCCAGCAATGCTATTTTTGTGGTCGCTTAATGCACGCAGTTCAGACGGACGCCGCCAGGATCGCGACGTGACAGGTGGTTAACATTTCGTATAGATGGCGGTGGGCATTAACTTTATTGAAGGCAGTGCATTCAGATCAGTAGACGGAACGTTTGAATTTTCGAATTCAAGCCGTCCATAGATATCTATGGACCGTCTCTGATTGGTTTCCCCAAGGCCGCCCATCTTGTAAGTTCTAGTCACATGACTACACCTGACACATCGCGCCACAGAATTTGGCAGTGAAATCACCTAAAGATATATTCCACCCATGCCCTACCTTGGCCATAAAAAATTAAACAAAAGAATATTTTTAATGAAATATTTTTAATTTTACGCGCCGTTATTCCTTCGGTCTATTTCCGCGGAACTCGTCCCGACGTCATTTTTCCCGCGGCCTATTGACGCAGAGCTCGTGATGCCTTAGCTACGCGGCCCGGTTCTTATCACCGAGTCAGCTGTTCTGCTTCACACTTTACTCGTCAGTAGGCCTGGAGATAGCGTCGCGTCCTCCGTGCCTGCCGTATTGTTGGCGCGCGCCAGACGAAGCGGTGAATATACGTATTTCCTGTCACACGGGAGACGCTGTAATTTTGGGTTTGAACCAATGGTGCGTTAAAAATGCAGAAGATGCTCGCATGTAGGCCGAGGATGGGATTTTGAGACTTGAAAATAAAAGAAAAAAAAGATCGGCCTATATTCGGTACAATCGGTTTAACAAATTCGAAACAATGGCTGAATAGAAGTGTTATGGGTCGATTATAAAGTCTTATACATTGAATTTATCATATTTTCTCTATAAAAGAAATGATTGTGTAACTCAAGCTCGTAATTACTAGAGTGTGGCAAGTAGGTATTGCAGGTTTGCTTACGTATCTAACTCAGAAACCTCTCTGTCTTCTAGACAAGGCCTGGTTGATGGCCAATGGATGCTCCAGTACGACAATCCACTGACGTGACGTTGCTCGCAGGAATCAACGAGCGCATCAAACCGTGCGTAATGCGCATGCGCAGTCTGCACTGGCGGCTGCTTCAGCCCGGAAACGCTTGGGGGGATGAGCGAAGAAGGTAAAGCAGCGAGATATCAACCAATACGTATTATATATTATCTTTGGCCATATGTGATACATTAAGATTAGATTACGCTCGCTTGGCGCGACTTTTAGGCTCTCCGAGGCCTCTCCATCTTTCTTCTGTCCTGCCACCCACTCCTCTCCTTCCACCCACCATTCCCGTCTCCCTCCTCGCTGTTCTACATCATTATCTGCTTGCCACGTCCAACTCTGGCGTGACACTCGGCATTGAAGACAGGATCTCCATCTTTCTTCTGTCCTGCCACCCACTCCTCTCCTTCCACCACATTTCCAATCTTCCTCCTCGCTTGTGTTATACATATTTTCTTACCACTATTACTACCAATGGTCGTGGTCTGCCCCTTTGGTCTCTACCTGGAATTTCCAATGCCATAAATCCTTATCGGTAATCTCGCCTTTCCATCCTTTTGACATGTCCGAACCACTTTAATCTTCTCCGTCCAATTCCTCTCCATTAAATTTATACGCCTACTGATCTCGGATATCCCATTCCGTATTTCGGTCCCATCTAGTGGATTACAATGTTCTAAAAAACTTTCTCTCCACAGCGCCTGACAAGGCTTCATCCACTGTTGTCATATCCCAAGTCTCTGCTGCATATGTCAGCTGTTATTAATTGAGATACTGTAGAACTAGATATTTTTTGCTTGTGATCTAAGAGAGTACCAAAATTATGAAAACTTGTACTCCCGGCGGGAAATTTGAAAATACGCAAAATTTGAAAAAATAGTTTGAAATAATTGAATTTTTAGACGAAATGGGAGCAGCGCTTTATTTTCAGCTTTTAATTTAAATTAAAGGAATTTTTTATAACTTTTTTTTCAAATTTTTATTCTGTCCCTTAATTCGTTTTACAGAATAATAATGGATTTTCAAAAGTTCGGCTCGAGTGAAGTTCGAAAATTTTGGTTCAAAAGTTCGAGTTCGGGAGCGAAAAGTCAAAAAACCTAGGTTTGCCCACCCCTATAACAGGAAAATATATGTTTTTATTTTTTTTGGGCGGGACATAAAGTCCCTGTCAGCCTATATGCATATTTTGGGACAAATGGGAACACTGAGCTAGTCGTTACAGTTAATTTGGAGCCACGATTTAAAAAATATTTTTCTTTTACACTTCATTGCCTTCCACCTCCTTATAAGGCAAAAAATTTTATCGTTTACATCGAAAATATTTCAGAAAAGCATTTTCCTTATAATGAGGTAGAAAGCAATGATGTACTTGAAAAATATTAAAACATCATTTCTCTAACCATAATGTTAACACACCAAAATTTGATATAATGGCTGTTGAGATGTTAACTCCCCCCCCCAAAAAATTAAAATTTAAAAATTACTGTTTTATTTAAGACTTCTTTTATTTAAGCTAGGTTTTAGTTATCTTCCATTGACTTTAGAATACAGTATAAAATGCCACTTTAAACTTAAAAAATATGTCCTTTGAAAGTATTAACACCTATAAATAAAGCTTCTAAAAAAAAAAACACAAGACTTGAATTTAAAAGTACGTTTGATACTCATGAGTTGGTGTCATAGATTTGCAACGTACAAAACTAGCGGAGTCCTAGTCAGTCTGATTTTTAATTTATGGATGTATTAAACTATTTGGTACAAAATTGCGGACTTATTTAATTCTTTCAATGACCTCTATTTCCGTTGGATTTCGTACTGCATGCCTTTAATGATCATATTAGGTACCTATCTTAAAAAATCTGGAAATCAATTGACATATTTTAGTTTCATGATCGATTGATGGTCGAGTTTTAATTCCTTTGTGGTTCCGCTCACGTTACTTATTTATTTGCCGTGTGCAATGGTTTAAGATCAGAAACCATCGCGCAGGGAAGCGTAAGCAGAAAACCATCGCGAAGAAAGGTAAGCAGCAACCGTCGCGAGGGAAGCGTAAAGCAGCAACCGCTCGCAAGGGAAGCGTAAGCAGCAACCGTCGCGAGGGAAAAGGCGTAATCAGGCCACCACGCGAGAGAAGCGTAAGCGGCAACCGAAACGGCGGCCCATCCGCCAGAGTTCGCGGTGGAACATGGGACCGCGCCCCTGACACAGTACTCGCGAGGAATTAGAATTAGGCCAATATCGAGATCTACGGCGACCCTTACGCAATACGCTCGTAGGCAGCTGAGGGGAAACAAAGTGAAGAACAACGTAGACGCCATCGAGATGAGGCAGTACTTTGTACACGAGGCCCATGAGGGAGTTTCTCCACGCGCTGGCAGCGAAGAAGAAGGAAAGAGAGAAGAAACAGAAAGCGAAACAAGCGAGAGGAGCAAGCCAGGAATAAGAGCACTCGGGAATATCTGCTAGAAAACAACGCGCTGAAGTTACCTAAAGTAACGGGGGGGGGGCGGCCGGCGGGCCCGCGGAAACAGGTCCCCCCTCCGAACAAGAAAGTTAAGTTTCCCAGTAAGAAGCAAAAGAATGATAGCGAAAAAGAGGAGCTGAGGAAAGCGTCAGGGAGGAGAAGCCAAAAACAAGGCAAGAAGCAACATAAGTTGGAATAAAGGGTTTGTTGGGTGGTTTGATCCGGTGGAAGGACCGTTCCATGCCGGATTTATCGAGTGGAACGGCGCTGGCTGTCGAGAAGAGTTGAAGCGAGCATCGAATTACAAAGGCATCGCAAGACAAGAGTGTTGTACCAAGGGTAAAGGCCAGCGGTAAGTCTAACCTAAGATTAAGGGTCTCGTAATAAACACAGGAAATGGAAAGCAAATCTGGAGCAAGAAGTCGGCCGATGAGAGTTCCACGCTCCCCCTTCCACCGCCCCCACGCAAAACCTAGCAGCTCAACAACAAGGGAGAGGGCACAGAAAAACTCTGCTCCAAATCAGCATTTCCAAACCACAAATCACTCAATTCCCAACGGTCAAGATAATTCGTACTTATTTAACAAAACCCCAAAGAGGTATTATTGACTAAAGGTTCCTACAGATGTAGCGTTTTAGCCGTATCAACAACCTTCTGCATCGCGAAGTACGAAGACGGTTGCCAGCGGTGTGCGGCTGTTGGTCAGCGAGTACGTATCCGAGTAGAATCGCTACCAAACGTGCTATCAAGTCATGCTGACAGATCTGCAGGTGTGGAAAAGTCGTGTCAACATAAAAATAACCATGTCGCAACCATCGACAGATGCCCCTTTGACCCATCAAGTGACTGATTCACCACAGGCAACAACTGCAAAGTGAACCAGCATTCGACGAATGGCAAGAAATGGTGCAAAGGACAAATAAAACCATTCACAAGGTTTAGCACAACAACCAAACTATCGGGTAAAAGCCCAACAACCTCCGAGCATCAAGGCGCAGCCTCCATTCGGCCGGACGATCTACCAACAGAATACGGACAATCACTGGGACATGTTGCGTCGGCGAGCAGGAAGGTGTTACGCGCCCCCCGCTACCAACACCCTCCCCCGCCGCAGCAACGTGAACGAAGCAAGATCAACGTACCCAGCAGTCGACCAGAGGCGCCACACGAGGGATCGTGTCATCACTGTGGTAAGAAACTGTCGTGCCTCTGGGGTCTTTGTTCCGACTGTCACTTTAGTATCTTGTGTGCAGGCCTAGGCCCAAGTAGAGAGTGAGAAAGGTTTACGCATGCCTACATGTACACCGGGATATAATTACAATCAAGAGTTCGGAGATGCCTTTTAGCCGACATCCCATGGTCAAACTCTCTTGCACGTGATTTGATTTCTATCGCCCTGTGGAACTGCATTATCGATCCATGGAAGCCCGCCTAGAATATTTAAAAAGTCATTCATTATTATTTTGGGGATTTTAAATGATCTTGAGTCAACAAAATAAAGTCAGCATCTAGAGGGTTAGATAGAAGAGAAAAACAACTTTTATAAAAAACAACAAAGAATACAAACTGGTAGCAACCGCTGGTGACAGATTAGATAGAATAAATGAAGTAAATTGGGAAACTAACGCAAAGGTAAGAAAATAAGGTCTAGTCTTAATGCTATGTCTGGGCCTAGTATTATCTAATGCTCTCTTTACGTTCCATATTATATCTTCTAGGCTGATAGTGCCTCTGGTGAAATAGTGAATTTTCCTTTGGCAGTTGGCATCCATGTTTTTATTTACGTCGCTCGTTGCCGAGTTCACAGGGCGATACAAATCACGTCACAGAAGAGTGGACCACGCGATGTCGGTGAAAGAGTATCTTCCCAGACCCCTTGATTTACTTTATGTCCCCGGGTAGTACAGTCAGGGTCATATATAAATCAAGAGGTCTGAAAGATACACCTCTTCTACCACCGACATCTCGTGGTCAACTCTTGGTGCCAATTATTTATATTGCCCTGTGAAACACATTTTATCGATCGATGGAAGTTCCCTAGACTATTTGATGTTATTAAGATTATTTTAGGAGGCTTTGAAAGGCCTCTTGGTCACTTGCTTGGTTCAACAAAAATAGTCAATATCTAGAAGGCAGTCATGCCTGTGTCCAAAATACATTTTTCAAAAACAAAAGCATAAACAAACTTGGTGGCTTGCAAATAAGACTTGACAGCTAAAGATAGAATTATTCGAAAATTAACTAGAAACTAAGGCAAAATATAAGAACTAAGGGAAGCGTCTTAATGCTATGCTAGGCCAAGGTTAATCGATATATAATGCTCATCTTTACGTCCCATGTTATAATTCTTCTAGGCTGATAGTTTCTCTGGTGAATAGAGGAATTTTCCTTGACCAGTATCAAGCATGTTTCTTATTTATGTCGACAATGCAGGCACAGGGCGATAGAAATCAATGACACAAGAGGTTGACACGAGAATGTTCCGGTGAAAGGGTATCTTTCAGACCTCTTGATTTATATATGACCCCTGACTGTTACATTATAAAAGAATATTCCAACCATTGTGTCTTAACCCCGATATTATATTTTCTATTGTGTGCATTATGACTTCTAGTTGAAAGCGTTCGGATTGTTCTTAATAATTCATGTTATCGTATTATATATTTACCAATTATTAGTTTGGGGCGTTAATAAGAGTCTAACGTGAACAGTGACCGTCCATTGTCCATCCATCGCTTGCATACGCTAGTGTCAAATGAGTGATTGTCTTAAGAATCATTAACAATGGATTTTGATTGTACCTTGATTAATGCAGTGTATATTATGTTAAGTTGCGTCGCTGGCAATACGACTATGTTGTCTGTGTCAAATTAGTGATTGACATTGTCTTAAATATCAATAACAATGTGATTTTGATTGTGCCTGATTACACTTCGCCCCTTAGTGTCGTGTACAATATGACTATGTTGTGGAAATTAGGGATTGTCTTAAAACCCATTGCGCCAGAATACGGAAACGTGTCCGTATTCCGCGAGTCTGGCCAAAATCCGACATAAGGAACAGTTCCGTGTCCGTTCCGTTTGGTCTTTGAATTCGCGCCATAACCAGCGTAGTTCAGTTCAATCCAACAAGATAGGAGCACTTTTATGGTGGCGACTCTTTTACGAAGTGGTTGCGTTTTCTCCCCGATTAGTCTCGACCACGGCCATTTCACAGACAACTACAAATAATATGAAGCCTACAAATTGTCCAGGCCCCGGTGCGCCGTAACAGAATAGGTTCTCAGCTGTTGGTTTACTCGTAAAAATTGACGTTAAGCTCCTGAATGTTACGAGAGGCGAAATCGGAGGCGGATTGTGCTGAATTTCTAATGAGCGTGATAATTGTGAGATTCAGGAAGTGTTGTTGATTTGCTTGCAAATGATGCAAGCCGATAATAATGAGTGGATGAAGACAGAGGTGCTTCTAACCAAGATAAAATAAGATGATGACAGAAAGTAGGGTCTAGGCCTAGGGTGGCGGGAAACTATAAACTAGAAAAAACAAAGCATATGAACTAAAAACAATACTAGCTACATTTTGTGCATTCATGGATTTCGGCCCGTAGAAGGGTGCGGGCGGCGGGCCACCTAGTAATACGAATTTAACTGCTCCGTACGGGAAAATAAGCAAATCAACTCATGGCCCTCAATGGTTTTAAGACTCATAACAATGTGATTTTGATTGTACCTTGATTACACTTTGCCAGGTTGTTAAACTTGGATTACGACTACGAAACATTGATGGGCGCCAGTAACTCCAAGTGATCCATTGCGCTTGTGTAAACAGCGCTAATTCCTTGATACACAATAACTATTTTTACCAATCTTACCATGTCTATTTCTAAGATCCAATCCTATCCTTTCTGTCTCATATCTAGATAATTATTTTTTTGTAGCTTATATTTGTCAAAAAACCTAATTTGCATCTTAATCCTGCCGTTCCACGATTGCACGTAGATTAGGGCGCTGCCCTAATATAGCGTATGTAGCGTATGGCTGACAAGGGCATTAGTCCAAACTCCTGCCATAAGGTATTTTGTTGTTGTATTTGTCATTCATCGTCATCGCATCACTCAATATGAGACGTTAAGCAACAGAAATAATCATCATCGGCATTAAATATTGTTGTAAGATATTAATAGGGCAAAGACCCGCTCGTTAATTTGTCGATTTATTGTTCAAATTGATATCAATTTTTTCATATACACTATTATTTTGTAAAGCAGTTATTTTATAGACAAATAAAAAATATATTGTGTAATCAGATAAAAAATGAGCGTTTTACGGAAGTTTTTTCGACCTGGAGCTGGAGAGTGAGCTTTTTTAGGTTTATAAAAACAATTAACAAGTAACAATAGAAACTTGACAACAATCACCTACAATGCATTCAAAAAGCACTTGAGAAGAACACATTTAGAATGCCCGTCCGGTCACGAATATGTTAATTTTTTGATCCGATAAGTAGTGTAGATGGAAATTACATTATAACAAAAGTAACGTTACCATGGCAACGAAAAGTTCGCACGAGGTTCGCACTATGCACTACCACCTAGAAGATCAAAAGACCTATCGATGAACCAGTGTATTATTTGTTACCCAAATAGTTCAAATAGCTTCCCAAAGAAATGATGTCAAGGTCCTCTAGATGGCGGTTGGATTTTATCCGCCCCCCAAAGTAAAGGTTTGCCCAAATAGGCTACCGGTAACCTTGCCAATAATAAATATATGGAAACATGGCCTGTGGACAGTGAACGTCGCAAATTTAAAATTAAAAAACAAATTGCAATGTGGGTCTAGCTATAGCACGTGCTCGCTTATCATCGCTTGTCAATCCAACAGAAGAAACAATATTTCTAGTAGTAGTAGAAATCTTTATTGGCATTTTTGCTATTTTACGTATACTAGGAAACGCTCAGTTGGACGCGTTGTCCACTACATACGTTGCAGGTTACCTAAAACACGTAGTTTAGTAATAGTTTTCTGCTCCCTATCTATCTAGAAATATTCTTTTAGTGTTGGAATAATTTATTCGTGTCATTTGGGACTAGTTTTTCCATGGTCTGTGGTTTTTCGACTTGCATTTTGTACATTCATCTCCAAACATTATGACAGACAATCATTCATTTGTTATGTTTTCAACTCTTAAGATGGGCTATTTATAATGTAGGTAGCCTATGTATTTTTAAGCATTGTTATATAAAGGTTCTAATATTCAATGGTTAATTTAAAACATTGCACATCAATATTCTTTTTCTATATCCATATGTAGATGGTCCAGGGTTCGAATCCCGCTTTAAGTTAGTGGGTGTTCCGGTGGTTAGAGATCTCTTTTAATGGACATGAACATATATTTTCAAAAAAAAAACTTACAATCTACTTACCGTAGGGATAGCGAAAACGACCACGCCCACTAACGCAGATGACTGAGGAGATTCATAATACTCATTTGCAATATTATTATTAATATATTTTTTTAAACCAAATTTTATAAAGATGTGATAAAGTTTCATAATTATTGGATGGAGCGAAGCGAAGCCTTCAAATTGCACCGACACCCAAAAAATTTAGCTCGGGTGTGTTTTGTTTTTTGTTGAAGACGACAAGCTCCGTAACTAACAACCTACTCTCACTATCTCTCAGGATTACCAAAATTTTACCTAGAAATTAATTTATATTTTAATGGGCGCCATAACTTACAGTTAATATTTGGTAGCGAGAAGAAACTAAGTAAAGCTGTGTAGGGCAGTAGTGGTGGTTGGCCGGCGGAAACTCTCAGCCGTCACACCCCCACGAAAGGGTCACTCGAAATGCTTACAAGGGGTGAGGGAGGGGGAAGGTGCTCAACCTCCCTGCTCTGCAGCGCAGCGGCGGCAAAACAGCGACATTCCTAGCGGCCCCCCCCCCCCGGTGATTGCCAACTTATAATTATGAATGCACAAGTTCAAGTAAAGTTGCCCCCAAATAAAGTTACGGTTGTGATACGAGCGAATTGACTAGGTCGTTAAATGTATGAGAATGGAAAAAGGTTTGATTTTCTGCTGAATGTTCAATCATTATTCAAAGAATTATGGCATATGGCAGTACATACATGATAGTGACACACAACCTAACTGATCCAGTTTTCCCCCAATATTTACTCAAATAATTTAAAATGTTACATCGAGAAATACAGTTACAGGTCCAATAGAAATAACATTGGATGTTCTGTACTCATACACGTTCGGTTGTCGACTTGCGTCGGTTGGACCTCAAGTCCAACGATGACCAATGAGATGGCGACGATGCGTAGGGTCTCCATCAATGGAGGGTTCGACTTTGCGCGAGGACGATCTCCTGGCTGGTTCGTCACGGTCTGTGGTTCGGGACATTCTCCTGATTCTCTGACAGGAAACACGCGACTCCGGGATGGAGGGTGGTCTACTCTGAGGCGCTGTTTAGCTTGCGCTTGCGAGTGGCAAGATATTCGGGTCGCATGGCCTGAAGGATGGCAGACTGGCATAGGAGGTTGGTGTCAAAAGGACTTAGTGGCTGACCGGAATGGTGTTCCGATTTTACAGGACAACTTCTGTCAGCCATTAGGCAGGGATTTATGATAGTATGGATGTCCCATCGTATCTTTACGATGGAGACAAAAGAAATGTACCTGTTCGTGCTTGATCGTCGACGTCCGGCCGGAGCGTTGGTTCCTTACCACATAGCTCTGGGCTTCCCTAACGCTCATGCCGAAAAATGTAGGATTAATAGGAAAATATAAACGACCTATCTACTATGGGGTACTCCCCCGGCGCGTCCGGTGCTTCCTGGTATTATACACATTTTTACACTTGGTCGCTGGTCTCGGTACTTTGCTCGCACAAAACTTGTAGTTGCCCGGCGTGGACTACTCTGAGAGCACTTTCAGGGGCGACTGACTCGCTCTCCCTCGAGTCCAGCTTCCTCCCCTCCGACCCGCCGCTCTCTTCGGCGTGGGGTGGCGGTGATTGTGTCTCATTTGAAGGGAAACTGCCTTCCGGGCCTAGTTTTCTTACAATCCCGCGCGAACTGTCCAAGGTCCCAGCGGACCATGTTGCCGGTGCTGCATATCCTTTGGCTTGACCAGGTTGCCAAATACGCTAACAAGCCCTGGTCACTCGGATGTTCACGTGATCGCCTTGTTTGCTACGTTCTTTCGGTGAATTCGCCCTGGCTGCCCGTAGCAGACGGCAAACTGAAGCTCTGTTGCACCACTTTTACACCCATAGACCCCCCTGAATACCGCCACTAGATATCTGGAGCCAAATTCATTGCCTGCAGATTACTGCCGCCTACTCGGCGCCAAAACACTGAGCTCGTAACTTATGTAGGATTACTTGATGACATGTGGTGTCATAAGTTATTAATTTATTTCACACATTTCTAATTAACACATAAACAAGGACAAAAATTAAAAAATTTACCCATAGTTTAGGAATCATTATTAAAATAGTGAAGCTATTTAAACAATTTGATTAGTGACCTTAGGCACTGAACAGGGCTGTCGGGCACAGCTACCCCCACTACTTTTGGGTTGGCCTTGCTTGCAAGCCAAACGAAAAGAATCTCTCTTCTTGGACTGGGACAGCAACTTCAGTCAGTTTAACATCTTTGGTTACATGATTGAACTTTCAGTTTTTTATTTTCTTTTATTCTTACTATTCTAAAGAAATTCATGGGTAGGGTCATCCTCGTCCAATTTACGTTAATTTTATTTTTCTGATCTGACTCTTGGCACATCCCCGGATGCCCTTTCCCGGAAATGAAATACGCTGAGACTACACACTCGGTCCGCCAAGCCCACACAAAACAAATCAACTAACCACCTGATTCCCTGGGCTCCATCCCCCAAGGTCTTCTACATTAGTTCTCAAAAGTCCAAAAACAAAATATAAAGCCCCAAAAAACGGACCTCTCGGGACAGTTGCCTTCCCGTCTGGACCAAGGTGTACGCCACTGGCGGTAGCGCACCCGCTGGAGAATGGCACTGCACCCCCGCTCAGCGCTCACCCTAGCCGCGGCACGCCCCCTACAGGCCTTGATTGCGGACTGGCCTTCCACCAACACCACCTATCTACCAGCGCACAGCTGGCAACGCCTCGCTAGCCCTAGCCTAGAGCTTCGTCTCTCGCGTCCACCGCGATGCAAACAAACCTACCCTGCTACACAAACAAAAACGGTGGCACGTTCACCTGCAACTCTTGTGAACAACTTATGTGAAGCCTGGTTTACCACTCTCGCTCGTGACTCCCATTGGTCAGTTAAACTGCGGAAATCCCTCGCAATTATATTTTCCCGCTCGTTTGGCGCTTACATAAAACATTTTACAAACCAAAAAAAAATAAACTACAAAATTGACGCCAGTACCACAAAAATTTAGAATCGGGCGGATACACGCTTCCTGGCTCGTCACGGAGCACATCCCTAATCAAACTGCGTTACACCTGACATGAGTCCCTTCGTAAATATAACGCAAAAACATTTGCTTACAAAGCATGACAAGATGAATACAATGGTAAAATACAAAACAACGATTACGACGACTGACGGATTTAACACACCCTACACACGCACTTCCCTACCAGGCTCGCCTCCTGAGTATACAAACTTTATTACAGACCAACATTTATTACATTCAGATGGGCATTTGCTACCCAATAACGACATGACATTTTTACACGGCCTGTCGTTCAATCTGACTCTCATTTTATCCGGGAAGCAGTATCCGTGGACTCGTTTCTTTCGAGAAAGTCTGTTCTGTTTGTTCGTGTCACAACACGGTGCAGTAGCACGTTCCTCGGTGGGTGATCTACACTTTCAATAATTCAGCTACGGCGCGCGCTTACAAAATTAAAACAAAACAATCTGTTTGGCGTCGATACTCGGACATACACACGACTTTTATTCAATAAAATGTTTCTACTCAGCGGAACAACTAAAAACTTGATTCAAACACAAACTTAGGATAGCGGCGCCGGCAAAAACTGAGATTTTACTACAAAGACATTGTAACCCTACGCACTCTCTCTCTTTCTCATTACACAAAATACATCGCAATCCTGGTTTAAGCACCCCCGCGGTAGCTGTGTTCGCATACAAACGCATCCATTTTCTAACAAATAATAAAGTGCCAAAGTCGCTGAAGGCGAAGGCGTCCGAGGAATATGAGTAGAGGCCGATTGCCAGCTAGGTGTTTATAGTGATTAGCAGTCTCTGAGCAATACGTGTAGTGGGCGTATCCTGACGCAAGACCCGTGGTTCTACGAAAAAAAAATATGCCGAACATTATTTTGCCGCAAGACAGGCTCGTGGCCCTAAATCAAAAACTGTTCGATGTATCGTAGGTTCCTGTACATTATCCTTGTAGTGTCCTTATGACGGCTGGACAGTACCGTAGGCCATGGCGTCGGCAACCTCCCAAGTTTAGTCCGCGAGTCCCAGATATTCTAGTGTCCGTCACTTTCAGTTTCCGTGGTGCATGACGGCTAGGGTTTTGTTTACTTCTAGGGCCGTTTACCTGCGCGTAGCTGAATCCGCCTAGCGATAGCCCACCCACTCGATGCATCGTGGTCGCTTTAGTGCATGCTCGTGACTGCTCTTATTCTCTCTCGCTCTCTCGAGGTCCGATGTTCGCGCTAAACTGCTCAGCTTTGAGCATTCCGCTCGCGCGGCGGTCCTGGGTCGATTCAACTCACTGACTCGCGCGCTTCTTCCTACACGGGCTACCCCCACCAGGACCACGGGGGAAGGTCCTGTACACACGTTTCCTCAAAGGCTACTTCCTCGTTACCTTACATCTATGAGCGTTACATGCAAAAACATTAGACTGACGAAAATTAAACACAACAAACATTACATTATGAAACAATTATGACAAACATTACAATTAACCGGGTATCATAGCATCACACAGAATACACGAGAATTTATCTCCGAATTATACAACCCTCGGTTGGCCTACACGCCTACAAAATACATAGATTATCCAGAGATGGATATTACACGAAAATAAATTTTTAAAACGATAGCAAACATTATAAACAAAATTACAAATTAGTGGAATCCTACCAAACTTCAAACTGGCACTGTATTCCTATCGTTCAAGCTTAGGATGCTTCCGCGGCATGGTTCCTTTTTCAAATTGTTTAACATTGTGTAAACTCCTTGACCGTCCCTGTTCGTCGGTTAAGTTCGTACGCGTTTCTCACTGCACCGGCGAGACATAGACTGGTCCGCGTTTCACTCAAGAATACAACAACAAAAAACTTCACACAAGTACCAGGCCTGCTCGCGTCAAAACCCGGTTGGGTGACCAACACTCACGGCAAAATTAAAACCAAGGAGCATTAAAAACACCAACTACCACAAAACTTGAGTCACTCTGCCTTGATGGACGTAAAACTTAACTCACAAAACTTAACTCCCCCCCCAAAACTTCACTCGCACGGGAACACAAAACTTGATTCAACAACCTACATCCTCCTAACTTGCACTGCCGGCGGGGTGGTCTAAGTCCTCAAACAACCTCTACGTACTTTCCTCTCTCTCGTTCACAGAACAAAACCATCGACAAACACAAAAAACACATCGCGGGGACACAGGCGGTCTATGACATCGCGTAAAAACAAAAAGAGCTAAATAGCTGAGGGGTCACAGGTACATCATACTGGGCGCGACCTCGTTTAGCGCGGAGGCATGTTTCCACACAAAATCCACAGGGATCTCACAAGACAGGCGTGGCCTAACCGAAATGTCCGATGTCACCCCCGTAGGGGGGGGGGGTGGGGGTCCTTTTTTTTCCTACCCAAAAAGTCTGTCGCGTCCTTGTGGACAGCTGACAGACTACAAGGCCTGGGGCCTTGCAGTGATAAAAGTTCCAGTCGTCCCGCGAGTGATGGGGTGAGTTTTACGTCGAGCAAACCTTGTGCTCCAGTGTTGTTAGTGCATTACCGGCAAACAACTTCGGTCAAAGTGCGCTTGGCGATCGGGCCGTATGGGATCGAGTAATACATCTCACTGTACGCTAACCTGTCAAGTCAGCTGTGCGTGGCATAATCGCTGAGGCGACTCTCGCTCGCTATCGTTCATACCACGATACCCGCGATACATTCGTGAGCTTTCACAGCTCAAAACAGCTTCACACCAGCTACACAAAAACTCTCGTGAGACCCGATCACACGAAACAAAAAATACAAAAAAAAAAACAGTTACACAACAACGACCCGCGAGCTTTGGTGAGCTCTCTGGCGTTCTTAACCTAAAGACCGGGTCCTACCCAACAGCTTCGCTCTATCCTAGGGTTTTTTTTCTTTTAGTACGCGGCAACTGTTTCGGAACGAAAAACTTTTCATTTGACCTTCGCCCTCGCTACCCTACGTAGCGATTAGGTCTTACATGCGCTCGCCCTCGTATCACGTACGCCACTGGCCTCTCTCATTGCGCGTCGGCGCGCGGTGTCGGTTCGACCCCAGCATCACTCTCTCTACTGGGGCAAAGATGCACTGAGCGTGGTGGTTTCGTTGTTTTTAGACATACTATACTATCGTTCACGCGCTGGTTTCGCTCGGGGTACATCTGTTGCCGACTGAACCTTCCGTTAGGCCTAGGTCCAGCAAAACACATTTGTGACGTGGTTATTATTACTTCATCATACACTCTCTCATTCGGATACCAAATCGTCCCAGGTGCTCTCCGGGAGTCGTCGCCTTCCAACCCTGAATGCCTCGGTACGCTTTGCTTGACGATATCCTCCTTGACACCGTTTACTGACAATCTATCCCCAATATCAAACAGGTCCGGCGCGTCTTGGGCGTAGGGCGTACGCGTTCATATTGTTCAGTGCGGAGCGTCGCGACGCGATTCATCTGAGTCCCTTCTCCACGCGGTGGTACTTGCCTACTGCCCGATCGACGCCTGCGGTGTTACGTTTCTATTGTTCTAGCAAACGAATAGTCCCCTCCGATAGAGAATTGCTAGTCCTGTCGACATACTTTTGAGGTCGCGATAGACCTGCGTATGGGTTATTGTCCATACAACCATTTTCTACGCTCGCCAGCTGTTGTGTCGCCGCTGGCCAGCTGTTCCGCCCGCGGTTCTCTGCTAGACAAAGGCATGATTGAGTTCATCTCTAAATCGCACATTACGTTTAGTTCTGCGAGGCTTATTGTTTGAGGAGTCCTGTATAGCTCTCACGACCCCCTCTACTTTGCTCTAGCTTTGTTTAGTATGGGGTTTGCGAAGTTAGCTCGCTCCTGGCTACGCTCGCTTGACTCTACCATTTGTTTGTTCAAAATTTGGTTTACTTCTGCCCTACTTTTTCTAAGTTATCCGCCAGCTTTGGCTCTACCCACGCATCGCTTCATTCGCCCAGAACTTGTCCTCTCGTCCTTATCTACCCGTCTCTCTACCCTCGGTGTCGCGGACTGCGCGTTCAAAGCCTCTATAGTCCACGCACGGTCGTTTCGAGTGATTGGATGCTTCGTCCCTCAACCTGTCTTTACAAACCTGCTTTAGTTCCGAACCTGAAGCACCGGGCGTTGCATCATCCGACTTCCTCCCCCAATGGTAGTCTCCTCGCTACGCGTTCCGCTGGTCGGTCCCGACGGCAAACCGTGTCTCTACTTGGCTCCTTCGTCGATCATTTTACTGCTATTATAGATTAAATCGACGCAAAACTTCCTGCTCTCCGTTATCGTCTACTCTGACATATTGTTACGCCTTTCCACGCTTCATCGCCGGCACCTCGACACTAGCCTGCACTGCACTGCTGTTCCCTGCAATCATGTCCTGTAGCGCGTCGCCTAGCTCACTCGTTTATATTCCCTTCTGCCATTGATGTCCATGGACAGCTACGTTTCTCCTACACGAAATTCTTAATCCCGGTTTCTATCGCAGGTAAATCGAAGCCCCACGGCTGGGCTCCAGTTGAAGCCGGACAAGCCCGCTAACTAACACCTACTCCAAATATCATCAGGATTACCAAAATTTTAACTAGAATTTAATTATACTGTTATATGGGCGTCAATTAACTTCGTTAATATTTGGTAAGTCTTAGGAAACTAAGAGTAAAGCGTGTAGGGCCACGTAGTGGTGGTTGGAGGCGGCAACTCTCAAGCCGTCACCACCCCCACGAAAGGGTCACTCGAATGCTTCCAAGGGAGCGTGACGCTGCGTGAGGGAGGGGGAAGGTGCTCAACCTCCCTGCTCTGCAGCGCGCGGCGGCCAACAGCGACATTCTAGCGGCGCGGTGATGCCAACTTATAATTATGAATGCACAAGTTTAAGTTAAGTTGCCCCCAAAATAAAGTTACGGTTGTGATACGAGGGAATTGACTAGGTCGTTAAATGATGAGAATTGAAAAAGGTTTGATTTCTGCTGACATGGTTCAATCATGTATTCAAAGAATTATGCATTATGGCAGTACATACATGATAGTACACACAAACTACTGGATCCAGTTTTCCCCAATATTACTCCAAAATAATTTTCAAAATGTATACATCGAGAAATACAGTTCAGGTTACAATGAAATAACATTGGATGTTTGTACTCAACACGTTCCTGTTGTCGAATTCGAGTCGGTGGACCCAAGTCCAACGATGACCAAGATGGCGACGATGCGTAGGGTCTCCCTCAATGGAGGGTCGACTTTGCGCGCGGACGACCTCCTGGCATGGCGTCGGTGTGGTTCCGGGACATCTCCTTGATTCTCGACAGGAACACTGCGACTCCGGGGAAGGTGGTCCTACTCTGGGCGCTGTTTAGCTTGCGCGCGAGTGGCAAGATTATTAGGGTCGCAGGCCTGAGGATGGCAGACTGGCCATAGGAGGTTGGGTGTCAAAGGACTTAAGTGGATGACCGGAATGGTGTTCCGATTTCAGGACAACTTCTTTCAGCCATTAGGCAGGGATTTATGATAGTATGATGTCCCATCGTATCTTACGATGGAGACAAAAGAATGTACCTGTTCGTGCTTGATCGTCGACGTCGGCGGAGCGTGGTTCCTTACCACATAGCTCTGGGCTTCCCTAACGCTCACTGCCGAAAAATGTAGGATTAATTAGGAAAAATGATAAACGACCTATCTACTACTGGGGTACTCCCCCGGCGGTCGGTGCTTCCTTGGTATACACATTTTACACTTGGTCGCGGTCTCGGTACTTTGCGCGCACAAAACTGTAGTTGCCCGGCGTGGACCTACTCTGAGAGCACTTTCAGGGCGACTGACTCGCTTCTCCCTCGAGTCCAGCTTCCCACCCTCCGACCGACGCTCTCTTCTGGCGTGGGTGGCGGTGATTGGTTCATTTTGAAGGGAACTCGCCTTCCCGGGCCTAGTTTTCTTACAATCCGCGCGAACTGTCCAAGGTCTCCAGCGGACCCTGTTGCCGGTGCTGCATATCCTTGGCTTGACCAGGTTGCCAAATACGCTAACAAGCCCTGGATCACCGGATGTTCACGTGATCGCCTTTGTTTGCTACATTCTTTCGGTGAATTCGCCCTGGCTGCCCGCTAGCAGACGGCAAACTGAAGCTCTGTTGCACCACTTTTACACCCATAGACCCCCCTGAACACTGCACTAGATATCTGAGCCAAATTTCATTGCCTGCAGATTACTGCCGCCTACTCGGCCGCAAAACACTGAGCTCGTACCTTATGTAGGATTACTTGATGACATTTGTGTCATCAAGTTATTAATTTATTCACACATTTTTAATTAATACACATAAACAAGGACAAAAATTAAAATTTAACCATAGATTTAGGAATCATTATTAACATAGTGAAGCTATTTAAACAATTGATTAGTGACCTTAGGCCACTGACAGGGCTGTTCGGGCACATTGTTTTTTGTCAGTTTGCTCTCTACCGGGCAAACGGCATATGCGATCTTGATGAAATTTGGAAGGGAACTTCGAAATCTCTGAACTTAGACCTGCCACGTTTTTGAGTACAATCGAAGAAATTACGGGGTTTTGTTTCGATTTTTAGTGCGATATTTTCGTGACATTTGGGGCGATTTTGACCAAATAGGTGGGGCTACAACGTTCATATTTTAGGTTATGGTGATGGTCCGATGGAGTACCTTTTGGAAGAAAGAGTTTGAAAAGTTAGCCAGAATCCATAGAAATAAAGGTTTTAATATAAGTTTTTTGAGGTATATAATAACAATTAACAATTAACAAGTAACAATATAAACTTGACAACAATCACCTACAATGCGTTCAAAAAGCACTTGCAAAAGTAGAGAGATCCCACGCAAACTAAAAACTAACAAAAAAGCTCATCCATCAACGCGACTA
>JAMZAV010001730.1:0-10000 GCA_024449915.1 Sweltsa coloradensis
GCTAATGTTTGAGGGTTTTAAGCTTCAAGATTTCTCCAAGTTTTATTCTCACCTTTGGAACGTGACGTAATTGCTGACGAACCAATTTTATGATACACCATCAAAGATGCATTCCGATCACACACAAGACGGAGATTTATGCACGCACGTGCAAGTTGTGTTGCGCAAAATGTTGATAAAAGTAATGTTTCCACACTCCACAAGCTATGTGTGACGTCACTGAATGACCAGAGTTCGGGTGCACTTGCCGATAATGTTCCGATAATGCAGCGGAGAGAAAGATAAAACATTCCATTCCCAAGCATAAAAGTATTTGTGTTCACTGGGCATCGATTACGTAATCACCGCAGCTGGCCATGACGACGCGGATACGTAGCACAAACATTAGTTATTATTTATTACGCGTGGCTGATAAATTGTCATAACACAATGAAATGAAATATTATTGGCTGAAATAGTTCATGTAATTATTTAAATGTAATTAATTATTCAAAATAATTATACAATTTGAAAGGCGGGAAAACAAATATTATTTAAATATCTTTTAAATTGTCTTATATCAGACCAAAAGGTTACAATGTATATGATGCGGAAATATGACAGATTCACTAAATTGTTTAAGGCATCAAGAGGGTTTCCAGGTTGAGGAGAAATTAATTGTTTGCAAAAAAAGGGAGGGAAGTATACGAGGGAAGGGAAATTGGAATATAATTGAAAATTTTAAAGATAAATTATTAAGGCTCACATGTGGAAATTTTCATTCATGAACAGAACAATATCTGACTGGAAAAATTTACCTAAGAGAATTGTGGAAGAAGAGGAGTTAATACATTTTAAAAGTTGTTTGGAACAATTATAATAAGATGAATCTGAACTTAGTATTTTTGGAATTCCTTTACTCAATATCGACTGTAATGTTACGTACCTACGTACGGACCAATCAACCATTAATTCCGATAATCAATCAATTAATTTTGCATCTATAATTAATTTTGCTCTTTCATCAATTTCAAAGTATTTGTCATAACAGTCTAAATAATTAATTAATTAATTTAATTAATAATAAAGTCAGTCAAAAGCACCAACAAAACAACAACCTATATTAATTGTAATTTTATTATAATTTTATATTCATCATTTATATTTTCATAATTATAATTGTTAGTTTTATATTCATTTTATTCATCTGTCAGTCAGACCAGTATAAAACATATAAGAACGTTGACTAAGTTCCCCAGTCACACAGACAAGTTGTCTCAAAGCCTGGCAACTAGGGTGGTAATATAAACAAACTTAAGTACCCCAGACGAACAGATGGTCGTCTACGACCTAGAACGTGAGAATATCGCGATAAGCCAATCTTGAACTAAAATCCAGCACAGAGTCGCCACCTAGCGACGACCAACACAATTACCAACACTCAGCAAAAAGAAGACGACTGGACACCCAGCGCCATCTATCGACGCGAGCAAAACCAAAAACCGGTAAAATACGCCGGTAATGCAGTTTCAAAACTTCACATCGACGTTTTGAACACGTTTTGAAAAGGTGAACGCAATTTGAGCGAAAGTTCTTAGACGAACCCCATGTTAAAGATAGGAAAATGCTAGGCCCATAAAAATTAATGTGCGCAGTCCCTATACAGCGCATATGGAAACTGGTATCTGCGCGTTCATGAGGTGAATGCTAGACAACACTTGGATCACAAAATCAACAAAACAGCGTCAGAGACGCCCAGTCAGTCGAACTACATCTTTCAAAACAACAACACGACAATTCGAGGCGAGGGCGGAATTCGTTGGGCGAGATGGCTTCAGGCGTCATAACAACGTAGGCCTAGCCTAGGCTCTACTACCACTGCTGCTGATATCCCAATTCTTCTTCACTCTATCAACAAGATTTAATAAACTACGATTTAAAAACCCCAGACAATGGAGTGAAGGTTGGAACTACAATGGATCAACAGTAAGTAGGCCTAAAGCTGGCCATAACATCAAGACTTCGCACCAGGTAATAACATCATACGAATTTTACCCACCCTACACCACATCAACGAAATGCGTGTGAAGTTAGCCGAAATTCTAGGCCTATCCTAGCCCCCTTTGCAATCAGAACTCAACGAACTTTCAACTTCAACAACTTCAAATTTTAAATTACCTAATGTAATGTTTTTAATTTACTGAACTGTAATCACAATGCAACCAAACGAACTTTCAATCAAAAACTTTACTGACTGACAGTTAATTCAATTTTTTGTGTATTTTTTTATAACTATGCAAATGTCCTTTTCATTTTTGTAACCTGTAGCCTTCATAGTAATTATATATGAACATATTTTATTTCAGTTTTATCATTTGAGTAACCCTCGAAATGTGCCATCCTCACTCTATCTACATAATATTGATTCACTAATAGTTACTAAGCTAGTAGGCCTACCACTAGAATCTAGGCCCTAGGCCTAATCTAAGCCTAAGCCTAGACCGACAGGTGCTGCTGCTGAGCTGAGCTATGCTGTGTGGCCACCCCAGACTCACAGGTAACTTCTTTATGTAAATTTAACTTGTCTGTTTTTCTTTTATTATTGTGCTTTACAAATCAAATTTGATACAAATCATCAAGATGGCGGGTGGCAAGGAAGCAAATGCAAACTGTGGTGAGTGTAATAAACAAATTACTAAAAACCAATCATCAATTCAGTGTAAAAGTACATGTAAAGAATGGGTGCATTTCTCATGCAGCCATACTACAAAAAGTGTTATGAAGGCAATTCAAGAAAACCCAGACTTAATGTGGTTCTGCCCCAAGTGCCGTCACCATAACCTCACTTTTGACGGCAAAGATGGCCCAGGCCTAGGCCTAGGCCTAGACCTAGGTCTGGTTCCCGATGAAGTAGGGAAAAAGCCTGGGAGCCGTGATCGGGACCTTCACATAGAAAAAACTCTAATGGAAATACAAAAGAGCATTAACTTCCAGGCATCTATATATGATAAGATCCTGAATGAAAACAAAGAAATTAACACCAAACTCAGCAAACTTCTAAAGGATATGTCACTATGTAAAGAAACCAACATCAAACTGAGGGGGGAAAATGAAACCCTAAAACATGACCTCAATCGCCTGGAACAATATTCCAGGAACTACAATATTGAACTCCATGGAGTTCCTATAACTAAAAATGAAGACCCATACAAGATAGTCGCAGACTTAAGTAGCTTGGTGGGTGCTGATCTGGATGTCAATGACATTGAATACTGCCACAGGCTGCCCACTCCGACCACCCACTCTGGGCCTAAAAGACTCCCTATCATCGTCGCGAAGGTTTATTCACGGCAAATAAAAGAAAATCTTATGGGGAAGGCTAAAGGGTATAGGCCTATCCTAGCAAATGACCTTCACCTTCAGTCAAACAACAAAATCTATTTAAACGACCACCTAACCAAATCAAAAAAAAACCCTATTTTGGCTAGCCAGGTCAACAAAAAAGAATGGTTACAAATTTGCATGGACGAAGAACGGCAAAATATTCATACGAAAAATGAACAATCGCCGATTATACAAATCAAAACCCCACAAGATTTACCACAGGACGCAATTGTTGGCGTAAATACTCCAGGCCGCCAACAGTAAACGGCACCTAATCTTCTTGTAACTTTATGTATACTTTTACCTTATATTTCACTTCTCCCCAACATGTATGACAATTCACACGACAACAGTGAGGTAGGCCTAGACCTACCTAGGCCTTCTAACCCAATTTTTGAGGACATAACTTCATGTAACTGTTTTCTTAAACAATATGCTAGTATTAAAATTCTACACCTGAACATATGTGGAATCGCAAGTAATTTTGATAAGTTAATGATAATGCTAAGCCAGTTAGATTTCAACATTGATGTAATTATTTTATCGGAAACGCATCTCTCTAGAGAAACTCCGTTTCACATACCAACTTTTCAACCTTTCTATGTACCCTACAAAACATCCACATACGATGGAATGATGGTGTATGCTAATGAAAATACAACCTCAAATGTTAAATTCAAATATGTAACCGATATGACTACAGCTAATGCCATCTCGTTGGAGTTGACTTACGAACATGAAACATTTGCCGTACTTGGCATATACAGATCTCCTAGGAATAACATCAACACATTTAACTCAGAACTAGACTCGGCACTTGCTAACTTACCAGCCTCTAGACACCAGCTATTAATTGGTGATATAAACATTAACATTATAAGGACAGAGGGCTGGAAGCAAAACCAGGATGACTATCTTAATGTATTATATGGCAGGGGTTCATTTCCTGTGTTAATGAACCTACTCGACAGAGCATTAATGTAAATCAGCGTGTAACAAGTACTTGCATTGACCATATGTTTATCAAAACACCACTAACCTTGGGTATTATTGCCCCAATTATCCACACTAATATTACAGACCATTACCCTATATTGTTTACTTGGAATAGGCCTAGGCCTAATAAAGGAATGATACCAGTATCAAAAGCTGAAAAACGTCCCACATCTTCCCTTTGATCTCTTAAAATTAACAGGACTACTTGAAAATGAAACGTGGAGCACAGTTTATGATTGCGTTAACGTTAACGATGCCACTAATGACTTTATGAACAGCCTTCTGAATCACATTAATTCTAGTACCACTAAAAAAAAATACAACTGTCAATTCTAAGCACAGAAAACTAACCCCGTGGATAACTAAAGGCCTAATTATTTCCATTAGAAAAAGAGACAATCTTCATAAACAAGTTCTTAAACAAAAACGTTACAGTGTTATGCACAACGTCCCCTTCGATCAAAACTTACTTAAACTGTATACTACTTATAGAAACCTTATCAACTCACTAGTAAGGGTAACCAAGGAGAATTTCTATACAAATAAATTACGTGAAGCAGGGTCGAACACAAAAACAATTTGGAAAATAATTAATGAAATTACAAATCGTAGGACTAAACCAACTAAGATTATCCCCGTAATAAAAACTGCAACTGGAAATATCACAAATGAACCTACTGAAATTGCAAAACACACTGGCCGACCACTACGCTAATATTGGGCCAACGTTAGCAAGAAATATTAACAATAAACATAAAAGCACAAAACAGAAAGCATCTGGCATCCCCTCAGACCACTCATTTAATCCACACTCTATATTCATGGAACCAATCTCTGGTGATGAATTAAACAAACTCATTACAATCTAAATAATGACTCAGCCTGTGGATATGATAATATCAGCACCAAGACAATCAAAACTATTCATCCATTTATTGTCAATCCTTTACTTCATATTTTTAACGCCGCCTTATCAAGTGGTATATTTCCTGACTACTTTAAAGTAGCCGACATCTCCCCATCTACAAGGCTGAAAGTAAGTTAGAACCTAAAAACTACAGGCCCATTTCCTTAACAACTCATTTTTCTAAATTGTTAGAAAAATGTTTGAAGACGAGGCTTATGGAATTCATGAATAAATATAATCTAATTTCCCCGAATCAGTTTGGTTTCAGAAGTGCCTGAGTACTGATAATGCTATTTATAAAGTAACCAACACAATCTATGAATCTATGGACCAATCAAAAAAAACTATAGCTATTTTTCTAGACTTGAGTAAAGCCTTTGACACGGTAGACCACAAAATACTTATAACCAAATTGGAAAATCTAGGAATTCGAGGATTAGCGCTGGACATTTTTCGTAGCTTCTTAAACAATAGAAAACAAAGGGTAAAAGTAGGCAATCATTACAGTGACTATAAATCAGTTGAAATTGGAGTTCCACAGGGTACTGTCCTTGGACCAATACTGTTTACTATTTATATAAACGATCTATGTAATCTGAAATTTAATGGAACTATCATATCATATGCTGATGACACCGTAATCATACTATCAATGAACACCTGGAATGAGGTCTATAAACTAGCAAACCAGGTGATAAATAACACCTTTCAATGGCTAAATGAACATTTACTGACTCTAAATGAAACTAAGACCGTCTATATAACATTCCACCCACTCTAGTTACTCAACCTAAAAATGTGAACCTCAATATCAAACTTCATTCTTCTCCTTGTGTTTATAGGCCTACTCAAGATACTAATTTCCAATGTAGTTGTTATGAGATTAAACAATTTTAGTATGACTAAATACTTGGGACTAAAAATCGATCTTCATCTAAAATGGAATGATCATATACTTACTCTATGTAATAAAGCAAAAAATCTAATGTATGTTTTTTACAGATTAAGAAACATTTTTGAACTCAATGTTCTTAGAACCATCTATTTTGCATTACTCCAGTCTTGCCTTGAATATGGCATTATTGGATGGGGTGGTGTGCAAAATGTATATCTCAACCCCCTGTTAATTATTCAAAAATTAGCCCTAAAAACCATGTTAAAAAAGCCAAAAGACTTCTCTTCCATAAGTACCTTTAAACAAGCAAAAGTGCTTGACATTAGACAGTTATATGTTAGAAATATACTACTTTTTTTTCATAAATACAATTCAGAATTTCAACAGCCGTCTATGCACACACGTACTAACACTAGACTTTCAAACCCGGCATGGATTGTTCCTGCCTAGGAAAAACACACGCCTGGGTCAAAGACATATCTCCTTTCTTGGGCCCCTAATTCATAATGCCTTACCTGAAAATATGTTCTCTTCTTCTTTCTACACTTTTAAAAAGAATGTAAAGAGGTGGCTCCTCGAAAAAGGATTTAACAGTAATCAGAATGCCCAATCAGTTTTAACTTATTATTTGCAGTAATAGTTTAGTTTTTAAGTTTAGTTTTTAAGTATATAGTTTTTAGGTCTCTAGCTTTAGGAACCTTTGTAACCTATGAGTTACAGGGTAGGCTTGAAAATGTGAATTAATATTAAGGATTAGGGTAACCATTCACATTTGCTTCCTTGCACATACTTTTTTCTTCTCTATTTAAACTAAAGTAAATTACTCTAGCCATCATCTTGTAGATTATGAACAATGTACTTAATATGTCCTGTAATTGCCCACACACGAGCATTATGCTTATGTGGGCTTCTCAAATGATAATGCATTTATAGAATTTTATTTCATTACTATTGTCATTTCACTCATAGATTATTTTGTTTCATCATTCATTATTGTTATTATTTTGACCTCAACTATGAGCTTTTATTGTATTGATTAACTTGTGTTATAAATAAGCCATGTAACCAATGTAATAAGCATTTTCTTGTGAATAAACATTTTTCTGATTGATTGATTGATTTTCACCTTCAAAATTATTCTTCCAATCACTTCTCTCAACATCCGAGTTGTTAGACGACAATGACACCATACACAATTGTATACTTGTAACATAATATGTTTTCAATAAACTAAACATTTCTATGTCTGGCAATAATATAATAAAGCACAAAGTTATGCCTCTTGGTCCCATTTATTTTCTTAATATGAGTAGGGTAAATCACACATATAAGGCAGCTTAAGTTGAACTTTATTCGAACTTATGTCATAGTATTCTGTGAATGGTTTTTTACTTGCCACACCAAATGTACCATTTATGGGATGGCCGTTTTTCCATTTAAAAAATGGAATTTTTTCAACAGGCGTTCCTAGAAATGAAGAGAAAGGCATTACTTACAAAATGAACGCTTGAAAGTACTATAAGTATTTTTACTGTCTATTAGCAACTCAATCTTGAATTGAACAGAAGGTGCATGTGCGATATCTTACAAAGGTCTGTCAGTTGCTTTGGGCCCGAAGATAGGAAATGGGCAGCTCTCATTTCAACGTTGTGGTACTATTTTGAATTGTCAGCTCTTAATACAGCCCCATCGAATATTTAGCCACAATGTACGGTTTGATTCCTGTATTCTTTCCGAAGAACTTGTCTATGTTATGATGATATGAAGCACATCTTGCAATACTCAAGGGAGAAACAATATCATGTTCGTCATGTTTTAGTTAGGAGTAATACAAGCAAAGGTGGTCAATTGAAAAATAAGTTTCAACAAAAACCTTGGAATGATATGGGAAATACGTTTAGCCAGATTTCTGTTCGCTCAACAGTCTGCCACCATAGGCATTTGAAAATTTGAACAGTTATCACGTAAGTAGAAACATAGAGCACCTCAGTATATTTTTTTAAATATAAAATAGTTTTTTTTTTTTTTTAATAAATAGTTTTTTACGATTTTCGTTTTTGTAAAAATTACAAAATTGAGTATTACTCGTGAAATTTTTGTGTCTAATAGAGCCAAGATTTTCAAAATCTACTACTCTAGGGCTGTCCTTGGCTGCTATAAAAACAACTTTGCAAAGTTGTATTTACTCAGGGTGCTTCTTGGCCGAGCAAATAGCTATTTGCCAACTGTTAAAATGTGTCCCATTTCCTCTTAAGATAAGATAAGATATTTTACTGGACACAGTTATACATGTAAGTAAAACAAAGACAATGAAACAGATTGTGTAGCCTGATGAATAAAATTTACATAGCACAACAATAACAACATGATACAATAGCTATAGACAAAATACATATTCAACACAATATAATTATGCACATTCATAAACGAAACAATACATACTACCTACACAAATAAATGGTTACAAGGTGTGTAAGTGGAGAAAAGAACAAAAAGAAATACAAAACAAAATAAAAAAATAAAAATTGAGCATGAAGTTTTGAAAGTCAAGGCTGGATAGGACAGCCCCAGGCCCCTAACAATCCACTCTTTCATTCATTTAAAATCCTGGTCTTGAAAGAACTACTCCATGGAGTAATAAGCTTCATTAGCTAATAATTTTGTTAGTTTATTTCGAAATGTGATTTAAGTTATTAGTATTGGTTATCTGTTTCGGCAATTTATTAAATAGTTTATAATTAATATACATTGAGTTATTATGTGTCAGCTTCGTTCTATACTGGGTACAATGAATGTCACCATTTCTACGAGTATTATGATGGTGAACGTCATGGTTTAAGACAGGTTTATTTGAATGTTCAAGACTTTTTACAAGAGAGGTTGCCTCCAAAATATACAGGGATTAAAGAGTTAATATTTTATGTTTAATGAACAGCGGCTTGCAGTGTGCCTTCATGTTACTAGATGACTAAAGGCCGCACACGTTTCTCATTGCTCTTTTCTGCAGTTTAAATAACGTAATTACATTTACTGAATGACCCAAAATTCAATGCCATAACGTATGTGGGATTCAAAGTAAGAACGATAAACTAACTTAGCAACATTTAAACCTGCTATTTTCTTTACCGATCTAAGTGTGAAGCAAGCTGAACTGAGTTTACTACATAATTCCAAAAAATGTTGTGATCAACCAAGATTTTCATCTAAAACTATGGCTAGCGACTTTATTTGAGATACATGCAAAATAATTAAGCCATCCACTACAATAGTAATACTATTTAAATTATCTAAATGATTTCGTTTTTTAATGCATGAGTATTGGATATACGTTTTAACAAATTCCTGTTCGCTCCGCCGACTGACACTACAGATTATTGACATTTTGGACAGTTGTCGCGAAAGAAAAAATGAATGTCTCCTCCGTAACTTTTTTCTAAAATTAAGTGTCAAATAATTTTTAAAAATTAATTGATTTCACGATTTTGGATTTTGTTAAAAAGTCTCAAATTGACCATACTTGTGATTCTGTTTATCCCATAGATATTGAACTATAATTGGCTAGATCAGCAGTCATTGGTCCACTTCCGTGACAATTTGAAGCCATCTTGAATATGGAAGTTTGCATGTTAATCAAATGGGAGCGATTTGTAGCCCAAATAGTTCTCAAGATTGCCGCCAGGTTGACAGGAAAGCATACTATCCTTTAACATCAAATGATTACTAAATTCCCTTATGCAATAACTTCTAATTGTTTCTGTTTGTTCAATACCATGCTGCACAAGCTAAAACCATATCAAACAATCCAGTAAAATACTTAAATGCATTACAAAAGCATAAAT